>CM060960.1:38436338-38843838 GCA_030765055.1 Mantis religiosa
TCGGTGTCGGAACTAAGAACTTCTGGTTAGAAGTATTACGTCAGTATTGTACGTCATTATTACACTTCGAACTCGGGAATTACTCGAAAAACATGCATTTGTTCAAAACTTGAACCAATTGTTCATGATAATGAATACAGTAACAACTTGCTCACTTTCTTCTCGGGAAGCAAGCCAGGTGAAAAGACGATTATGTATCGACGTTTCGGGAGTGTGCATCTCTCCCAGCATCAGGATATTTATAAAATGTTATAACCACAAATGAAACACTGGATACAACACCAACATAAACAAAGACAAAACACTATCAAAATTTGCATTACTGAACAAAACACTGTTTTCAGTAAATTAAGTGCCAGGCCAGGAGATGGCGTGAGTATAGAAAATTGCGTCAAACAAAACGTAACTACTTAACTTGATTATCAAGCTGTATTGATCTTTGCTTATTAAATCGATGGATTTCCATTTTTAAGGCCGGTTTTCAAGAGGAGCTGAACTGAAATCCAGCATCACGATTAAACGTGCTCCTTTCAGAGGAAATCGCCAAATATCTGAATGCTCATAGCTTCCATCATAAGTCTCAACGACTGGGAGTTCTCAATACACTGGTCCACAGAGCTTTGTCTATCTCTGATCCCAGTCCCTTAAAACAAGAATTACAGCACCTGAGACTCACTTTACGTCAAAACGGCTACTCCGAATATGACGTTGAAGCCTCGATCACCAAAGCTAGGAAAGGGAAACCTGTAATACAGCAAGCGTCAGACAAGCCTACCACTACAGCCTACATCCCATTTACCGGCAATCTATCCGGCAGAATCAGTACAATTCTCGCCAAATAGAACATCAGGACCATCCACAAGCCACTTCCGAAGCTTAAACATCTGTTGAGACCAGTGAAAGACAAACTAGCCTTCCAAGTTCCGGGAGTGTACCGCATTCCCTGTGAATGTGGGACACCGTGTATAGGACAAACCGGAAGGACCATCGCTACTAGAATAATCGAGCATGAACGGAGCATTCGTTTAAAGCAACCTGAGAAATCTGGACTGGCAGAGCATTGTTTTGATAACGATCATAGAGCCAATTTTCGGGAGACGACACAACAGTTACTGGGAGCGGAGAATTAAGGAGGCTTTGGCGATTTCCTCTGAAAGGAGCACGCTTAATCGTGCTGCTGGATTTCAGTTCAGCTCCTCATGGAAACCGGCCTTAAAAATGGAAATCCATCGAATTAAGAAGCAAAGATCAATACAGTTTGACAATCAAGTTAAGTAGTTACGTTTCTTTCACATAATTTACTATACTCACGCCATCTCCTGACCTGGCATTTAATTTACTGAAAACAGTCTTTTGTTCAGAAATGCGAATTTTGATAGTGTTTTGTCTTTGTTTATAGTTTTGTTATATCCAGTAATATCATTTGTGGTTATAACATTTTATAAATATCCTGATGATGGGAGAGATGTATACTCCCGAAACGTTGATATCTAATCATCTTTTCACCTGGCTGGCTACCCGAGAAAGCTTCAGGTCTTATTTTAAGACTAGATCAGTTTTAACAACAAATACATTTGATGAAATGGGTATCAAATTCAGTGAACAGTCTTTGAAAATCTGTGCTTTTACATGAAATCCTATTACGACTGATTGGAGTTTGGTTTGCTTAAGTGCTAGAAGAATAATAAGATTGTTTAATTTAATAAATAATGAGAAATGTGCTACCTGTGACAGCTAGAGATTTTTATGCCTCTGCCTGCACAATTTACCCTGCGACCCTTGCTTCTATCGTGCAGAGAAGAGAGCCGGCCAATCGGTTACCATAAACTTTATAATGACCCCTTACCTTATACTCAGCCAAGAGTTCTACCAATTATACGTATGTACCAAAGAAAAAGAAAAAAAGAAAGTTTTGAATCAGGATATCCCAGCAAGTAATCGAATAGGAAACCAGAGCGTTGACTGTAGAATGTACATGAAAGGAGCCATAATTGATGACGATGGGAAGCTCATGTAACTGCCGATTACACATGCTGTAACACAGACGGTAACATCTCACAGTGCTCGAACCCTGACCTTTAATGTCCAACACAGGCTCACAGCCATCATCACATGAAAATGTGCAGACCAGGCGGATTTATTGGCGGTGTATGGAGAAGCCTCTGGGACGATTTGTGTTCTGGGTCGTAATTCTGTCCAGGCTCTACGTAGTGCATTATGGGGGCGACCCCCATCCTCTTCTCGATTGTCCGGGCGTTGGATTTTACTGAGCCCCTCACTGCCATGTCCCAGCGTACGCCACATGCATACACTGCCTTAAATTGTCTCCGAGGTCGCAATATTGGACCTCTGCCTGAATAACGCTGTGTTTATGTTTCTAAATCCTCTCGGGTGATGTGCAGAAAATAAGAAAATTAATTGATTGCAATGCTACTTCTTCTTCTTCTACCTCACGGCTTTGGATTATTTAACCCATTCCGGCTCCAAATTGGTCTGCCCATCTTTTCTTCGGTTTTCCCTGGTTTCTTCTTCCTATAGGTTTATAGTTTAAAGCTATTTTTGGTATTCCGTTATTATCCATCCTCTGAACATGTTCTTTCCATTGATTTCTATTTCTTTCAATAGTATGATTTATTTCTTCTATTTTTAATTCTGTCCTAATATCCTGACTACGCTTTTTTATCAATTTTGGTATATCTAGCTATTGCTCTTATGAATTTCATTTTTGATGACTGTATTCTCGTACTATTTCTTTTTGTTAGTGTCCATGTTTGTAATCCATAGGCCACAGTTGGTATTGCCATTGTTTTGTATAGTTTTATTATAGAGTCATTTCTTTTAATGTTCTTTTTACTGTGCCTGTTATATAGTTAAATTTATTTATTTTCTCTATTATATCAGCTTCCCCTTGGCACGAGACATTACATCCTAAATTCTTAAAGTGTGATTTCTGCTCAATTATTATGTTATCTAACACTATTTTTGATCTTACTGGATTAATTCCTTTAAATTTGCAATGCTACACCTTGTCAATTCTAGAGAAGCTATACATAGGTTCTTCTCTACTGGCTCTACAGCCCTTGGTGTGCTTTGACCTCCTGCACAATCCTCCTCCACACATCTCTGTTTTCCGCTTTACTTTTCCAGCCTCTGATTCCAATCGTTCTTAGGTCCTCCATTACATCATCTAACCACCTTGTTCTCGGTCTTCCTTTTTTTCTTCTATTATACAATCTTCCTTTCAATATTTTTTTGGCATTCTATCTTCCGTCATTCTCTCTATATATCCTAGCCATCTTATCCTTTGTGCTTTTATAAATTTCACAATATCTTGCTTATTTATTAATTCTTCTATTTCATGATTATACCTTATTCTCCATTGATCTTTATCTTTTACAGGTCCAAAGATTCGTCTTAATATTTTCCTTTCAAATCTTCGAAGTATTTCTTCATCTGCATTGTTTAGGGTCCAAGTTTCAGCAGCGTATGTTACTATTGGTCTTATCAGGGTTTTATAAATCTTGTATTTTGTCCCTCTACTAATAAACCTATTTTTAATAGTGATAAATTTGCATAATATGCTGCATTTCCAGTTTGGATTCTTTCTTTTATGCTTTCGTTTAAATTATTATCATTGTTTACAACTGCTCCTAAATATCTAAATTTGGATACCCCTTCAAATGTTTTGTCTCTAACTACTAGATTTGAAATTACTCTTTTGCTTTTATCTGCTGTCATTTTTATGTATTTAGTTTTTTTCTCGTTTACTTCTAATCCTATTTCTTTAGACCTTCTTTCTAATTCTTCGTAAACTTCAACTAACGTTTTTTTGTCTCTTGTCACGATCACTACGTCATCTACATATGTACATATTTGACTGGACTTAAAGAATATCGTCCCTTTAGAATCAAGTTTTTTTATTGCTCTGTGCAGGGCTAGGTTGAATAGAGTTGCAGACAGTCCATCACCTTGTCTTACTCCTGCATTATAATCAAAATCTGGACTCATTTTATTCATTACTTTCACTTTGGCTTTTGTATTTTCCATTGTCATTTTTATTAGCCTTATTATTTTTGGTTGCATTTTAAACATTGCAGAGTTTTATAGAGGGCTCCTCTATCAATTGAATCAAATGCATGCTATACATAGGTTATCTACTCTAAAACAACAAATTTACGTGTTCGTTCAAAGTAAATTTGAAAAGCATGGAAATATTTTATTAAACAGTTTGAAAGTACTGTGCATATTCTAACAGTTTCTGTTTTGGAAATCAATCACTCTTTAATATTTAGACTGTACAGTGAGACTGAAAAATGCAGTGCCATAGCCGGGA
The DNA here is from genome assembly GCA_030765055.1 of Mantis religiosa. Classification (NCBI taxonomy): domain Eukaryota; kingdom Metazoa; phylum Arthropoda; class Insecta; order Mantodea; family Mantidae; genus Mantis; species Mantis religiosa. Next base: position 38,440,672 of record CM060960.1, read on the forward strand.
TTTGAACCACAGATTTGAACTTTATACTACAGGCCTCTAGTGCGGGAGAACAACTAATTTGCATCAGTTAACCTTATAGTTGTTTTAACTATGAAGTCTGGGCTTAAGTACTTGCAGCATAGTAAGTTGCCATTAAGGCAGTCTCGTATGTTTATGAGAACTTCTAGCGGTTTTACCGGGAAAAAACACGAGTCAGTTGGAGAATTTAATGTCGAGCTGCCTTGTTGGACATGGTAGTGTATGAGAACTCTGTTTTCAGGCGTGATGATTTACCTCTTTACATAAACTTTGAAATAAATCAGTTTTGTTTAATTTAAGAGTATCCAGACTTTCAATATAATTTAAATGCACGTCGCCATTTTTCGTACAGGAATTTACACAAGAATGGCGTTTCTTTGTTAGCATTTTCCGTATATCAATTTTAAGTCTTTATAATATTTCATTCCCTCACTGAATTGTACATCTGTTCCCTTCAACCTTCCGAGATGAAAACACGCTATCTTTGCTAGCTACTGGTCCAAGATTATTGTTTTTTTTTTCCTTCCTTTCGTTACTTTAACCACCAAACAAGCTTATTTTTCACTGCTCAACGTCAACATATTACATCATATCCTTTTTGTAACCACCAATACTAACACATTACATCATATCATATACATATTGCATTATACCATGGCCCACTGAATGTCACACTTTCACTTCTTATGCATGTTAAATTTTCCATATCCATCCTTAAACCACCATTAAACATACGAAGGCTGTTCAATAAAGAATGATAACAATTTTTTTTGGCAACGTACCTTTACTCATTCTTATAATTTTGAAGGTCCTTCTCAAAATAGTCTCCCCTGAATGCGATGCACTTGTCCCAGCGTTTCTGCCAGTCTTCAAATCCATGCTGGAAACCATTTTTGAGAGATCCTTCAAAATCGCCTCTGCAGCCTTCACCACTGCTTCTGATAATGGATAATGCCTCCCACGAAGTCGTTTCTTCAAGTTAGGGAACAGAAAAAAGTCACATGGGGCTAAATCCGGACTATAGGAAGGGTGAGGGATGCACTTCACGTTGAATTTTGCAAGATATTCAGCAACAAAATTGGCAATATGTGGCTGCGCATTACCGTGGTGCAACATCCAGCCTGTTGCAAGAAAATGTGGTCTTTTGCGCCTGATATGGACTTGCAATGTTTTCAGGATATCCCTATAGTATTTTCCAGTTACTGATGTGTGTGTGTGTGTGTGTGTGTGTGTGTGTGTGTGTGTGTGTGTGTGTGTGTGTGCAGGTACAAAATGGTAATAAACCATTACGTGAATATCAAAGAATGAGATGACCATAACTTTCCCAGCAGAAGCAAACACTTTTGCTTTTTGCGGGTTGGTGATGAAGGAGATTTCCACACTGAGCTTTGCTGTTTGCTCTCTGGATCAAAATGATGTAGCCACGTTTCATCAGCAATGATTACGTTTAAAAGAAGCTCCAGATCTTCCTCTAACATCAAATTTAACTGCATGCAGACGTGCATGCGAATGTCCTTTTGTTCGGGAATCAACAGTCTTGGAACCCATCGCGCACAAACACGTCTCATGTGTAATGTTTCTGTCACCAACGTGTGAGTGGCACCCTATGAAATGTTCAGTATTTCGGAAAGTGATCTTGAGGTAATTCATCGACCCTCTCTCACAATAGCAGCAGCAGTGTTGATGTTTTCTTCCGTAAGAGCAGTAACTGGAGCACCGATTCCACCTTCCTTTGAAATTGATTGTCTCCCCTCTTTAAACATTTTAAACCACCTTCGAGGTGGGCTGTAGGGAGGAACGGACTCTCCATAGGCCTCTTGTAACATTGTATAGGCCTCAGCTGAAGATTTGTTGAGACGAAAGCAGAATTTCCAAGCCGCATATTGTTTCTCGCGTGTTACCTCCATTGTAGCGGTAGGCGATACTGAACATGTCTGAACTTGCCTGGTTCTCACAGGCGGGAACCAGGAGTATCAACAATGAAACTACTACAGCGAGTTTGTGTCACATTAAGGTAACAGAATATAATAAGATTGAATTTTATGCGAAAAATTATGACCGTAAAAAAATTATGATCATTCTTTATTGAACAGCCCTCGTATTTAAATATGTTCAACTCTTAGGACCTAAACCAAAACAACGGTAACAGGGATCATTCTATTCACACCTTCGGAGTACTTTTCCACTGACCTCCAGACTCTACGGAGGGTAAGGAGTAACCTTGCCTACAGAAATGTTCTCAAGTAGCCAGGAAACGAATCCGGGACCCCTCGTACAGCAGCAGTTGCTGAGCTGGCGTTTGGTTACGAATTCCTTGCTCCATGTATCTGTACATAGGCAGTAAAACTTTCAGGTCTCCCCTTGGTGACAAGCATGCAGAATAAACAAGCATAATACGTCCGCGTAATCAGTGCGGCACAGCAGGAATGAGGAAGCAAAAAGTCCAGAGTTCGTTCTCGCTGTTTACACTAGCTGAGGGGGAACGGGTCCGTTTAATCTTTTCGCATGCAGTGTGCAAATAAGCCTTGTCTATACACAGATTCTCTCCTATTATAATAATGAGGACAGTTATCAATCCATCAGTGTGAACAGGCCTGTGGTTTGGTTCCATGCCGCGGAGCAGGCAAATTTAATTATTTTGCTATACAAAATGAGTAGAGGTCGCTACCATTTTGTGGCGGGGGCCGTCTGGGTTTTGTGTGCTTTAAATTATGTCTCTTGGTACATCAACTTTAATCATGACCCTTTCCGCCAAAATTTCGCATCTCCCTTCCCCCACCCCCTTCCTGGCCCGAAAGAGAAGCATAATTAAAACGTATCCTGTGGGGTTATTCACTCGGCTCTAAATCAGAGGCAGCTATTCCGGTGAAAATGAAGGCCCTCTTCGCCTATTTTAACCGGAAATTTTATTATTTATGTAATATTTACCCCTCCAACAATAAAATGTGACAATTTCGAGGACTCTAGAGAGAAATTGCTAGAAACATGTAGACGATAACAGAGTAATTCCTCAGCCACTTCTCTAGAAAGAGTAGAAACCAGTGACTTGCAAAACAAATTTTGGTAAATATTGTCATACGCAAAATTCGATATTTGCTAGAATTTTAATCAACAAGAGCATAATATTTTTTGTCACTGTTTATTTTACATCGTTTTAACTTCGTGGTCATATCACCAAGATTATGTGTTGAGGATACCTCGTGGGTGGCAGATAATAGGTCCCATTCCTGTACAGTACCACCTGGATTCGTTTTCCAGAGGACCTCTTAGTGCTACAAACTTTCTCAACCTACTTTAATCCTGATGTAAACATCTGGGTGGGAAGAGAGACAGAGATATTGGGACAGAAGGCGGTTAAGTTGTTAATTGGTTTAGCAAAGCTAATGGAGGTATACTTTTATTTGCATATGTACGATAAACACCTCCTTTAAGTATAGTACAGATGTATTTTTTTATCTTGAAAAGTGCAGAGCGATGCGCAGTGGTATCTGGACGAGTCCACCTCAGAACGGTTGCAACTGGAGGGGAGGGCAGGTCAGTTGCGTACCAGTTGCGAGCAACTAAACACGTGCAGAGCTACTCGGTAACACTACAGCTTGTTTCAAAATGTGCTTTTCTCCTGGTTCCAAGAGAGCATTTATAAATGACGCCTCCTAGCAGCACATTAGGAAATAAAGTGCTACATTTAAAAACACGAGAAGTAATAACCAATATCCATAGATATATAAAAAAGAAACAATGGTCTGGGTCAGCTATAAAAATCTGGGGAAGGGTATCTGAGGCAACAGTTGTGTCTGAAAGCAGTTTAGGAGAGTTATTAAGGAAAGAAAAGCCATTGGTGCTAGTGCAACAACGTCCTTCTCTATGCCCAGTAAACAAAGTTTAAGAAAATGCACACATTCTAATTTGGATGTTTTAATTCAGAAGTAGTTAGGCGAACTATGAATAATTTTTAAAGCACAGAAAAACAAAGACCAACTTTGAAGAAAGTGCTTATGAAATTAGGATTATTAAAAAAAAACACTAAGCGTGACAGACAAGTTTTAATCGAACATCGCACCATACATGCAAAAAGGCTTAAGTATTTACGAAATATTCGGAGATATCGAAGTGAAGTTTATATAGTTTATATGGATGAAACTTATATAAATACAGCACATACTGGACCATATGTCTGGAGTGAAATACGTTACAGGGACTCTGCAGCGATATTGAAAGGCCGACAGTTGTTTATCATGCCTGCTGGAGGAGAACAGGATTTTGTTCCAAATGCGTATGCACTATTTAAGATCCAACAAAATCGTGGAGATTACTACCATAGTAAGAATTACAACTTAGTTTATAAGAGCTGCAAAACTGGTTTCGAGAATGAAATTTGTTTTTAGACACCTTATGCACCGCCCTCCCCTCTCGTAATCTTACGCGTGTGACGCATTGTGGCGATAGGTGTACTATCCCCACTACAGTTGCTACTCATCCCTACCGCGCATGATTCCTGTCAAGATAAAATAATACATCTGTAATGTGAGTAGTTTTGTGATCACTGCTCTGTGGGAGCTGATTTCGGAGAGAGAAAAGTATGCAAATGTTTCGATTCTCACATTTTATCTTTCTGTTTCACATACCACAATGATGTATTCTGGGCTCGTGAGTCCTTAAAGGAATATTTACAACAGATATATACGTGATAGTATGCTGTATACAGATTAAACAGGAGACAGATATTTTCCGATCGTAAATGAGCCCCAAGCCTGACGTAAAGGCCTGTGAGCAAACTGAAGCTGTCTTTAATGCCAAATACAGAACGGGGTGCAGAAAAGGACAGCATTGAAGTCGTGTAAATTAAATTTCGGTGCTTAAGTTGTTTTATTTTTATTTTAGGAAGAAAATTATAGAACGAAAATCTTGGGAGAAGGGAAACCACCCCAACAATTGTCTGCTACCAGGGAGAACCACAAAACCCCCGAGGTCATCTGGAATCATATGTTACAGCTTTGCCATACATCCTTTACATATGGTATGCATTGGATTCTTTTGTTCTTCAGGAAAGTTACCTCGGTTGCTATGTAACGCACGGTTGTAAACTAAAGAAAGTGGCTGAATGGTTTTAGTTTCTCTCAGAAAAACAATTGCAATATCTGCAAACAGATTGAAGTAGCTCCAGTTAATCGAAAAGGGTGGCGAAAGTGCAGAGCCATCTATCGTTCCATCCCTTCACACTCCACTTCACCCTGAGCGAAAACATGAGTTTGCCTCGAACCTGGAGAAAGCAATGCTTATGAAACTTTTTCTTTGGTGGAGGCAGCAATAAAATAAAACCAAAAAGCGAGGAAATAGAATTTCGTTTCTTCTGAATGGCTGAGGAAAATACAGAGTTTCTCTCACCCCACCAAAACCTAGCGTCTCATTGGCTGTGACAGAGTAACAATTTAGCCATCTTAAAATTAATAATGAGAGCAAGAAACCTTTGCTATTTCGTAATTTCCAACGCCATAGGAGTCCAAATGATCTAGCCACAGAAAAGAATTTAATTTTCCCGTTACTCATATACGGCTTTGTTTAGTCATCGTTTGTGTTAACATCTAGGTGTTACCTTCGTATGACTTTCTCTCTACTTAATGATGATTTGTAAAAATGGTTTTGTTACTATTATTTCCTTGTAGAATAGGAATAGGAACAAGAAAAAGTCACTTGGTGTGAGATTGGGCGAGTAAGGTGGATGCCGCAAGATCTCAAAGCCACATTCTCTTGTTTTGTCAACTGCAACTTGAGATGAATGAGCTGGTGCATTGTCAGTCAGAAGACGAACACCTTTGGAGAGCATACCGCGTCGTTTCTTAATCAGAGCTTCTCTTAACTTGTCCAGAAGATTGCAGTAGTATCTACCAGTGATGGTTTGACCCTTAATAAGATAATCTGTAAGGATGATTTCACGACAGTCCCAGAAAACTGAAAGCAAGACCTCCCCAGCTAACTTTTGCACCTTTGTCTTTTTGGGAGAGAGGAATCGGCATGTTTCCATTCCATGCTCATGGTTTTTGTCTCTGGATCATATTGATAGATTCAGGATTCATCCATGCTTACCAGACGATCAAAAAACTATCTTCATCCTGTTCAAACAGCATCAACATCTGTCTTGAAAGGTCACGCCGTGTTTGCTTTTGGAAAGGGGTTAGCAAACATGGAACCCACGTGCAGACACCTTAGACATGTGCAGTTCGTCATGAATAATTTTCCACACACTACCATAACTAAGATGTGTCTCATTCATGATCATTTGGATCGTTGCTCGTTTGTCTTCCAGTATTAAACACTCCACTTTCTTCACTGCGACAACTGACGGTCTACCAACTCTTGGCTCATCTTTCAGGGACATGTGACCAGTTTGAAAATTCCTTTTCCATCTTACAATAGTGCCATACGATGGGCAACCATTTCCATAAACAGCCGCCATCTCATCATGGATTTCCCGGGCAGTTTTGCCCTTTAAATGCAGGAACTTGATCACACTACGAGCCTCAATTTTCTCAAGCTTACACCTCAGTCACCTCTGGCACTCACTGTAAAAAAACAAAAAGACTCAAAGCATTGAAACTACCAACATTATGTCCAGAGGACTCAATGATGACACTGACAAATTTTCATCAATATAATTCCCATACAAACTAATGTGGAGCAATAAATCTAAAAATATAATTATATTATTTATATAATTTTGCAGATTGTAACACAATATTACCTTTGTAAATTAGTTAGAAGTGGTTTTATCACCCAAATATTTAATAAATTTGTGTTAGAATTGATAAATAAAAATATCAGAAATATTTTATAGTTGTAACTCAACTGCCTTTTTGCATTTTCGTTTATTAATGTTTCATGATCATAAGGTAAAACGTCAACATGATATAAATTAGGAGATTATGACTCTGTGCTAATAATGTTATAACAGGGCATTTTTGGTCTCCTTAATCATAAAACCCATTTCATCAGTTTTAGAATTGCTTATTGTTGACCTGCCTTTTATATTGTCACCGATGACATTGTTGCCGGGACATGAAGCAGCCGGGCGCGTGGGCAGGAGAGTTGGACGCTTGCCAGGAGAAAGAAAGCTGCTCCAAAAGTTTCTGTCCTTCTCTTGCCGCCGCGAATTTTCTCGGAAGGTCTAAAGAATTCTAGAAACAATCACTGGAGGTACAAATGTATTATTTTATCTCGACAGGAATACTACGCGGTAGGGATGAGTAGCAACTGTGGTGGGGATAGTGCACCGTTTGCCACAATGCGTCACACGCGTAAGATTACGAGAGGGGAGGGCGGTGCATAAGGTGTCTAAAAACAAATTTCATTCTCGAAGCCAGTTTTGCAGCTCTTATAAACTAAGTTGTAATTCTTACTACGGTAGTAATCTCCACGCTTTTGTTGGATCTTAAATAGTACATAGGCATTTGGAACAAAACCCTGTTCTCCTCCAGCAGGCATGATAAACAACTGTCGGCCTTTCAATATCGCTGCAGAGTCCCTGTAACGTATTTCACTCCAGGCATATGGTCCAGTATGTGCTGTATTTATATAAGTTTCATCCATATAAACTATATAAACTTCACTTCGATATCTCCGAATATTTCGTAAATACTTAAGCCTTTCTGCACGTATGGTGCGATGTTCGTTTAAAATTTGTCTGTCACGCTTAGTGTCTTTTTTTTTTTTTTTTTTTTCAAATAATCCTAGCTTCAAAAGAACTCTTCTTAATGTTCAGACACTGCCTTGGAAGTCAGTAGAATTTTTAAACTTCATAAGCACTTTCTTCAAAGTTGGTCTTTGTTTTTCTGTGCTTTAAAAATTATTCATAGTTCGCCTAACTACTTCTGAATTAAAGCATCCAAATTAGATTTTGTGCATGTTCTTAATCTTTGTTTACTGGGCATAGAGAAGGACGTTGTTGCACTAGCACCAATGGCTTTCCTTTCCTTAATAACTCTCCTAAACTGCTTTCAGACACAACTGTTGCCTCAGATACCCTTCCCCAGATGTTTATAGCTGACCCAGACCATTGTTTCTTTTTTATAAATCTATGGATATTGGTTATTACTTCTCGTGTTTTTAAATGTAGCACTTTATTTCCTAATGTGCTGCTAGAAGGCGTCATTTATAAATGCCCTCTTGGAACCAGGAGACAAGCACATTTTGAAACAAGCTGTAGTGTTACCGAGTAGCTCTGCACGTGTTTAGTTGCTCGCAACTGGTACGCAACTGACCTGCCCTTCCCTCCAGTTGTAACCGTTCTGAAGTGGACTCGTCCAGATACCACTGCGCATCGCTCTGCACTTTTTAAGATAAAAAATACATTTTTACAAATACCGGGAAAGTGTTAGAGGCGCACTTGTATGAGGGTTATTGCGACAGTTGACGTTTGAAGTGTACCGCAGTCATTTTTTTCATTTGTTTACGTGCGGCGGAGTACTGATTTCACCTTGAAGACATCTGATTGTCAATTTCACATCCTTATACTGCAATAAAGAGTGTTCTAAATTTCTAAAAACCAGACTTTTGATTCTACGTAACCCACGTAGTCATCTTGGTGTCAGAAGCGGGATCACATCACGCCTTCAACATCTGTTGGACCAACTTAATGTGCTACGACCCGAGCACTTTGGTTTCAGACGTCAGCACGCCACCTCCCACCAGTTACTTCGCCTCGTGGACGATATTATATGTGGGTTTAACAACCGGCACTACGTTACAGCACTATTCCTTGACATCTCTCGAGCATTTGACTCGGTGTGGCATGGAGGTCTCATCCCTCGGCTCATCCACTACAATATCCCAGCATACCTTATACACCTCATCAAGACCTACCTTAAAAACCGTTCCTTCGTCGTTGCCAGGGACGACATCCATTCTCAACCCTATGTTATTCAAGCCGGGGTACCACAAGGCAGTGTCCTTGGTCCCCTCTTATTCCTCATCTATATTAACACCCTTCCCACCCTAATAGGCTGTAACCTCTAACTATTTGCTGATGACACCGCATTAACAGTCTCATCTAAACAACACGTTAATGCTGTAACCAAGGCGCAGCGTTACGCTGATATGCTATCTGTCTGGTTCATCACTTGGCGCCTGAAGATAAATGCAACTAAATCTCAGGCAGTCACATTCAGCCGCCGTACTCCACAAGAAGTACCCAATCTCCGCCTGGCTGGAGAGGAAGTGCAATGGTCCACGGAGGCTACATACCTTGGAGTAACGCTAGATTGGCATCTGACGTGGATACAACACATCACCATTGTAGCACACAAAGTGTCCAGAAGGATGGCCATGCTATATCCTATGTATAATAGGAAATCAACAATGAGCCTGCATAACAAATTGTTCATATACAAGCAGATACTCCGCCCTGCACTAACCTATGCTTGCACAGTCTGGAGAGTTGCAGCAAACTCCAACCTATACAAACTACAAATTCTCCAATAGATCACATCCTACACCTCTTAGGAAATTTCTACGCCCAACTACCTTCAAGCTTTAATCAACTGATACGCTGTCTTTGGGAATGTGACCTCGACCCCGGAGAAACCTATAAAAGCCCCCGACTTGTGCTAGGCCCACCATAAGCTCATATACATCTTATACGTCCAAATTTTTGTTTCCTGGAACTTCCAAAATTCTTCTTTAAAACATTATCACCACCATCAAACCACCACCCCTTATTAAAAACCCAATCTCCAAGCCAGTAAGGGACTGGTCCCGGTATGGGAATAGTCGCAGGACCCTCCTTTGAGGATGAGGACCCCCCTGCGATTTGAGAACAGCTGAAGGAAATGAAGACAGCGAATGTCCACATTCTTTGAATGCCAAAGCACAAAATTAGCATATAGATCGCTTGTTAGTCTTTTGTTTGTTTTAGGAATCAAGTTAAGTCTTTAAATACACTAAGTTAATTCTGTCTCTGCTTTTACTGAAAATTAAAAAAAAAATGTTTGCAAATACACCTTTGGAACATTTTAATGCATTAAAACGTGACAGAAATTAGATTCGATGGAAGACATTGGAAGCTTTGGGTTCTTGATCATTTAAATGACCACGAGCTTCAAAGCTTCCTGAGAACAAACGCCTTCTATAACACTGAGAACAAAAAAAAAAAAAAAATATTTTTATATACCCGAAACAAAATAGGCAAATTCTTATGTAAGCTGATCTGCTGATTCCAAAAAATGCCCCTCAAAATGCTGTATCGCGTAACGTTTTTTTAGGTATTCATAATTTTTTATGAAAACTTACTGAAATGTGATGTGATAACTCATATTTGATTAATTGAAAATCATAGGTATTTTATTGCCAAATAACATTGAAAATAATAATTATTATTAAAATAAATAACACAAGATAATGATGAAAACCAATACTTGAATTATCTCAGAAGTGTTTCACTGTTGATTTTTTTTTTTTTTTTTTTTTTTTTGTATTTACTCTCCCGTTTGAAGAACCAACAATAGTCTCCGAAAATGGCTGAATCCCAGCGATACCCTGGTAACGTCTTTCCATCTCAGAAATGTCCTGATGAAAACGCTCACCTTGCTCATCACTTACTACAGGTTTGTAGGGAAACTATCAAGGTGAGAGTGCAAAAAGTGGATTTTAAGTGACATACGGTAACCCATTTCTTTGTAGCCCCTTAATAGTTCTGAGACTAAAGTTTCATAATTTTCTTATTTGTTATTGACCAGGAAGCCTTCCACCACTGATTTAAATGATTTCCATGCTGCCAGTTCAACACGTTTAAGCTTTGATTCAAAAACACTGTCTTTAAGAAGTAGTCTTATTTGAGGACCGACAAATATACCTTCCTTCAATTTAGATTCACTTGTTTTGGGAAAGATACTTCTTAAATACTCAAATGACTTCCACTTTTGTCCAAACCTTTAACAAAATTCTTCATTAACCCGAGCTTTATGTGAAGTGGGGTTAGAAGAACTTTGTTTGGGTCTACTGGAGGCACATACTTAACACTGCTTGCTCCAGGGGTATAGTCTTTCCTTCCCCCCACTCTTTCACTATAAAATGCTTGTCAGTTGCCCTACTGTCCCATAAGCACAAAAAACAGCAATATTTTGTGAAACCTCCCTGCAGTCCCGTTAGCAATGCAACTACCTCGAGGTCACTACAAATTTCCCAGCCATGGTTTTGATAACTAATAGCATCTAAAATGATGGACATGGAATCGTATGTCTCCTTCATTCCTATGACATGAAATAAAGGTATTGAAGGTGGTAAATTGCCATTATGAAGCAACACTGCCTTTAAGCTGTATTTAGAAGAGTCAATGGCTATTATTTTAAATTAAGACAATATGAGTTGTATCATACCTCATTTCTGTAATTTTATATAAAAGAATAAGAATATCTCAAAAACGTTACGTGATACAGCATTTTCAGAGGCATTTTTGGAACCAGCCAGTCATTTTGCACAAGAATTAGCCTATTTTGTTTCGGGTACAAAAAACGTGTTCCCTAGTGTAATTGAAGCTAAAAGATTCAAGGTACTTTAAAATTTGAGAAGAATATGTTGACCAAATTTCAGCCCTGGAGAGTTAAAGTTTTGGTATATTTAGTGCGAAGCCCTGTTATTTTAACCACGTGATCAGAATGTTATACATGTCCATACGCAAACAAACTGCGTACTATGGGCGGGTGTGGCAAGCAGGTCGTGAATGCAAGGTTTCCAGCCTGAGCCTCACGTCATAAAGTGGAACATCTGTTCGTATGCCGCTGGGTTAACATTATGCATTTTAGAGGTACTCGTTAACCCTCTTGTAACGAGGGGTGGGAAGATGTGTAATGGTCTGTAGGCTGTAATTGGGGGAGAGAGAGAGACAGCTAATTTCGTTATCTCCGTAGGCACGGAAGCGGAAAATCGATGTAAACAAAACGCAATCCTAAATTCAGACTCCATAAGATTCGACGTTTGTTAGTGCTATCGAGGGGTAATCAGTTCAAGATCATGCTGTATTTGTTTCTAATTTGTTTATTGACCGATCAGCAGCGCTGCTTTACAGGCCATTGATCAAATTTAACATTATAGCATCAATGCAAAAACTTGCTGGTGTTGACTCCTAAGGTTCCTCTATCATAAAGAATTGTATGTACAGTAGAACACGGATCAGCTGCGACCAGGGCCTATCTGAGTTACGAGGGCTGTTCAATAAAAAATGAACATAATTTTTTTACTGTCATAATTTTTCGCACTAAAATTCAATCTTATATTATTCTGTTACTTGATGTGAAACAAACACGCCGTAGTAGTTTCATTGTTGGTACTCCTGGTTCCCACCTGTTAGAACCAGGCAAGTTCAGACATGTTCAGTATCGCCTACCACTGCAATGGAAGTAAGACGCAGTTAAAGTTGATGTTAGAGGAAGATCCGGAGTTTCTTTCAAACGTAATCTCTGCTGATGAAATTCAGCTACATTCTGAGATCAAACAGCAAAGCTCAGTCTGGAAATCTTCTTCATCACCAACCCCCCAAAAAAGCAAAAGTGGTTACCTCTGCTGGGAAAGTTATGGTCATCTGATTCTTTGCTATTCATGGATTGGTTTATCAGCATATTGTACCTGCACACACATCAGTAAATGGACAATACTACAGGGATGTCCTGAAAACATTGCAAGTCCATATCAGGCGCAGAACACCACATTTACATGAAGTAGGCTGGATCTGCACCACGATAATGCGCGGCCGCATATTGCCAATTTTGTTGCTGAATATCTTGAAAAAATGAACGTGAAGTGCATCCCTCACCCTCCCTATAGTCCGGATTTAGCCTCATGTGACTTTTTTCTATTCCCCAACTTGAAGAAACGCCTTCGTGGGAGGCATTATCCATCATCAGAAGCAGTGGTGAAGGCTGTGGAGGTGACTTTGAAGGATCTCTCCAAAAATGGTTTCCAGCATGTCTTTGAAGACTGGCAGAAACGCTGGGACAAGTTCATCGCTTTCAGGGGAGACTATTTTAGGGTCCTGAGTTCAATTCTCGGTATTGACATGGGGAGACCTGGTCAAGGGTGCACTCATTCTAGGGACGACCCTGGGGTCCAATTGAGAAGTTTATTCACGGGAGACCTGATCCAGGGTGCACTCATTCTAGGACCCTGGGGTCCAATTGAGAAGTTGCATCACGGAAAATTAGTGACTCCAGTTTGCAAAGACTACAATTCACGTCCCACTTACATTACTGCATCCCACTGGATAGAGACGTTGAGGACCAAGCTGTATGGCGGAAAGCGTGGCAAAAACCAATTATTATTACAAACATTATGAATCTTTCTTCCCCAAATTGTATATAAGTGCGTATTGCTTGGTTAGATATAATTTTCAAGTACAAATACAATAATTGGAATAGAATAATCACCTTTTATATAAATACTGGTCTAGTATATTATGATTTCTGTTAACTTAACGTAAGTAAGGAATGTCGTGTGATTGCATCAGAATCACTTATTTTCATACAAAATGTAAATTACTAGGTATATCATTTTGATGGTGCATTTAATGGTGTATGACAAAACGTGTAACTTTTCTACAAGTAAAACTAGAGGTATTTACATCTGCATTACAGTTAATTACAAAAACAGATATTACACGCTGAAAAGGAATTTCTCAAGTATTGGTTTAGTGACCCTACAACCATAGGGTCTTCCATATAATTCTCTCTAACCTTGACATGCCCTAGTTCAACATGGACGTCTGAAAATGTAGAGATCGTGACGGGCGAGACCGCAGGATATGGTAGTGTCCTCCAGTTTTCTATTAATGCATAACTTTCACAAACAATTGCGTGCTGACCGGTACGAACTTAGGTTCTGTAGTGCTGTTCCTTCTTTGAGATTTATGAGGTAAGCATTTCACATCAAAACTGAAATCGATCACTATGCCACGTGCATATTTAGTTTTCAGAGACAAACATTAACTTTTGGGAACCAACATGAGAGTATTGTGAAGGAATGAAACTTTGCTGGTGACGATCATTTACTCAAGAAATGTGGAAGTAAAGTTTGAGAAACTGATGTGGCAGATTCCGGTGAGAAACCTTACCATACGTTCGCACCCTTAGTTGGAAGGGTTGCGCAGTAATTTATTGGGTCGAAGCTCAGGATCTTCTAGCGCCTACCGAAACAAGAAGGCGGTGGTGCATGAATAAAATACCTTGTGACGTAACTGCACACCCCGTTTCATCTCCCACTTCCGACTGTGAAACATTAGCGGCGTCCAGGTTTTTAAACCTTCAAAAGCTATTAGTCTCTTTTTTTCCCGCGGATTTCTGTACTTTATCTGAAAAGTTGCTGAACCTTAAAATTTACGTTGGGCACATAAAAGTTTATCTATTGCTGATAAGGCCAAGCTTGAAGAAGTTTAAGTGAACTAAAGCGATGTAAAAACGCGTACCATTTATTTTATACAATAGGGGGAAGTTATAAATGGGGTGCAGTTAAATAGAGACATTCATCTGGACGGCAAACAACCTAGCGCTTTCCTTTGCTCCCTGGTTTAGAGTGCTATGCCACATCATTTTGCACTGACTTTGAGTGACTCAGGTTTAACCAACTTTACATATCCCTGGGTAGCGTGAAGTAAAATATAATCTGTAGCTTACAGAACTGAAACACGTGTCGTGTTGCATTGACATGTTTTTATCTAATCACTGTGCTACAACAGTGCAGTTCTACTGTCTGTCCAGCACAAGAAGGTAGGGCTTGAAGAGGGAGAAGGGCTCGAACTGTTTATCTTCTCTGTTAGTAGATATGTTTACTATTCTCTCTTTCATATAATCTTGCCCCGCTGACATGTATCACTCCGCGTTCAACTACCTTCCCCCTCGTCCTAATTGGCTAATGCTTTCGCGCCATAGGCCATAGGCGGTGCCTTCCCGTCACATTTAAACCTGCAGTAAACGTCATAATAACTACCGGGATGATAAATAAAATCATACAAATAAGGATATGAAGGCATGCAAAAATATAAGTTTATAATGAAATGAGCAAGTTGAAACTAAATGACTGAGCAATGTAACTGAAACAAGTTTATAATGAAAGGTTTTCGGCCTTTTCCACTGGGATTTTTTAAAACCTGCACACATACCTTTCAAAACTGCTTGTCTTTCAGTCTTAAAAGTCGTGTCACGCCATACCTTACTTTTCGTGTGTTCTTCGTGTATATTTTGCTACTTGTATCTCGGTACAGTCTGACTGTCCTTAAATAACGTCTTCGCCACACAGCAATATCGCCTCTGTCTTTTAGCACATTTTTCTTGCCTCTTTTTTCATTCACAAACCCCAGCTGTATAAGCAATCTGCTGAAATTTGGTGAATCTGCATCCTCATTTACAGCAGACGAAATGTTATTTATGTGAGGGAGTTCGTTTCTAAAGAAAAAACTATACACATGACGACGCACAACACTTTTCACGTATTTTCTCCGAGCACGCGCTTTTGTTTATTCCTGCTTTTGCCAGGAGTGGTAAGTTTTCCTATTTTCTCAATTTCACATCGCGATGTTCCTACGGATCTAACACTCACACCTGTAAGTTCAGAGCACAGCTGTTCGACTTCTCTCACTGACAAAGACGGATTCTTCTCTGTGAGTGCATTAAACACATGCAACACAATTCTTTTTTCGCCGCTTTGTAATGATTTACCCTTTAGATACTTCAGCGAAAAACTGGCGGTAGACTCTGTCATTATTCATATAAGTACACGCGCAATAAACGATAAATAAAATAATTTAGCTTTCGCACTAGGCACAACAACCTTCGAATGCCGATATATGACTAATCCAGTTCAAAATAAGGTCAGTGATAAAAGTCATATAAACAAATATGTACCGCTGAAGCACGTGCTATCGTGTCATGTGCTTGAGAGCAAAGGAACCTCCTCTTTACTTCGTTTAAGAATTAACATGCATTTCAGATAAATCGACTGTGTTGCGTAATATATTTAATTAAAACAGTTACGAAAATATAAATTTGACAATTCTCTTCCAACATATAAAGATATATCACCATGTTAAATAACGAACTAATTTTTACCGCACGACAGTCTTTACCACAACAGCAGCCAATGAGAGGTGATCAGATCACGTGAGCAGTAAGAGATACTGGGCAAGCTTACGTGGAACAAGGATTAGGAAATGAGCGTATGAGAGGTATATGAGTCATCCATGCTGCCAGATCTAATGCTCGTTTCAGTAACTGTAGTGATAGCTACTATGCATGGGTGAGTTATGTGATAACACTATTTCACATAAACCTAGCATCCATCTACGTTACACATTCCTCTTCCTTGCCTTCTTGTGGTGGCCAGACAGTAGCTGCTTCATATTAATCGAGACAAACAGTTGCAGAGAGACTATACTATGTTTTTGAAATAGGAAGAGTTGTCTGCAGCGAATGAGATGAGTTTGTGTAATCATCGTTGCCGCTTTTAAATGGAAGAAAACTATATAATACTGCTTTGATTTCTGTATCATAAATAAACACTGTCCCTAAGTACGAAGCAATCATAAGCAGCTCTCGTTCTGCAGATGTAGCACTCTACACGCTAACAGAAAGTCAAGTGTGTGTTCTCTCTTGAATTTAACGAACACCTTGGCTTGTTTGAGGTATTTCTTTTAGCACATGTTAATCGTTTACATTTTAGTTTTAAATAATTAAAAAAATATATAAGCACACATACATATTAAGTAGTAATGATGGTCATTACAGATAGATTACATAGATTCACTTGGACTTGTTACATCCCACTTAAAGGGACTGCAGTATGAAAACACAGCAGAACTCCGATTAGTTATTGCTCTGGTAGTGTTCAAGGACAAAAACCATCCCGTTTGAGAATCACACGGTAATACACCCAGCCTTTTAGTGAACAAGAATGCTGGCCCTTTTCTCAAACAACTACTGAAGGAAGCCAAATGAACTTTTGATATTATGAAAGCAATACATCGATAATATTGTAAGTGCGAGGTCTACCCGAGAGTCCCGAAGACTTCCGCCTCTATCACCCGGGAGACGATGGAGAACTCCGAGGTTCTTCCCATGGGGCAATACCTGGACTCTAAAAGGCACCCCATCCCCCATCGACAAACACGTCAAGACAGGATGGAAGTGGATATACCACTTACGCGCATCAACCCCGCAGGGAAGACTACCGAAAATCTCGGTGGGGCCGCCTGGTGATCTAGGTCACCTTCTACTAGCTCTACAGGCTAGTACCCGGGACTTTTCAGGCAACCCTCTATCCCCTCCAGGCGACCATGGTCTGGCCGGAGGTACCCGATCTCTCACGGGTGTCGGGAACACACTGCCCCCTCGAGTCCAACCCAATCCGAACAACTCCCACTCTGGAGGGGCTCGGCTCTTCGGCCCGAGGTTCCTCTGGTAACGTCGGAGGTACCATGAGTTCTCACGGTCCGTATCTCTTGCACCACTGCAGCTTAACGGGGCGTATCCCCTCCCCTACGGTAACCTCGATAATATTATCGATTTACTTGGGTGTTGTCAAGTTGGGTGGCTATGTTCGAAAATTAATTATTATACATTATAATAAATTTTCTAATTAAGGCAAAATAACCTCGTTAATTAACAACATAATTACATAAAATGTTAGTTGTATGGTTACCAACACTGCCCTCATGGCAGCCTTGGCCTTCGGGTTAACCTCGTCCAACCACGTGATGTCTGGGCACCATTTCTCAGGTGGAGGCGCCCAGAGGGCGGTGTTCATTACCTCCAATGATAGGGTGATAGTGAAGATGACCGTGACGTGAGAGGACCTATAGCTTATACCGTGGGCTCCGAGCCACGTTGGGCATAGGGTACACTTCACATGTGCTAGACAGAGGTGAAGGCACGGATAAAATCCCCAATCCTTAAGCCGGGAATCGAACGCGGGACTCTTACCACGGGAGCCGCGAACGAAACCACTGCGCTACCCCGGTGCCCTTAAATGTGATATTTTAAATATATTTTTTTTAAATAATGAACCATGAGTTTAGTACATTTAGCATTGAACCAATAAAAAGTTTAGCACTGGATTACAAAACATTTGGACTTCATGATCTGGGTCGTCCAGGAAGCGAGAGTAAGATCATTTGTGTGATTAGAACGGATCTATTAGTCGATCTTTCATTTGAACAAAACCAGGTTCATTTTTAACTGTGAGTAAATACAATTTAGATTCTTATATTTTATACTCAAGGTATACAGAATTCATTTTGAAGGAGCTTTATACAGAATAATCTAACTCGAATCTTTAGACCTCGTCTTGGATGATTTTTAGAACATTTACAGCAACCTTTCCCTACAATTAATTACGTTTATTAGTTTATTATAATTTAATTACTTAAATTTAAATTTCGTATTATTGAAGCTCAAGTGATTTAATTCAGCAATCTCTCTTGCAGCATTTCTCCAACACAATAAGCAATTTCGCAGCATAAGGAGAACAACAAAGAGGCCCGACTACATAGAATGTATCTTGTGTGCGCCACAATTTAATTGCTTCGGGATTAAGACACTCCGGGCTAACACGTGCAGTAATTGTGCCAAAACCCATGCGATAAATTAAGCAATTAGGTTAACGGGTTATTGTATAGAGGCCTTATACTGTCACAGGCAACACTTCCTTAACTCCTACAATGGAAACTTTAAGCAGATGTATTCCGTGTATGCTTCTGTAGATGAGAATGCATTATGATCACGTGAAGTTTATGCAGTAAAGTACCCCAAAGACCTTAGGTTCATTCTCACTGAATCATCAATGCTTGAGAGGTACTAGTTCATTTGAGAGAAGTAGTTCGGATGCTTGAAGACCAAGAAAGGTATGAAGCAATGACCGCGAGTAAGTACAGTACGCGCAAGATGAGTTGAGCGCTGGATTTCCGGTGTGGTGCGTGCAGAGGGGAAGAAGCAAGAGCTAACCCTCTTTTGTTTCTGCAGTGTGGTCAGCCTTGAAAAACACATTTCAGCAAAATAGCGTGTAAGATAAGCGAAGATATCACAAGTAACGTTGCATCCTCTGAAAACATTCCTTAGTTTTACCCACACCAGCTCAATTGCATTCAGATCACAGTGACACGGAGGTAGGCGAATAATAATGTGTCCCCTTTCGAGAGTCATAACATTCACAAATGTTCATACAAATATAAATCATTTTCAAGTAAATGCTGATGTACATTACCACCACACTCGTAACAAGGATAAACTGGCAATTCGAGCGCACCAAACGAGCCTTTATGAAGGAAGCTTTAACTACAAAGGCATAATGTTACATAATAAACTTCTAAATTCATTTAAACAAGCTACATCATTAAAACACTTTAGAATAAGGTTAAGAAATTTTTGCAAGCACACTGTTTTTATACGGTTAATGAATTTTTAGAACTATAACCATGTAAATGAGCACTGGGAGCATAGTACATTCACAAACCTGTAATATTCATATTATGACATTTCTTGTAGTAAATTAGTGTATGCAAATACCACATGAAACCATAGAAAAGCTGCTTACTGTGTATATTGTATGTAATCAATTTGACTTTATATATATATATATATACTGTATTTATACATTTTGACGTGTCTCATAACATGTATATGTTGCCAAGGACGAACTAAAATTCTAATTCTAACATACGATTGTTGTAAACTGGTTAGCTAATTAACCTCGAAATTGATCAAAACGAAATATGGCGGACAGGATAAAGCTTAGCGTATTAGCCACTAATTTTCCGTTGCTGTGAGTTAACTAGATAAGGATGTTTCGTTATCCTGAAAGATGAATGTCGTGTAAGTAAGCTCTGTGGACCCTGTGCTTATCTGAACATTACTTTATACATTTCTGTCATCATACCTAATTGGTTATATATATATATATATATATATATATATATATATATATATATATATATATATATATTCCTCTATCATATCAGAAAATTATGTACGGTTATCTTGAAACACCCTGTATAACTTACGGTCTTCGCCAGTTTCACTTATGAAACATAAGCACATAGAAAGTGTCTGTCCTTATCTGTTGAAATGTGCGTCAGCGCTGCTACGGTGGTTGACGTAATCACATTTCTGACCCGTGCTTGCGGGACTGGGGTCCCAAGGGAACCTCGCCAGGAAGGCAAGGAGCTCAGACATCAATTACTATGCAAATATAACAGTCGGCGTTGGTACTTGTGGTCTTCCCAGTTTTATGCGCCCCGTGAGAGAAGCGTGATTTGCTTCAATAAAATATGATCTTTTGTTAACTTTGTTGTTATTTTCGGCTTTATTAAAGATCACATCCTATCTTCATGAAGTTTTGAGTATGTAAAGGTAAGCTGAAGATACATTTCGCTATAAATATTCAGTGGTCCACATTCTAACTTGTTTATGGCGCTTAATTAGGAGAAAGCACGATGCCTACCCCTGGCGTAGAGGGCTAAGGCAGCATGCCTTGTTCCCTGGCTATGGAAAGCGGCCCGGGTTCGATCCCACCCTTGGAGTGCGGATTTTAACTCCCTGATATCGGACCGGAGCCCACCAAGCATCGCGAGGAAAGTGAGGAGCTTAGGTAAGCGGCCTTGTTCACGAAAACCACGGTTCCGGGTGGTGGATGCCGAGATGCTGACCACATCTCCTTCCCGTATCGGTTGGATGATCGCTCATCTCTACCGGCGTGAGGTCGGTAATCGGGTTGGTAGACCTTGGTCCTCTTTGAGCTGTCGCACCATAGTGGATTTATATTATGTATTTATTACCCCGCTTATAAACATCTGACTATCTTTTCAATTCCGTCTGTCTCGTTTCTTCCCATAACGAAATGTATGAAAGCCTTAACTCGGTAATATTTAAGTGGATAGGAAAGTATTGTGACTTTGTGGGTTCGTGAAATTAAAAGTCGAGTTTGTAGAAATTCAAATAGAATAGAAAGACACTTGTACATTTCTGATCTTAGCAGAATGACGTAATACATACGAAACCATCAAGTCCGTCTGCCGCACGTCTGCACAGCACCATCAACTTTCGTCTGACTCTTCTCTGCATCACTCGGCCAAGAGCCAAGAGCAGGTCACCCGGGTTCCCCCGGGCGGAGGGTAACACGCCACGGTACCTATCCGCTTTGCGGATTTATCTCTGCAATATGAAAGTTAATGTCATCTGCGCGAGCTTGCATGTCGTTGTATTAGACGGCGCGGTTGCTCTCTACTGATGTTTCTGGTGCCGGGGTGTACCTCCGATGAAGGGGGACAGTGCCCGATCCACCTCGCTGGCAATCCGTCAAGAAGAGGGGGAACGAGAAGCGAGAGGCCTGATGGAGGTAGGTTATTGGGGATTATGTGTCCAGGTCGGCCGCAGTCTCTCGGGCGCAGCTGTAGGTGACACCTACCAGCCACGATCAAGCACGGTACGGAGTAACTTGGTGGTGTTTGGGAATGAAGGAGGAGAGGCAGAATTTACCACCCAAGGGCATCGTTGGGGAGGCGGTTGCTCCTCCGTCTCCTGCGGAGATTGTGGTCATATTGACCCAGTGAGTTCACCAGCTGGTTTGGGTGAGCAGTGATCTTGGCATAAAACATGCGCGTTCGTTCACGCACGACGTCCTCAACGTAGGAATGAATGTGTAGTGTTTAACGCCCGCTTTTACTACATACGGCACCGCAGGCGGTGACACTGATGATACATGAAATGAAGATGGAGCACTGGTGGAATGAGATGGCGGGGGAAACCGGAGGTCCCGGAGAAAATCCCCCCAGCGCCGTGTTTTCCACCACAAATCTCACTTTGCGGTCGCCTGGGATCGCCGCAACGTAGGGTACGCCGGACTGGGTGTGTAGGAAGTTTGATGGGAACCTGCGGTCGGTAGCCTAGATCATCCTTAGAGCCCTGTTCTACACGGCCTGCAGCCTGCGGACGGTGGTATGAGCAATCGAACCCCAGACCTCGCATCCGTACAGGATATAGCACGATTCACCCCAGTTTGAGCCTGATGGGCATTGTTGAGCGGAAAATGGGGTAAAGCTGCTTGAGCGCAGCGTGGCCGAGGCCGACCTTTGCCCTGACATGCGGAGTGAAGGTGAGGCCGCGGTCCAGTTGGATTCCCAGGTACTTGGCGGATCGAACCCAGGGGATTCTTCGCCACAACCGCAGTTCACCTTCCGGTCGCCAGCTACGGACCTTAGCCAGCATGAGAGCAGAGCTCTTCTGCGGGCAAATGGCCATCCTCCACTTCTCACTGTACCGGCCAATGGCGTGGAGCTGTCGCTGTAGTGGAGGGAGACAATAGCGGACGTTTTTGTTCTGTGCCAGTATGAGGACGTCGTCGGCATACTGACACATAACAGTGCGACGTTCCGTTGGAAGGTCAAACATATAGGCGGCGAAGAATAGCGGAGACAGAACACTGCCTTCCGGGACTCTAGCCGCTATGAATCTGGCAGAGGAAAGCGTCCCCTCGACCCGCACCCTGAAGGTACGGTCCTTCAGGAAGCTGCTAATTATTGGTAGTTAGGGAAGGGGAAGTTGTACTTCTTTGAGTTTGAACAACCCCTGGTGCCACGTGGTGACGAAGGCATTTTCCATATCCAAGAGCACCGCGATGGTTTTGAAGTTTTCGCACCGCTCGGCTCCTAGCGAACTCTTATTTATACCGAGCAGCTGTTCTCGAGGTTTCTCGAAACCCGTCACGAAGCCACACGAAGCCTCACGAACCCCCGCGGTGGAGTGAGAATCGTCCAGACCATCTCCGTGTATTTCTCCCTCTGTTGCTCTCTCTCTCTCTCTCTCTCTCTCTCTCTCTCTCTCTCTCTCTCTCTCTCTCTCTCTCTCTCTCTCTCTGTCTCTCTCTCTCTCTCTCTCTCTCTCTCTCCCTCCCTCCCTCCCACCGTGGCTTGTGTGCTATGTCTCTCTCACTCCGCGCTTCCGTCTCTCTGGGCGTTCGCTTACGAGCGACCTCGTGACAATATGTTTCATAATGAAGTAGATAGAATAAAGGTTTCATCAACATGTAGAAAGTGTGCTTTGTATATTAACACAATAATTTTTTATACAACGGTTCTGATCAGTGTTACAATTTCTGTGATTGAATAAATTTATTAATAAACTTGTTTCGGTAAATGTTTAGTTATTGCGTGTGAATTCCTTATTCTGAGATTGTGGATAAAATATGATTTCATTATGTGAATATTGTTTTTAAACTCAGTTTAATATTTGCATACGTAAAATATCAACAAGACACAAGGACATTACATACTGCATGATTAATCGATGTATTACTTTCCTAAATTGATACAAAAAGTGAATTTAAAGGTTGTCAGAGTGATAGCTGTACCGATTTCTTTCGGCAATAAATTATAGATATCATTCCCAAAATATCCCACTGTCAGAAGTTGAAGATAAATTCCTCACTAGAATTTATGAGTGGCTGAGGTAGTTTGCAGGAGGCTGTGCAATTTGTCTTGAACGTCTCTGCCGCACATGTCACCCATCTTGAGGTTCTTACCTCTTTTCGATCCTTATCGATTTATCTCCTTCCGTATGGCATGCTGTCTCCTTTGTTGTCGACTTATTTCGATGCATCCATCCGTAGAAACGCAACATTATCGAAAGAAAGATGCGGCAGTGCTCCATGAGGAATGGCTGCCTGTTTCAGTGCGACAGGCTTGTTTACGTGACGTAACTAAATCCTGATTATGAATTTAAGATAGAGCCAAAATTACTTGGCAGAGGACTGGCTTCATACTAAGTCACTTTAACTGTCATTCAAAACAAACCTTTACACAGATATCTTTTACGTTTCTTGATTTATTAAATTAGAGGTCGAGTAGTGGTCGAGTACAGTGATTGTAGCCTCTCTAACAGCGTTTTGCACACCATGGTCCATAAGAGACATCGTGACTCTTATGGGCAATGTTTTTCTTATGAAGGAATCAAATACGACGTTGGTAAATGTATGTTTCCACGTGCGACTAAAACAAAATAGGAACGTGCATTTCAGTATGAAATGTGTAGAGTTGTACTTTTTTTATGAGAACATTTAGAAGTTTGTCGGAAGCAAATTTTATGTTTTTCTCGCACCGAATGCCTAAATATGGATTAAACCGAAAATACTGCATTGAAAAGAGTGTTGATTATTTGTTTGCTTTCATAGGCCACTTTGGTAGTTATATCAATAGTCTGAACATGTTAGCTTACAAAAAATCAATTTTAAAACCAAGTGTTTGGATTCTGGGATTATGCAATGAAATATGTTGCCACTGCTAATTTGGTTGTACAAGTCCACGTAAAAACTTCCAGCGACAAAGTTGCCAAACAAATAATGAATTTATTTCTTAAAGGATTTCCGCTTAGATTATGAATGTTAAACTTTTTTCTCCTGTTTATTTCATTGTTTGCTAGAAATAAAACTTACTGCATACAAAACATTTTAAGATCGAGAATATATTGTGACTTTGTGGGCGGGCGAGCTACCTTTTTATACAGTCCGGCCGCTCTATCTCCGACTCTGACAGTTCTCGAGAGGGGAAAGCGCGCTGTTGCCAGTTATTTCAAGCAGAGGAACAGGTGCATTTTAAATATTTCACGCATTTGCAGATAGCACTTTGATCTGAATAAGACCAGTGCTCCAAGAAGAAAACCACGTACACCTCTAGCATGGAGCAAAATCAGTCTGCTTCCTTTTCTAACTAGCACTTTCATTGTTGCTACAATAGTGTCATCTGTCCATGCCTTTTATCTTAGTGTGTCCTGCATTTACCCACGTTTTATCAAGCCATACCACCTTTTCGGGATTGCTTTTTAGAATTTCCCGCAAAAATCTGCCTCTCCATGCAACAATGTCACTTCTTTCCATTAAAGCTTTCCTCCCAGAAAAAATTTTAAACTTAAAACCTAGTTCTACTTAGGCTGGTTTTTCCGCCGTCGAATAAGCCAGCTTCCTTTAAAGAACAGAGCTACTTCGTACGAGTGGGAAATTCCTTTCTCATATAATATTGATATACATGTCGCCTTACAGCATCCTTTAGAAAAGCATCAAGTGAAGCTTTAAGACTGCCTCGTTGCCTTTGCTTTCCCGGTGTACGCAGAACTGCAGACGGCGAACTTAAATCAGCTGGCACTTTTCCTTGGTCACATTCTTCCCACCTTCAAGGCGTCACAAACTCTGTCCAGCACCTTGGTAACAGGTAGTAGAGGTCCACCATTGTCCCGCTCCTTCTCGAAGTACTCACGTAGCCGGAATATAAATTCACGGCTTTGGCTCTTATAAGAGCCGATTTTTTTCTTGAATTCTGCCGAAACAGTAGCCATATTACTATAATAGCAATAATAACAAAACTTACAGACGCTACAAATCGGAATTCACGCACACACAAAAGCTTAAACAAACCACCAGCGCGGGATCCAAAAGCAACTAAAAGCCACGTGGTCCACACAAAATTGCAGCGGCAACACGGTACTGGATTTGTAAGCCACGCCTAGCAGCGACAACGCTGATTGGCACTAGCAGACAGTTTTAACTTGCTGACCACGACACCGGAGTACAGACTCCCAGTACCGCCAACAGAAGCAGCTGGTGTGAGTGAAAGGTGTGAACGAAATATTCGAATAGAGTGATGTCGTAAAGAATATCTTGCATGATAATGAAATTACAAGTTGGATTTAAATGTTTTGAAGCTAATAGAGTCCTATACTCTCATTATAAAGATAATTCTGACGATATGTTTTCAATTACTCATTATTATATGTTGGTACTATTAATTTTCCCCATCCACCTCCTGCAGCCACTAAACGTCAGAGGCGGAGATAGAGCGGCCGGACTGTAGTTTACTAACATTCCAGAAATTTCTCAAACAATCGAGACCCGGCTAGAACAAAGGCGAACTCTCGGAAATCCGTCTCGTCCCGCCCACCATTTCGGCGAGCTTTTATCTCCGCACTGCGATGCCGTCTCTTGATCTCATTGCCCGCGCCGCCTGCAATCAACAATGGTCCGGCGACAATATATTAATTGGTCTCATAAACAAACTCGGCTTAAATATTAAAAGCAGAAGCATTATTAACAGTGAAGTATTCTTCATATTTAATTTTGATTTATGAATCACTGTTTACACTCTAACTTCACTTACTTGTTGTTGTATAATTGAAACGTTTTCAAGATCATTCGATCTCATCCTCAGCTCTTTGGTGACTAAATGAACCTTCCTCTTCTTCCACTACTACGGAGCTCCGATCACTCTGCCATCTGGTGTTAGGGGCACTAAGTTTTAATACTTCATTTAATGCCGGGATTTCAAAATTTATAACTTTATCACGGTTTTTGTTTATGAATATTTTTTCCCAAATATCCAATTCTATGGGTGTAGTTAAAGATTTTAAACAGTTTAATGTTGTGGCCAATGTTGTGGTTTTCTGTCCAAAAATGGTGTGAAACTGCAGATTTCTCTGTTTGTTTCAACTTAATGTTCCTCTGGTGTTCTTTTTGCCTGGATAACAAGTTTCTCTTAGTATTTCCTATGTAGCTTTTTTCACAGGTTTCACAATTAATCTGATAAATTCCTGATTTCAAATTGTTGGAGATTGTATATTGTTTATAGTTGTGTTATATCTAATATTTTATCTATGGTTATAATATTTTATAAATATCCTGATGATGGGAGAGATGTACACTCCCGAAACGTTGATATCTAACCAGCTTTCCAACTGGCTGGCTGCCCGAGAAGAAAGTGAGCGTATTCGTACCAGGAAAGCTTCAGGTCTTAAAGTCGGTTTATTTATTCTGGTATTTTGGAAATTTTATTGGGTTTCTTTATTTTGGCAATGATATTTACAGGATGCTGTGGCTAGCGTTGCGTATGTTGCAAGCATGTGTCAGTCTTCAGTTGTTAATAAACAATCACGAAATGGATATAACAAAGTTTTAACTTAGAGGCCTTCTAAAGCATTACTGGAATCAAGATAATAAAACCGCTGCTTCAGCTCGAAGAATATGTGATGTGCAAGGAGAAGGTGTCGGTAGTGGGCGTGTGGCACAACAATGGTTCCAACATTTTAACAATGGAGACGAAAACACTAAAGATTTACCACGTTCTGCAAGACCTAAAGTATGGAATATTGATACACACCAAGTTTTGCGAGAAAATCCGCAAAAAAATGCCACATTAAGACACTTGTAAAATCATACAGAAGCTGTAGATCTGTACGTCATGAACTGGCACCTCAACGGGCTGAACGTAGAGTTTTTTTTAATTTACGTCCTCCAACTTAAATCATATCGGACGGTGGATGAAATGGGTGAAATGATGTTCAAATGAGTCCAGGATCCATGGAGCTTAGAGTTACCTGAAATATAAGGGAAAATCCTGGAAAAACCTTATCCAGGTAACTCACCCTGACCGAGATTCGAACTCGGGACCTCTTGAACGTGAGGCAGACTCGCTACCATCTACGCTACCGAGACGGGCTGAAGGTAGAGTGGATATCTCTCATCAGCTTATCTGTCAGAAGAATTGTCAATTGTGATGAAAAATGGTTTTATTGCCGAAACCCTCATGCCTCGAAACAGTGGCTTGGTCCTCGCCAACCTGCCAAAGTAATCGTTAAAACAAATCAATTCGGTCCCAAAGTAATGTTGTATGTCTGGTGGAATTTTGAAGGTGTAATTCACTGGGAGTTTGTTCGGATGGACGATTGATGCAGATCTTTATTCTCAACAACTCTAACCCAGCATTAGTTAACCGAAATAGATCTCTATTGCAACAGGACAATGCAACGCCCCATACTGCATGTACAAACTTCTTCACTCCATGGTTTGGGCATATCGCCCGTTCGGGCTTCACAGATCTCTTCAGCGATTCCTGGGTCGTCCTCTGTCTCTTCTTCCTTATGGATTATTGTTTAATACTACATTTGGATATCTTCCATCCCCCATTCTTAATATATGTTCATGCCATATTTACCTTCGTTCTGATATTTTGTCATGGATTGGTTCGATTTCTAATTCCTTTCTAATATCCTAATTACTTATTTTGTCCAATATTGCACAACCTTTAACACTTCTTAAATATTTCATTTCTGCAGTCTGTATTTTATTTAAATCCATTTGTGTTGGCACCCAGGTTTCGCTTCCATATAGTAAAGTTGGAATAGCCATTACCTTATACATTTTCATTTTTGTATCCTTTCTCACTCTGTTATTAAAAGTTCTTTGGATTGTCCCACATATTGCTCGGCATTTGTTTACTTTTTCTTCCATATCAGCATCGTTTCTAAAACTTATGTTACATCCTAAATATTTAAAACTCGATATTTGTTCTAAAATCACATTTCCTAAAACAATTTTTGATCTTACATTATAACTTCCTTTAAAAGCCATAATTTTTGTTTTTTCTTCTGATATTTTAAAATTATAATTTTGTACTATATTATTTAGAATATACATTGATTTTAGCATCTGATTTTCATTCCGTTGAATAATATTTGGTCATCCGCAAACAGCGGGGTATTAATATAAATGTTTTCTTTTATTTTGATTCCTGGGTCTACTAAAATCTTAGAATATATACTAAAAAGAATAGGTGATAAGCTACACCCTTGTCTTAGTCCAGTATTGGTAGTCATTTGTTCTGTTAACCTATACCGAGTATCAATTCGTATAGTTGTATTTCTGTATATGCCTTTTATTACATTAATATATGGTGGGTAGCTCTTACTTTCTAATATTTGCCACAGTTTGGATCTGTTTATTCTATCAAAAGCCTTTTCCGGGTAAATGAATGCGATATGTGTTTCCAAATTCTTTTCCCTTCGTTGTTCAATTATTTGATTAAGGACAAATACGTTATCTGTACAGGAGCGGCTTTTGCGGATACCTCTCTGCTCTTCTCCTATAAGGCATTCTGTAGTAGTTTTCATTGAACCAACAATGGCTCCTAATGGAAGTTTAACAAAAACATTATTTTTCCCTAGTGTATATGACAGAGGAAAATGTGAAACTCTTGTACCAAATTTTGTTTTGACACAATTTTTAAGTGGACATGGTAAATTTGGTGAATACTTATCACGTTTTCACTTAACATCCAACCACGAGTGCATGTGTGGTGAAGAATTTCAAACTGTGGTTCATCTCCTTTTCTGTTGTCCCATTTTCTGGAGAGAAAGACAAGCTAGACTCTCTAGGAACTGAATTTTCTGCTCCGCTCACATCTTTGCTAATGAAGCCACAACAGTATAAGTACTTCATGACGTTTATAAACTCAGTGTTTAAACGTCTGAAATAGTTTAAATTAATATGCATCAGATTATAACATATTTTCTTACTTCTAGTATTTAAAATATTTTTGTTAAAATTGTATATTTTTATGTATCAACTCTAACCCTAATATAGCAGTGTGTAAAATAGGGTTCAATAAATCTGGATAAATAAAACAAAAAATAGTTTTCTGTCTATTATTTGTTATTCTAGTATATATTTTGTAACTTGTGTTCATTAAACTTATCCCTCTATGATTTCCACAGTTTTTGCGATCTCGTTTTTTAATATATTTTTAATTAGAACCCCTTTATGTGGGCTTCCTAATGTTAACATCTGTCTACTTGAAGGCCCAGAAATATTATGCTGTCAACTTCTTCTTATAATTTTATACGTAATATACAGTTCCAAGTGCAAC
This sequence comes from Mantis religiosa, assembly GCA_030765055.1. Lineage (NCBI taxonomy): Eukaryota > Metazoa > Arthropoda > Insecta > Mantodea > Mantidae > Mantis > Mantis religiosa. The sequence goes on from CM060960.1 coordinate 38,470,394, forward strand.
AATGTGTTAGACCAAGGGGTTTGATCTGTTGTGGAGCACAGAAAGAAGCGCTAACACCTTTGTGTATGTGATGGTGTGAGTAACACTTGGGGTAATGACGCTGTGGTTACGGCAGTTCCCCTACCCATTCTGATAGTCGTTAGCCGGGATTAGGGCTCCAGTCTGATGCTCTGCAAACTGCTATTAATTCGAGCCACAGCCAAGTAATCCCTGAAATGGCGGTTTTCCTGTCTCAGCTTGACTCCATAGGCTTCTTTCTGCATTTTTATGGCCAGCTTAGGGTTTTTAATGTGTAGCCATGCCTGGTGGAGTGCGTTAGGCTTTTACCACATAATGGCTAGATAACTATGCCTTATATATTTCAGTTTTTACATTCTTTTCTTCTTAGTGTAGTAAGTAGCGGAAGTATTACGTTCCACCAAAATTTGAATGTTTTGAGGCACTCTAAGTTAAAAAAATAACTTTTATAAATGGATCCAATTCTGTTTGTATTCTGAACAGAACAAAAAAGTCCCCTAAAGTGTTTAGGGTTATTGTACTACCCGACAAAGCGTTGACTAGCTGAATCTTATCTGCTGATTAGAAGAGTGAAATATTAGTAAATTGGCGTACAGTAAGGGACGTAACAGAACTGGAGTATCTGTGCGCTGCGTGTTGGTTTAATATGTACAATATTTACATCATCGCAGGAGTGGCTTCTGAAGGGGATAGCACGTTTGCGCTACAACCAAAATGCTGGGTCTCCCTTTAATGTAATGGCATGTTTCATTTGGAGTTCATTTCGACCTTGTCTAGTGCAGGGGACCTGAGCGCGCTGTATTGTTTGCAGGTGCCAAGTAGTTCACTCCCAGATGCAAACCACTGGCATACAATATGGTGGTATACGGCAGGACGAACCTAGGATTTGCCGTGGCAAGTAGGGGAGCGATGCGGGGCGTATGGCTGCATGTGGTTGGTTAACCTAGCTGCCAGAGAATAGTGGATGCCTAACCTGGTCGTTCTTTCATCAAAGCAGCGGCATCTATAGCGCCTATGTTAAATGTAACCTACGAGTAGATAGCCACATGGTTTGTGCCGTGTTTTGTTAGCTCTGCCGTGTTTTGAGTAGTGCATCAGAAATATTTATATAAATACAGGTAACTTGTGTTATAAGAAGAAACAATGAATTCCATAAAGTGTCTTTTAGCACATCCTTTTTCAAACATGACCTTAGAAGGAAAAATTGGACTTAAGCGACTTGGAAGACCCACGCCAAAACTAAACATCACACAGATAGTCTAAAAACAAAAACAAGATGTTTTAACAGGAACTTTAACAACAATGTATACGATAAATATTCTAGAGTGTTTATGAAATGTGAATGTTGCGTTATATGCTGTGAATTACCGTTAACTTGTGTGTAGAGCAGTCTGTAGTGACAGACTTAAAGAAATTTTGTTACTTTAAAAAATTAAGTTGCATGGATAACTTTGTGAACCACCAATTTTCAGAGCCACCAACCGCCCCTGCATTATCGTGACAATAGTGACAATAGCACAGACATTATGGCTGCGCTATAGTGAACAACGATGTACATTTTGAGGGTTTCAAACAAAAACTATTTTCTATTCTCCTCCAGACATGCTTTGGTTTGGGAAAAACTTCTCCCTACATCCCATGGTGTTACTAGGGCAAGTTTAAACCAAAAGGAGGGCTCTGATTACTTTTTGAGCGTTACAATATTCTTTAGAACCTTGTAGTTCATCCTTGAATTTTGCAGAGAGTGGAATAGCCTATATTTTTCTGGAGAGCGCGTTTTAGTTTCTGCAGTCTCTGCTTGGCGTAACCAATGCCCGCGACCTTTCACAACAGCACGAGATGATTGACTCAATTGACGATCTATACCTCGTGCACGTTAACAGTAGGGATCTACGTAGGAGAGCTGTCACTGACCTCCCTCTCAAACCAGGGAGTTACCGAGCTGTCCCCGAAGGGTGCCCGGTGCCTCCGTGGGGCTTTCCATAGAGCAGGATCTACAGACTAACAAGCCCCCCCCCCCAACTGGTCCGAAAACACAAGACGAGTGGAAGTGGATACGCCACTTAGGTGCGCCAACTGCAAAATGGGAAGGCTACCGATTAACCTCGGTAGGGCCGCCTGGTGATCTAGCGTACCTCCTAACTAGCTATGCTGGCTAGTACGCGGGAATATTATGGCTTTCCTCAACCCCATCCGGAGAGGTACCCGATCTCCCACGAGTATCGGGAACCACTTCCCCCTCGAGTCCAACCCAATCCGAACAACTCATAAGAGAGGGGCTCGAATGTTCGGCCCGAGGTTCCTCTAGTAACGTCAGCTCGCACCATAGCAGCTGAAGTGGATGGATCCCCTCCCCTACGGGGAGTAGGGTGGGATGTGTTAGTGTTAAGTGCAGAGGTTCTACTCCCATTAGTCCTGGACCCGTAGGACCGAGGACCCGGACCTCCTACCCGGGAGCGATGTCTACTCCGGGGCTCTTTCCATAGGGCAATACTTGGAGTCTAACCCCCCCCCCCCCCCGCTGAGCTTAACGTCAAGACGGAAGGAAGTGGATACACCACTTACACGCGTCAACCCCGCAGGGAAGACTACCGAAAACCTCGGTGGGGCCGCCTGGTGATCTAGCACACCTTCTACTAGCTCTGCAGGCTAGTACCCGGGACTTATGAGACAACCCTCTGCCTCCTCCGGACGGCCGAAGCCTGACTGGAGGTACCCGATCTCCCGTGGGTGTTGGGAACACACTGCCCCCTCGAAGAATTACGTCAGGGAAGGCTACCGAATAACCTCAGTGGGGCCGCCTGGTGATCTAGCACACCTTCTACTAGCTCTGCAGGCTAGTACCCGGGACTTATTAGGCAACCCTCTACCCCCTTCGGGCGGCCGTAGCCTGGCCCGAGGCTCCCAATTCCCCGTGGGTGTGGGAAACACACTGCCCCCTCGAGTCCAACCCAGTCCCAACAACTCCCATTCGGGAGGGTCTCAAATGTTCGGCGCGAGGTTCCTCTAGTAACGTCAGAGGTACCACGAGTGCTAAGTGTCCGCAGCGCCTGCACCACGGCAGCTGAAGAGGACGGATCCCCTCCCCTACGGCGAGTTGGGTGGGATGAGGGTTGTTCTGGACTGCCGGGGAGTTTCCAACTGGTAAGGGTAGGAGCCCTGACCTCTTCACTGTCATAGCTCCCTGTGACGGCCACCCTCTGTCTCCTATCTCACCTCATCTTTCCTCAGGGTGTGCCCTCCGTACCGTAATGCAGTCCGAGATTTTTTCTACCTCTTACCATTTACAAGTTATGCAAAAGACATTCAGAATTAAGAAGCATTTTAGAATACTTTCAGAAAATTGAACATATCATTTCATTTATCGTGAAAATATGTTATGTTAAACAAAATTATTAGAAACTTTACTTGGGAATGATGTTTAAAAAAACTTCTTTATCTTGCTTATTGTGTGCAGATGCTTAAGTCATTTTCGTTTAACGCGAACGTAACTAAGAAATTTGTTTCTACCAGTAACCGAGGGTTGGTCCACCAAACAATGGGCAGAAGCCATCCCTTTCTCGATAGATAGCACACAGGTTTTTTCGAGGCGAAAGATCGCTTTGGCAAGTCTCGCTGGATAAAATAAGACAAGTTAGGTACCGTCTCTATTCATGATGCCTGGAAGCTGGAGAAGGGGCTAGTTTCCCTTAAGGCTACTTGAGCAATCTCAATTACGTCCCCTGATTACACTACAAGAGTCTTCTTTTGTTTGGCTTTCATTCCGGCAGGCAAAGTTTCTTCTGCATGTTGATCTTGCGCCGTGGCCAACTCGGGCCGTGTTTGTCCGAGCGTTACGTACAGAGGGCAATGAGTTGGAAAGTGCTTCACTTTTAAGAGCGTGCCCTCTCATCCGCCAGGAAGTTCAACAGGGCTCTGTGGTTGCCTAAGTGGGGATCTTGTGTAGAGAAGTAATGCACCAATACAGTGGAGTAGCTATTTGCTCTTTGCTTTTCTGCCTCATATTTTCATCCACTCTATATGTCGCCCAGAGTAGACAAAGAATTTCATTCTCTGAAGAAAATTCACAACAAATGGATGCTTTATGCTTCCCAATGCCCAAAGTGTTACTTCCAGACAGGTTATGGGCACGCTCACCTTCTTCTCGGGAAGCCAACCAGGAGAACAGATTATTAGATATCGTTTCGGGAGTGTACATCTCTCCCATCATCAGTGTATTTATAAAATGTTATAACCACAAATGAATACTGGATATAACACAACTATAAACAAAGACAAAACACTATCAACAATCGCATTACTGAACAAAAGACTGTTTTAAGTAAATTAAATGCCAGGTCAGGAGATGGCGTGAGTATAGAAAATTGTGTCAAAAAAAACGTAACTACTTGATTATCAAGCTGTATTGATCTTTGCTTCTTAATTCGACGGATTTACATTTTTAAGGCTGGTTTCCAAGAGAAGCTGAACTGAAATCCAGCATCACGATTAAGCGTGCTCCTTTCAGAGGAAAACGCCAAAGCCTCCTTAATTCTCCGCTCCCAGTAACTGTGAAACAGGAACTTTGGTCCTCGGATGTATTATTCATTTAATTATGTAATATGTTTAATAACACTGGTCGACCAAATTTAACTTTTTTTTCTTTCACAAGAATTAAAATAACAGTTTCTAAAAGTATTTTTCGTGCTGAATTCAAATATAATTACGGTTTTTCCACATCGGGCAGGAGTTTTGTGTGATATTTATTTGAATTTTTTATATTATTCCAAAAATCCGTAACTAGCTATCTAACTCAAAATTATAATAATTTTTTGTAATAATTACAAAACACAATACCACTTTCTTCAGATATGTATACTTTGAAAACACTATGGCGGCTACGATATCTACTAATTCTTGCATATTTTTGGAGTAGATTCCACCCTTTGAGTCTGGAAGCTAAAACTTCCGCTTGCTGTTTAGACAGATTTAAATCGCGAATCAGGTCACTAAGGTCTTGCTGATTGGGAAAGTATGGTTCTGCTGAACAGCTACTGGCTTCATATGTAAGATCATTTTTATTTTCATCTGAATTATTTGGAGTTTCAGTCAGGTCAGAACCAGAGTTATCACTTAAGGTCGTATCTGCATATACTGGTACGGGGAACTCTTCACTGTGTAAGACAGGTCTAATTGCAGATTGCAAATTCGGATACTTAACTGTATATTTTGTTTTAGATGTGATTCCTTTAATATCTGTCAAACAAAAGTAACAGTCAATTAAATGATACTTCGGTTCCCTCCAAATCATGGGAATTGCAAATGGCATATGATGTGTACCATTTTTCCACCCACTCAGCAGTCTAACACACGAAACACAGTATGCATTTGGGGCCCAGCTCTTATCAAAATCACCAACTTTACAGCCAAAGTAAAGTTTATAATACTTCTTTACAAGTGGGGTCAAATTTCGCCTCTGAGACTTGAAGGTCAGCTCACCACAAATATAGCAGAAATTATCTGCATGATTTACACAATTTCTTGGCATGATGAAAGAATAAAGCACAGAAATACAACATGCATAACATACACAATACACTTCTAAACAGAAAGGAAGGAAATAGTTCACTACTCAACAAACTCACAGCTCAATACTGACACATCACAATGCCAAACAGGTCTGAACATGTCTAAACAACAACAATGAACCTGCATAGTCATGTTTTATTGCGCTTCAGCATGACATTGTAAATAATTTCAATAATACAGGTTCAGTAAAATAGTTACATATGAGGTAACCCTATGACAAGTCAAAGAAAACGCTAAAATCATATTTTGAAAAGTAGCTTTTACCGAAAAACTATGCCTGATGGGAAAATTCTGACTACATATATGAATTCAGGATGAAAAATGCCACTAGATTCACTATTCAGATCTCTTGTGAAAAAAACCTTGTCGACATAAATTTGAGAACTATAACTAGCTCTGTTAATGAAAGTGAAATTGTAGACTTTGATGTAAAATATTGTAACGAACCTGGGTAGAAATACCTGAGAAACACTGCACTCTCGGCGATGGTCTATGAAGGGCGGATGTCAGACAATAGAACGGAATGCTGGCTATTTTACTGCACCGTTACACAGGTCAATAACATCTTAGTTTTTCCTTGTGATGCCGTACTGTTTGTGTATAAGAGGGTAGCAACCCCCATTAAGTTTTGTTGCTCATTGCAGTCAAGTGTATTGTATACATCCGTCTGGTGTGTTCGACGACGTGCCGCGTCCAGTAAAATGTATTATAAAATGTCCGCCGAGAGTACAGATATTTGAGGGTGCCCGGGTTACACAAGTGCAAGGACAAATTAAAAGAGTTCAGAGATTATCGTTGGTTTGTGTTGTCTCAAACTTAACACCCTGAGAACACACAAAAAAAAATCCATGCAGGAGACAGCAGCTAGAGCCAAGGGTAAAGCAAACAGCCTACGACGACTGTGGAGAGCGAGAAAGGAGTCCCGACGTCGACCCAGGTACGTGCAGCCGTGAGGCGGAGAGATAGTACTGCCGCAACTGTTGCATTTTGCCAAGATGGCCGTCTCCCGAAAATTGGCTCTATGGTCGTTATCAAAACAATGCTCTACCAGTCCGGACTTCTCAGGCTGCATTAAACAAATGCTACGTTCATGTTCGATTATTCTAGTAGCGATGGTTCTTCCGGTTTGTCCTATATACGGCGTCCCACATTCATAAAGAATGCGGTACACTCCGGGAACTTAGAAGTCCAGTTTGTCTTTCACTGGTCTCAACAGGTGTTTAACCTTCGAAGGTAGCGGTAGGCTTATCTTACGCTTGCTGTGTTACAGGTTTCCCTTTCCTAGCTTTGGAGATCGAGGCTTCAACGTCATATTCGGAGTAGCCGTTTTGACGAAAAGTGAGTCTCAGGTGTTGTAATCCTTGTTTTAAGTGGCTGGGGTCAGAGATAGACAAAGCTCTGTGGGCCAGTGTATTGAGAACTCCCAGTCGTTGAGAGTTATTGAACTTATGGGAAGATTAAATGCCCTATCCCGCCTATGTTAGAATTTCTAACTTTTCTCTAGAACTACTACAAATATTAGTGTGAAATTTTTAGGGCTGTTTCAGGCAATATTTTTAAGTGTGTGCATCTAGCTTTTTTATATAGGGTCAATTTTTTCTAAATGTTAGAACATTTACATTACATGTTTAATTTTGTTTTCTTTCTGTTTCAGAGTTTACCCCAGACGGGAAAGAGTTTCAGTGCGCTACTTAACGGAGGAGAACATAGCTCCAGCATCGAGTCCGTCGTGCCTGAATCCGCCGCTGACACGGATCACGTAAGTGCATCCTTAAGTATGTAGTTGGATAAATTTGCTAGCTCGAAGACTTATAATTCTAATAATAGATGCATATGATACAGTTTTTGAGAGCAGTATAGATTAAGTAATGAGGAAGTAACAGAAGTTTTAAAGAGAATTGTACGGCGATATCTATCCGAAAGTCCAAAGCCTCCGATCTCTGTCTCCCGGGATTGCTTTCCTTGGGGCAATACCTTGAGTCCAAAAGCCACCCCCATCGATAATAACGTCAAGACGGGTGGAAGTGGATACGCCACTTGTCAACCCGCAGGGAAGACTACTGTATAACCTCGGTGGGGCCGCCTGGTGATCTAGCACATCTACTAGCTCTACAGGCTAGTACCCAATACTTCTTAGACAACCTTTTGTCCCCTCCGGGGACTCGCCGGAGGTACCCGATCTCACACGGGTATCGGGAACACACTGCCCCTCGAGTCCAACCCAATCCGAACAAATCCTAATCGGGAGACGCTCGAATGTTCGACCCGAGGTTCTTCTAGTAACGTCAGAGATACCATGAGTGCTAAGGATCCGCAGAGCTCGCTGAAGGGGATGGATCCCCTCCCCTACGGGAAGTAAGGAAAAGACAGCGCAGTATACAACCAGTGACCTTGAGTGGACTGGCCAGAATGAAATCCCTATAGATTTATTGGTACTTTAAAGAACTCTCCTGACATGCAATTGATAGCGTCGGCAACAAACAAAATTTTAATTAATTTACTAATCTGCTTTTACCCCTTTCTGTTTCGCCTTTTACGGCAATTTACCCGTAAATTCCACAAACCAGCCCCATCAAGGGCACAAATTCGTCTGCTTGCGAACAAATTTAAGCATACCGGCAGTGTGTGTGATGAGACACGTCCTGGACGACCACACGTCTTGGCAGAAACAGTGCAGCTGATTCAAATTGCCAGTGTTAGGTGTCCGAAGGCATCAATTCGACGCCTCAGTAGGGAATTGAACGTCCCTCGCAACACAGTGTGGAAAATTCTACGTTTCACTCTACGAAAACGTCCGTATCACATTCAAGTTCTGCACCATCTTGAGGACGAGGATTTCGCCTGTCGTAGGGCAATATGTAGAGAATGACAATTTAATGGACAACATTTTATTCTGCGATGAAGCCACTTTCCATGTTTGTGGATAAGTGGACAGACACAACAGTACATAACTGTCTTTTCCTTACTGCTCACTCAATGAGAGAAGTGGGGGAACGGTTCTAAAGCGGCGAAGTGACCTTGAGTAGACTGGTCAAAATGAAAATGTTGTACTGGCAAGGCTGTGACAAACGGCCTTTGAATCAGTCAAAACTGGGATCAGTGAATGTGGAAGCTGTCTAATATCTTAAATGCTTGGAGTAATTGGTAGTTTCAGCAGCTTAAACATTCTTTAAATTTTACTTCTCAAAATGTGTATAGGAACGTTTACCAAATCTCACGAACGCGCCAGAGGTACTACTATGTATATATTTACCATCCTGTTGGCTGCTAGAAATATAAAGGCGAGGAAACAGGGGAGACTGAATTAAAATGGAAATGTATTTTTGAATATGCCATAAAACCAAAACTAAAATGATTTAATGCTCATACTTGCAGCTCTTGTTTATGCCAGAAATTTTCGGATCATAACCCCGGGAACGGAAGGTAAATTTCGAGAATCCGTGCACATAACATTTATTCCAAAGTTGTCAGGGAAAATGAAAAGTAATGGCCATCATAAATCGGAGGGACAAATCAACTGGAAGCGATATAGAGTTGGCAGGCTGGGAATATTACTGTTTTAAGTTGGTATGATGGAGTCAAAAGCCCAGGTTATATCGCGTGCCGTATTTATTACGGCGCAGTGCTAACAGATGGCAGTTTGGAATGATCAATATTGCGAAGGCAGTGGGACCCGCGATTTCCAATAATCCTGGAATTATGTTGCTTGGATTTTCTCTTTGATTTACCCGGAATGCAGCTTTATGAATATGTAACCAAATAACGTTTGCTGCTGTAGATGGCAGCCTGATCGCTATGTTTTCTACCTGACGTCAACAGTTATTTGTAGACATTAATGAACCTTTAAACAAAGTATGAAAGATAATTAATTCCTAATATTTTGAAATGTTTATCTTAATAGTTACACTAAGCCGGTCATTTTTAACAGCACCAATTTACGAGGGCTGTTCAATGATGAATGATCATAATTTTTACGGTCATAATTTTTCGCACTAAATTTCAAACTTACTATATTCTATTAACTTTATGTAAAGCAAACATGCTGTAGTAGTTTCATTGTTGGTACTACTGGTTCCCGCCTGTGAGAACCAGGCAAGTTCAGACATGTTCAGTATCGCCTACCGCTGCAATGGAGGTAACACGCGAGGAACAATATGTGGCTTTGAAATTCTGCTTTCGTCTCAACAAATCTTCAGTTGAGGCCTATACAATGTTACAGGAGGCCTATGGAGAGTCTGTTCTTCCCTACAGCACAGCTCGAAGGTGGTTTAAAATGTTTAAAGAGGGGAGACAATCAGTTACTAAGGAAGGTGGACCCGGTGCTCCAGTTACTGCTCTTACGGAAGAAAACATAAACACTGCTGCTGTCATTGTGAGAGAGGATCGATGAATTACTTTCTGAAATATTGAACATTTCATTGGGTGCCACCCACACGTTGCTGACAGAAACATTACACATGAAACGTGTTTGTGCGCGATGGGTTCCAAGACTGTTGATTCCCGAACAAAAGGACATTCGCATGAAGGTCTGCATGCAGTTAAAGTTGATGTTAGAGGAAGATCCGGAGTCTCTTTCAAACGTAATCACTGCTGATGAAACTCTGCTACATCATTTGGATCCTGAGAGCAAATAGCAAAGGTCAATGTGGAAATTTCCTTCATCACCAACCCCCAAGAAAGCAAAAGTGGTTGCTTCTGCTGGGAAAGTTATGGTCATCTCATTCTTTGATATTCATGGAATGGTTTATCAGCATCTACCTGCACACACATCAGTAACTGGACAATACTACAGGGATGTCCTGAAAACATTCCAAGTCCATATCAGGCACAAAGGACCACATTTCTGTGAAGCAGGCTAGATGCTGCACCACGATGATGCGCGGATGCATATTGCCAATGTTGCTGAATATCTTGCAAAAGTCAACGTGAATTGCATCCCTCACCCTCCTTATAGTCCAGATTTAGCCCCATGTGACCTTTCTCTATTCCGTTACTTGAAGAAACGGCTTCGTTGGAGGCATTATCCATCATCAGAATCAGTGGTGAAGGTTGCGGAGGCGATTTTGAAGGATGTCTCAAAAAATGTCTTCCAGCATGTCTTTGAAGACTGGCAGAAACGCTGGGAGAAGTGCATCGCATTAAGGGGAGGCTATTTTGAGAAGGACCATCAAAATTATGAGGATGAGTAAAGGTATGTTGCCAACAAAAATTGTGATCATCGTTTATTGAACAGACCTCGTACATTTAGGCTTCTTAGGACCTATCTTTAACATCAGGTTTCCTAAACTGCCATTGGCGGCCAGTGGCTTCATTGGAAAATAAAGAAGAGATCTTATAATTTAAAAAAAATATTAGGAAACTTAAAAGAAAATTAAAGAGTTTGGTATAACTTTGGTTCCTCAAAATAAATATAATATTAAAAATTTGTTGCATTTCTCTAAAACAGTTAAAATTCCTAGTAATGAAAAATCTGGTATCTATCGGTTAAATTGTTTCGATTGTGATAAAGTTTATATTGGAAAGACAAAACGTAATTTAGAAACCAGAACGAAAGAACATTTTCGTAACATTAAGTATAAACAAACTGATAAATTGGCCGTAGTAGATCATTTTTGGTTATTTAACAATGAAATAAATCCAGAAGTTAAATTATTAAAACAATTAAATGGTCCTATAGATTCAATGGTTTAGGAAAATATATTTATTTTAAAAATCAAAATTCGCGTAAAGAATTTTGAAATACCGGCAGTCGATTCTGTTTTTAAATTTGTTTTATTTTCAGATTATGGTAGTACTAACAAGAACATATGAACATCTAGTGTTCGTAACGATGACAACAGCTTTGTTTCCGGGTAAAAGTTGTACATGAAATCGCGATCCCGGACAATTTATAAGAAAATTATCATTATTTCTTCTAAGATAAGAGAAGTTTTAAACTGCAAATTATATTTGTATATATTTGTGTGCTTCACTGCCAGATTCTGCAACATTTAAATGGCATTGTGCTATGTGTAGACCTTTTCTGGCCAAATTGATTTAGAGGTTCTAGAAATATATAGACCATTTGTGTGGTGATATTATATCAAGAGAATAGAATTAATGTCATAGACTAATATTTATCGTATATCACGGAGATTTTAATAGTGTCCGAAACGCGTTAGTGGCCGGCTACCCGGCATATATCATATATCACCCTTCTTTTTTGGTTTCATGTTATGCTCCCTAAGTGAGTCCATTAGCACAAAGCCAATACATTCTTAATTTGTGGGTTGGTGTAACCGCACGAGTAACTCCTACCACATAGCATGACAGCCTTTTAATGTACAATTTGTGGAGTTGTGTTTTGAAAGCAGTTTCTAGTTCCGACTAACTTTTGTTCATAGTACTTGACCTTATCTAGTGCATGTGGGGTGTTATAAAGTGTACCTCTTATAGAACTCGTATAGAAAAATGCACTTGATATCAAGTGAGAACGTTTTCCATTGTATTCACGTAACATTTTCTACCCTTCTACTCTTCTAAAAAGTAGTTTTATTATTCTCTCTACTGCTAGTTAGGAGACATTGTGATTGAATTTTCTTGTATTTCCACATGTTACTTGCGGACCCTTAGCACTCGTGGTACCTCTGACGTTACTAGAGGAACCTCGGGGTAACTGCTGAGCCCCTCCCGTCGGGAAGTTGTTCAGATTGGGTTGGATTCGAGGGGGCTGTGTGTTCCCGACACCTACGGGGAATTAGGTACTTCCGCCCAGGCTACGGTCGTCCGGAGGGGGTAGAATGCTGCCTCATAAGTCACGAGTACTAGCCTGCAGAGCTAGTAGGTGTGCTAGATCACCAGGCGGCCCCACGGAGGTTTTCGGTAGTCTTCCCTGAGGGGTTGACGCGCGTAAGTGGCGTATCTACTTCCACCCGTCTTAACGTTGTAGTCGATGGGGGGGGGGCCATGGAAAGACCCCCGGAGTTTCCATCGCTCCCGGGTAGAAGGAGGCCCGGGTCCTTGGTCGTACGAGTCCAGGACTAATGGGAGTAGAACCTCTGCACTTAACCTCTGCAAATTTAGCTATTGGAAAAATGTGTTAATTATAAGAAATCTAACGCAATTGCATTAATATTGAAGTTACAGCTTATAAATGGTAATGTCCCCGCCTCGGTGGCGTAGATGGTAGTTTTTTTTTGGAATGAAATGTGTGAAATGATGCACAAATGGGCCCAAGGTCCATGGAGCTTAGAGTCATCCACCATTCGTCTTTTAGCATAAGGAGAAACCTCGGAAGAAACCTTATCCAGGTAACTCACCTTGACCGAGATTCAAACTCGGGGCCTCTTGAACGTGAGGCAGACATGCTACCATCTACGCTACCGAGGCGGGGCACGTGGTAGCGTGTGTGCCTCACGTTCAAGAGGCCCCGAGTTTGAATCTCGGTCAAGGTGAGTTACCTGGATAAGGTTTTTCCGGAGCTTTCCCTTATCCTAAAAGACGAATGTCGGGTAACTCTAAGCTTCATGGACCCCGGACTCATTATAGAATCCCTTCACCCACTTTCAGTCATCGCCCAATATGACAACGTTGGAGGACGTAAATAACAAACAAACAAAAAAAAAACTCTCAATGCAGAATAAATGTGAATTTAACTTTTAGGACAGTAGAACATTTATAAAATTTTACATTCCATCCGAAATTTCAAAACCAAAGTTTTAATTTAATTGCAGTTTTTTGTCCCTAAATGTTCCTTCATTTGTTATAAAATGAAAATTGAAATGCAATGTGAATTAGCTGATCGAACATATGTCCCTGGAATGTTGAATGCGCATCAATTTCAGAAACAAAAGTTGTTAAGTCAGCCTTTTCGAGTTAGATGTTGTTAAGGCAAGTAGTTGCCGCATTAGCCGTTTGGTGGTGCAACTACGCTGTGCCACCCAAGCTCTTTGATATCAGCTGTAGATACACTTTAGATTAGACATTTAGTCATTAGGCAGTTTTAGACATTCCTCAAGTGCACTCTCGGAAATTGTATCTGTATTTCCTAATACCAGGGCACTCTTTCATGCCTATTAACGGAAATTTTGGCAATATTTAGAAGAAGAAACGATCAATAGAAGAAGTCTTAGTCCCTTCCACATGGGTAAAACTGATCGAAGATTCACTACAGAATCACATCCACGTCAAACGTTCACTGACCGATAACGGGGAACAAGATGGCACTTCAGTTTTTGAAGTTTTTGACTTCAAAGATCCCTTGACCATGTCCTTGTAAGAAGTATTCCTGAATTCACTTTAATCCGAGGTGTGTATTTCCAAAGAGGATGTGTACCAGAAGTTTGTCACACAATGTCTTCCTCACTTTATCGCCCCCAGTCCCTTTTGAGGAGAGTAGTGAGGGAACAAGCCTTACACAAGGCATCTGATAGTGCGAAAAACATACCAGATATGCTTCGGAAGATTAAGAAGGCAAAGTATTACGATGTTCGTTTACTACTGGAGCATGTCACTCTGCCAGAAGGTACCACATTTTTTGACACAATGACATGGAACTGAGGTTGAAGATGACGTAGTAGAGATGGAGTGATGTTGTATGTCAATCCATGAAGTGCATACTGAATTAGTCCATAGTACAGATCTATTTAGTGAAAATAACGTAATAGTTTATCCATGGCTACATATTATAATATTGTATAATGAAAAAACTCTGACACTAAGAATCAGAAGCTGTCAAGTCTGAGGGGATTTACAACTTTTCATCCATTTTAATACCCTGTCACACATACTACATATGTCAAACCATGACAAAAACACTTCAATACAGTACTTCGTAACTCCAAACGGACCCATCACATAAAATTCTTTCATTTGTAGTACTATTTTGGAATTTAAAATTAGTTTTAAATACTTTGAGCAGATCTCCTGCACAATTTTGAAACAGTGACTTAGGAACTTTTGCTTCTGACCACCTAAATTCCTCTTCTACGGTGCAGAAGATAAAAATACGGTTTCATAAGAGTGCTCTCTAAAATAATAACGATATAGCAGTTGGAATTATTTATTCAGCCAGGACTCAGTTTAAAATTAAAATTGTTATAATGAACAAATGTGCTGTTTTTTTTTTTTCTGCAGTTGCTGAGCGTGACCTAGAAAACAAAACTACAGAAGCACAGAATAACAAACAAGAATCGCTAAAACAACAAAGAACATTTGTGGTCAATTTTGCTAAGATTTCTTGGAAAAATAATAAAGAATTAAATAGGACAGATGTAGCTGTAGATAAGAGATGAGATAATGTTTTTCAAAGAGTGCGTTCGATGACTGGATCGTTTATGGGTAAACGGCTGAACGTAACGCCAAGATTTGTATTTGACTTAGTAATTAATATTGAAATTTTGCTGTTCATAGACAAATCAGGAAATTTCGTCTGTGACCCGTATTTAGCAGCGCCGGGTTCGATATCCCGGGCCGACTTACCTGACCCATTGTTTTTTCGGGTTTTTTCCTGGGTCGCTAGGCGAATGCTGGGTAGGTTAAGTACATCCTCCGAATTTCCTCTCCCTCAAATGATTTATCATTTCTTTTAAATCCGGAATTGCAATTTCAATGTCTGCAACATAATCCTCCATATTTTGAAAAGCAGCACATTTATGTGAGCAATTAGGGTCTATTTCTGCTAAAAAAAAGAAATAAATAAAATGAAGAATAATGCTAAAGATGTTCTCGGGAAGCAAGCCTAGTGAAAAGACGATTAGAAATCAACGTTTCGGAAGTGTGCATCTCTCCCATCATCAGGTTGTTTTTTAATTTACGTCCTCCAACGTTAAGTCATATTTAACGATGAATGGAATGGATGAAATGATGCTCAAATGATCTCAGGCTCCATAGAGCTTAGAGT
This sequence comes from Mantis religiosa, assembly GCA_030765055.1. Classification (NCBI taxonomy): domain Eukaryota; kingdom Metazoa; phylum Arthropoda; class Insecta; order Mantodea; family Mantidae; genus Mantis; species Mantis religiosa. Next base: position 38,485,860 of record CM060960.1, read on the forward strand.
TGCCGGACATTCGTGTTGAAGGATAAGGGAAAACCCCGGGAAAACCTAATTCAGGTGACTCAACCTGGCCGAGATTCGAACTTGGGACCTTTTGAACGTGAGGCAGACACGCTACCGAGGCGGGCAGGTAATTTATTAAATGTTATAACCACAAATGAGTCACTGTATATAACACAAATATAAACAAAGGCAAAACACTATCAAAATTCGCATTACTGAACAAAAGACTGTTTAGAGTAAAATAAATGCCAGCGCAGGAGATGGCGTGAGTATAGAACTTAACTTGATTATCAAGCTGTATTGATCTGTGCTTCTTAAGTCGACGGATTTCCATTTTAAGACCGGTTTCCAAGAGGAGCTGAACTAAAATCCAGCATGTCCCTGTCGGAGAAAATGGCGAAAGCCTCCTTAATTCTTCGCTCACAGTAATCTCAATTCTATTTACATCTCAGAGAAAAAGTTGGAAGTGTCCTCCACCAGCATCTATACAAGTTTACACTTGTCTCACCATATTCTCTGAAGTTTTACGGAGAGTATCCTGGCCAATGTTACTTATTTCGGTTCGAAAAGAGATGGCGGAAGTATAGAAAATTAATTGGGTCAAAGAAACGTAACTACTCAACTTTATTATCAATCTGTATTTATCTGTGCTTCTTAAATCGACGGATTTCCATTTTTAAGGCCGGTTTCCAAGAGGAGCTGAACTAAAATCTAACATGCCGCTGTCAGAGGAATGACCAAAGCCTCCTTAATTCTCCGCTCCCAGTAATCTCAATTGGGAGGTTACATTACACTATTTACATCTCAGAGAAAATGTTGGAAGTGTCCTCCACCAGCATCTATACATGTTTGCACTTGTCTCACCATATTCTCTGAAGTTTTACGGAGAGTATCCTCGCCAATGTTACTTATTTCTGTTCGAATGGATTCCTTGAGAACATCAATTGTCCGTGGCCTATTCTTGTACACTCTATTTTTATATACCCCCACAAGAAAAAATCCGGTGAGGTTAGATCAGGGGATCTGGGAGGCCACAGACATAATGAGATTATTTAATTATCAAAGAAACTGGTTACAATTTCCATTGCGTCATTAGATGTATGGCACGTTGCTCCATCTTGCTGGAAATAAGCTTCTCTCAATTCGATATCATCCAGCTGCTCCACAAATGTCTTGAAGATATCCATATATACGTAAGAGTCTACCCTGGTACAAAAATGGCATATTTGAGACTGTCAGCTCTCAACAATTGTCAGTGTTGTCATTTCTTCCAGATTTACTGAGATCATTAAAACAAATTTCTACATCCTACGAGATTTCAAAGGGAAATTATGACCTATTGAAATGGTTCAGGTTTATATGGATCGCACTGTATTTCTCCTAGCTGAACAGTAAAATGTTTGGAGATACATCTATATTTTCTTTCGAATCCCTATCGCTCTATATATGTTGTGGTGATAAATTGCAGAATCAGCGTATGCAACTCTGCTGTGGGAAGGTCAGTGCAACCTTGTGGAGGAAATAAAGTACGATTGTTGAATTGTAAAATGATATACAAGCTCGTAACATTGCAGTGCACAGAAAATTCTCTCTCTCTCGTGATGTGTAAAGGAAATGAAGAAGCCTTGTTTAAAAGTCGCATGCATAAAACATGGAGGAGTTGGAGGGTTTTCTTTAGCGAAGCTGAGTCAAAGAGAGAAAGCAATACACAAATGCGAATCGCAAAGATTTCTTGCGGCACTTGACGCCCACGTATACTTTCATCATAACAGCAATACGAGCAATTTCCGTTTGGGCTCACTTTGTGCGTTCGTAGAATTAAAAGTCCGAGTTGCAGATATTCCAGATGTTCTTTATTTCCGTAGAAATATCGGGTTGTCTCATAAATTCGTTCGATTCTTGTTACGTGTTTACAGCCCCCAAAGAAGTTGCCTAACAATATGGGGTTTGTTTACAAATGCAATAACAGAAAAGAATGCTATGAACACAAACCACAGCGACCTCACTGCCAAGGGTAAATAGGTCAACTTATGTAAGAATTGGTAACCAAACTTCAGTACGAGTTTGTGGATGCAACAGTGTGGAGTTGTAACTTGTGAATGTTAATATGGAAGGCAAGAAGGAACATTTTCGACATTTAATGCTGTTTTATTACCGTATAGGTAAAACCGCCTCACAAACTCAACGGAAAATTTGTGCTGTTTACGGAGAAGATGCAGTGACCAATCGGGCATGTCTAAAATGGTTTACTCGATTTCGAGCTGGGAACTTCTCTGTGAAAGACAAACCTCGTTCTGTGCGACCTGTGGTTACGGATGAGGAAAGGATAAAGGACATGATTAGGAACAACCCCAGAATAACAACTCGGGAGGTAGGTCAGGAGCTAAACGTATCTCATGCAACTGTAGCCAGGCACCTAAAGAAACTCGGTTACGTAAATCTTCGGGATGTATGGGTTCCGCACGAACTGAGTGAACAAAATTTAGTTCAGCGCGTTTCCATCTGTGAGGCATTGATAAGCCGCAATGAAACTGCCCCTTTTCTGAATCAGCTAGCTACAGGAGACGAAAAGTGGATTGTGTACAACAATATCCGAAAGAGAAAGTCATGGCGTAAGAAAGGGGAACCACCACTCTCAATTCCAAAACCAGGGCTTCATCCTGAGAAGATTATGCTGTGCATTTGGTGGGGCTGGAAAGGAATTATTTATTACGAATTTCTTCCTCCTGGGGAGACCATCAATTCAGAGAAATGCTGTTCTCAGTTGGATCGTCTGAAGGTTGCCCTAGGAGAGAAAAGGCCAGAATTAGCATCTAATTGTGGAGTCGTCTTTCATCAAGACAATGCCAAACCACACACTTCTATGGTAGCTCGTCAGAAATTACGGGATTTCGACTGGGATGTGTTACCTTACCCGCTTTATTCTCCAGACATTGCCCCATCCGACTATCATTTATTGCGATCCCTGCAAAACTTCCTTAATGGCAAACGCCTTACTTCCTTGGAGGATTGCAGACTCGCCGTAGAAGAGTTCGTCAACCAGAAAACTGCAAGATTTTGGAAAAATGGAATTGATAAGCTTCCGGAGAAATAGAGATATGTTATTGATAATAATGGTGCATACTACACAAAATAAAGTTTGTTTTGAAAAGTTCATTGCCTTGTTTACTTTCGATGAGCTTGCGTATGTAAACAGATTACCCCTAGATAATTAGGCAACGTCGTTGCCGTAGTTGTGATACGGGCATACAGTGCAGGCGTTCTTTGTCGTAAACACGTAACAAGAATCGGACGAATTTATGAAACAAACGAATACATTGTTCAATTCTCACGTAACAGCATTACGTCACATACACAACAGAATCTTCCAAGGTCGATGACACTAAAAACAGCGTTCTGATTACGTCAGCTCTCGTTACAACAGTACTGTAACTTTGTGAATTCGTAGAATTAAAAGGCCGAGTTGCAGAAATTAAAAATCTCCATTATTTCCGTAGGAATACTCTTATAGATTACAGCAGCATTACGTTACGTACACCATCAGTCTTACAAGGTCGATCACAATAACAAACAGTGACAGCGGATTACATCCGTAGCTCTCGTTACAACAGCTGACTGTCTCTCATTTCACAACACTTTCACAACTAACTCTTTGCAAACCGTCACCTCCTTAAATACCTATTGCGTAAATCGAGATTCTTCCAGTAGATTAAAGAACCCGAATAATCAAGATATTACTAGAGATTTCCAGTTATCTCAGTTTGTTTCGGTAAGTCTTTTATCTCAAGCGCTATGTTTATCTGTTTATGCAAGCTCGTTATCTACGTGAAACCTATCAGTTCCTTTGTGTGCCAAGCCGCCTTAACGCGATCGGGTTCGCGACAATACTCTACAGCTGTTTACCGCTTACGACTTACGACTCCCTCTTGTTTTACAACTGTCCGCTGGCGTAGGGGAAGGCACCCGTTCCCTTAAGCTGCCGTGGTGCGGGCGCTGCGGACCCTTAGCACTCGTGGTACCTCTGACGTTACCAGAGGAACCTCGGGCCGAACTGCCGAGCCCCTCCCGTCGGGGAGTTGTTCGGATTGGGTTGCACTCGAGGCGGCAGTGTGTTCCCGACAGCCACAGGGAACTGGGTACCTCCGGCCAGGCTATGGCCGCCCGGAGAGGGTAGAGGGTTGCCTAATAAGTCCCGGGTACTAGCCTGCAGAGCTAGTAGATGTTTTCGGTAGTCTCCCCTGCGGGGTTGACGCGCGTAGGTGGCGTATCCACTTCCAACCGTATTGACGTATTCTCCAATTGACTCGTGTTTCTCCCGGTAATTTAATGTCATGTTGGCATGTTGGCCATAGTAGCTCAAATGGTTAGAGTGGCTAGACGGAAACCAGAAGATCCGTGGTTCAAATCCCGGCTATGGCATTGAATGTTTGTCTGGCTCTACCCTTTCATAGTGCGTCCTACACACGGCTAGTGTGAAAGAACCATTAATTTTCACTGAATTATATTTTATAAAACACTATCCACATCCCGTCTTGAAACGTTCAAGTCACTTGTCACTTGTCCTTCTTCGCTCTTCGTTTTAAATTTACGTAATACTGAGTTAGAACATGCATCGAAAGGAATATGCCAATCTCGCCTTTGCTTCAAGTATTAATAACTTCGTTATTTTATAATTCACTGAATTGTGTAGATAATACACCGTCCACCTCCCGTCTTGAAACGTTCAAGTCACTCGTCACTTGTCCTTCGCTTCTCGTTTAAATTTACGTAATATTGAGTTAGAACATGCATCGAAAGGAATATGGCGATCTCGCCTTTGCTTCAAGTATTAATAACTTTGCGATTTTATAATTCACTGAATTATGTGGATAATACATTGTTCACCTCCCGTCTTGAAACGTTCAAGTCACTTGTCCTACGCTCCTCGTTTTAAATTTATGTAATACTGAGTTAGAATATGCATCGAAAGGAATATGCCGATCTCGCCTTAGCTTCAAGTATTTAATAACGTTGCGATTTTATAATTCACTATATTTAGTGGATAATACATTGTCCACCTCCCGTCTTGAAACGTTCAAGTCACTCGTCACTAGTCCTTCTTCGCACCTCGTTTTAAATATACGTAATACTGAGTTAGAACATCGATGCGCATCTCGCCTTTCCTACTAGTATTAATAACTTTGCGATTTTATAATTCGCTGAATTATGTGGATAATACACTGTCCACCTCCCGTCCTGAAACGTTCAAGTCACTCGTCACTTGTCCTTCTTCGCACATCGTTTTAAATTTACGTAATACTGAAGAAGATGTTTCGTGTTTCTAGTAATGACACATACATTTGAATTGAATTCGCTTCCAATTTTTCCCACGTGACATCTTTCTCTTTTACATTCACCGCATCCGTCCTTCTGTTTTCCACTTCATCACCAATTCAATTAACAATTTTTCTCCATGGATGAAGAATTTGTCTCAGGACTTTTGTTTATGATTTTGTTTATCCGCCATTTGTTTAGCTGTGTGCAGACGAAAATGAAAACAAAAGTGCATCGCAGAACGTTCAGGAAATAATACGACTCATCCATAGCTGTAGTATTTACAAGTTTCTTGGCGTTAACACGTGTCTCACCGAGAGGGTGCATTTTTGTGTGGATTTTTATACGGTCATTATCAGAAACTCGGCATCTGTAATTTTCAAATATTTATACGAGAGCAATTAATATAATTTTTTCAGCTCGGGCGCGTGAGATGCGTGTACTACATTCGGCAGCGCTGGTAGGAGGGGCAAGCTTAGGGTTTGTTGGAGTCTGCAGTACGGACGGCCTCCATATGGCTTCAACTTTTGCGAAAATTATAACTCGGTTGAGTAACTATTCTGCTGCCACCTATTGAAGAAAGACAATGTTACTTTCTCCCAGCACTTTCATAACCAAATATGATAAATCTACCATGTCTATGTCTAGTATCCGCACATGTTTTTTAGAATTTTTATTGCGATATCAGGAACATGCTATAATTTACTTTGATGGCTCCAAGAACTCAAATGGTGTTGGTTGTGCTTACGTGTGTGGAACCGAGCCCTATACGTTCGGATTCCACACTATCACTTCCATTTTTACTGCAGAGCTTTATGCAATATACCGGGCCATTTTACACGTACGTCGACGAAAGTTGGGGGACTGCTTAATCCTAAGTGATTCCCTCAGTGCACTTCAAAGCCTACGGCAGCTGTACAACTACCACCCTATTGTGCAGCGTATACAGGATGCCCTCCACGTTTTACACGCTTCCGGCGTTAACGTGGTGTGTGCATGGATCCCTGGTCACGTAGGCTTGCGGGGGAATGAAATGGCGGATTCGGCAGCCAAGACGGCTACCATGAAGCCCAGGGTTCGAGTACCATCTGTGACATCGGAAGATTTTAGGGCCGTATTGCGGAGAGCTGTGCAAACCTGCTGGCAGGAAGAGTGGTCCGCTCTCCGCAATAATAAACTTAGATCTGTGAAAGAACTTCCGATCCCCTGGGTTACCTCCTGTCGTTCATCTCGTCGCTAGGAGGTGATTTTGGCTCGGTTGCGTATTGGGCACTGCTTTTTTACTGATAGTTTTCTTTTTAAACAGGAGCCTACTCCACTGTGTACGTTTTGCAATGAAGCGTTACCTGTACGACACGTGCTGCTAGAGTGTTTTCACCTAGCAGACCTTAGGACGTCTCTGCAGCTGCCGGTCAGCTTTGCAGAAATGCTAGCGGACGATAACACAGTAGTGGAGAAGGTTTTTAGATTCTTTTCTAGATTAGATTTTAGGATATAGCGAACGTAATTTTTAGTAGTTTTTATTTTATTTTTTATGTACATGTAGTTTTAATAGATTTATTTACCATTGTATAGTTTTTAGACACGTTTTATATCTGGCTTTTGCCATGACTAGTTTTTAAAAGGGCGCTGTAGTTGAGCGCCCCCATATCCATCATCATTCATTCATCCCAGCACTTTAACTTTGTAGCACGGAAAATGCAGTTTCTATGACGGTTCTAGTGCGTATACATTTCTTGAGCACCCTGTATTTACAGAATAGAGATTCCCACAGGCCACCACTCACTAGGTTGAAAATCACGAGTACATCACAACGAATTGAATGAAGAATGCTTTCAAAATTGCTCAAAGTGCAGGGAATGGAAGTGTGTTTATGAATCTCCGCTTTTATAATAGGAATATTATTAGAATTTGGTCCTAACGACATGCAAAGCAGCACTCCAAACTGAAAACTTTGTGGCTACTGCATATATATTCTCACGGAAGGGAACTTTCCCATTTTCTCTACTTCGCTTCGTGTTACACAAAGGCCTCATTCCAGCCCACAACGAGGGCTATACAATATTAAACATAATTTACATATATACTCCCGCATATACCTAACCCTCTATACGAGTCTCTTCTGTTTCTTGCCGTAGCGTGGAAAAACTAGAAACGATAATTTTCTTCTGCATTCGCGGGGGAATTAAGGACTGCATTACCTTTTTTTCATTCCTTTTCTACCATCCATTCTCGTTTACTTTATTTTTCAACCTTCATGAAGGGCTTAGAGCGAAATGGATGAATATAACTTGTATTTTAATGTCGAACAAACGTCACTTAGCTAAAGGAGATTGATGCTTTAACGATTTTTTGTGCAGTTAGACAATAAATAGAATTCTAATTTTAACTAGTAAGTTTAGTACTCATAACTAGAGCAGGAATAGTTCACATGACGCGAATCGCAGACATATTGTGACTTTGTGGGTTCGTGAAATGAAAAGTCCAATTGCACCACTCAAAAAATGTTCTTTATTTCCACCGAATTAAAATCGGAACACTTGCCGAATACACAGAATTACGTATTACACACAATTACAATTCACCAGTTCGTCTGTCACAGTCCGTTCCCTCACTGGGCGCTCCTCACGCTGCTCGACAAGAACTCAACTGAACTGAACTCTCGGTCGCATTGTCCCTCTATTTATAGATTGCTAAATGTTTCTAGAGAATTCTTTACCATGGAGGGAAGAAATATTCTGGAGGTTTCGCGTTCTTTCAGGCGGTAGGAGGAGGGGCAAACGAAGATTCAGCCACCCCTGTAGTTTCCCATCCCTCCACTCTGTCTCGCCTCCGCAGGTGGTACCGATGCCACATGCCTCCCTCCACCGGCCTTCCCCTCGTGTAACCGACCGCAAGTTTGCCGATTGGGTAGCAATATATTAATTTTTCATTAATGTTATATTTAAGTTAACCTTAGAGGGCCAAGGCCTACCAACCCAACTGCCGGCTTCACGCACACTTACGCACGGCAATGGTGGGCCATCATCCAACCGATACGGGGAGGAGATGTGGTCAGCATCTTGGCATCCCCCAGCCGGAATGTTGGTTTTCTTGACCAGAGCCGCTTACCTAGCGTAAGCTCCTCACTTTCTTCACGATGCTGAGTGGGCACTGGTCCTATACTCGGGACCTAAAATCACCACCACATGGGTGGGATCGAACCCAGACCGCTTTCCGTGGCCAGGGACAAAGGCTTGCTGCCTTAGCCCGCTACGCCACGGCGCAGGACATTACAGTTACATACACATCTTTATTTTTCTATTTGACATCAACTTTGTTATGTACGTACAGTGCGATCCATCTAAACCCGAACCATTTCAATAGGACACACGTGCAACTTTGAGAGAATATAATACACAATTGGGAGATTACATTACACTGTTTACATCTCAGAGAAAATGTTGGAAGTGTCCTCCACCAGCATCTATACATTTTTGCATTCGTCTCACCATATTCTCTGAAGTTTTACGGAGATGGTATCCTCGGCAATATTACTTACGAGGTATGTCCAGAAAGTAAGTTCTGTTTGGAAATAAAATAAAATTGTGTACAGATACAGAAAAATTTTTATTGCACGAAAGTCTACAACTCTTAAACTACTTTTCCACATAACTGCCGAAATTTCGCAGGCATTTGTCATAGCGAGGCACAAGTTTTTGTATACCTTCTTCATAGAAGTTTGCCGCGTGTGTCTTCATCCAGTTGGAAACATTTTCTTTCAGCTCTTCGTCATTGTTAAAGTGTTGACCGCCAAGGAAAAATTTGAGATGCAAAAACAGATGAAAGTCACCAGGAGCGAGTGATGTGGTCAAACACGTCCCAGCCAAAAACTGAAGTGCACTGCCCATCCGTTTTGTTTTGAGTTGCTCAGTAAGAATCTTTGGCACCCAACGTGAGCAAAGTTTACGAAATTGCAGTTTTTCGGTAACAATTTCATGAACTAGTGACCGAGAGATTTGGGGAAATTCCATAGCGAGAGCACTAATTGTAAACTTGCAGTTTTCCTGGATCTTGTCATCAATCGCGTGAACCAGTTCTTCTGTAACCAAAGATTTTGCAATTTATGTCCTCAAACGTTAAGTCATATCGGACGATGAATGGAATGGGTGAAATGGAGCTCCAATGAGTCCGGGGTCCATGGAGTTTAGAGCTACCCGACATGCCTCTATCAGGATAAGGGAAAACCCCGGAAAAAACCGTATGCAGGTAACTCACCCTGACCGAGATTCGAACTCGGGACCTCTTGAATGTGAGGCAGACACGCTGCCATCTACACTACCGAGGCGGGCTGTAACCAAAGATGAACGCCCACTTCGTTCTTCATCGTGCACTTCACTACGTTCATCATTAAACTGTCGGACACATCTTCTCACCAGTGTATCACTCATCGCAGTTTGTCCGTAAACATCGCTAATTTGCCGATAAATTTCAATTGGTTTCACTTTCCTAGCGTTCAGAAAACGAATCACAGGTCTGATTTCACAAGAGGCGGGATTTTCAATCAACACCGACATTGTAAACAAGCACAACAAAGTGTACGTGGCTGACAGCGATCGCAGCGCTGCAGCGGAGATAAATTGAAATAGAACTTACTTTCTGGACGCCCCTTGTATTTCGGTTCGAATGAATTCTTTGAGAACATCAATTGCCCGTGGCCTATTCTTGCACACTCTATTTTTAGATACCCCCAAAAGAAAAATTCAGACCTTTTCGGATTATTCGATTATCAAAGAAAGGTGTTACAAATTCTATGGTGCCGTTAGATGTATAGCACGTTGCTCCATCTTGCTGTAAATAACCTTCTCTCAATTCGATATCATCTCGGTAGATTTGCTATCATATCTTCCTAACTCCGTTTATGCAACCCTATTCAGAGTAGGTAGAGTAGATCTGTACTTATTCTACCCAGCAAGTCAACACAGAGACCTCAGCATAAAAACAGTTTTGAGACTTTCTGAATAATAAAGAAAACCATATTAAACAGAAGGTCGGTTCATGTAAACTCCGTATTGAAAATAAATCAGAGGATAACAAAGTTGGTATATGTGACTGCGTGGGTCAGGTAAATTCGGAAATCTGGTTTGCAGAAATTTAGAACAACTTTGGCTGCACGAAAGCAAATGAATGAAATCACTGGGGTACACTTCAATCGTCGACTGTCGCAATAAGCAACGAACAACTGCCGCTACTAACACCTTGCTGGTATTTATACCTCCCCAGTCATTGTTTATAGAAAGCCACAGACCTTCCGAGGAAATTAGCGGCCGCAACAATGGGTGGAACCTTCTGGAGCCTCTCTTGTAAAGCGCCTGGCCCCGGCCTGTGGCATCAGCACAATAATGCCACACAATGACATTATTCTTTTTGCTCTGTTTCTCCTATTCAATCACAAGTTTACCTTTAATTGTTTCTTAAACTCGTTCACTTTCCACTAAAGTTATAATAATTTCCAATGAATTCTTTCTTAATAAATTTAAAATAACAAAATTGAAGTATAAACAATGTTTATGGGTTTATATTAAAAAATAACGGACACAAAGTGTACAGTGTCCAAGAATAATGTAATCCCAGACTTTCGCTGGAACATCCTTGCTATCTTCTGCCCTTCCAGGAACTAAAGAGCTCATTAAGGTCGCTTACACGTCTATAAACAAATAAAGTGAGATAAAAACCCTAACACATTACTCAAACATATGACTGTAGCGGCCAGCGCATTCAGTTCATACGGAAGAAGTGACGGAAGAGTTGGTAATCTCGTAACGTCTTAAAAGCATGGCAATCCATCACGGCTAATGCTGTCATGGTAACCATTTATTTCAATTTGCCTTATATATCCACATCACTTTTCATTTATTACACAGTGCGCTCTTTATTTATTACACGTTTTTCACTTAATTACTCGTTCTTTTTTATTACTTGCTTATTATATTAACATCGTATAATCTAACAGTCTTTTTAAAGCCTTGCCTCTAATGAAGGAAAGACTAGTGAACATTTCAAAAACAAATGAGACATTCATTTGCTGTAGTCTTAGAGATCGGAAAATTTCGTTTCATTTATATGCAGTTTTATACAAAAAATGAGCAGCTACCTGAAACAAAGTTCCATTCGGAAAACTTCGGAAACATTCGATGACGCTGCGTTCACAATATACGAGAGCTGTTCAATAAGGAATGATCATAGTTTTTTTACTGTCATTATTTTTCGCACTGAAATTCAATCTTATATTCTGTTAGCTCAATGTGAAACAAACACACCGTAGTAGTTTCACTGTTGGTACTCCTGGTTCCCGCCTGTGAGAAACAAGGTAAGTTTAGACATGTTCAGTATCGTCTACCATTGCAATGAAGGTAACACGCGAGGAACAATATGCGGCTTTTAAAATTCTGCTTTCGTCTCAACAAATCTTGAGTTGAGGCGTATACAAAGTTACAGGAGGCCTATGGAGAGTCTGTTCTTCCCTACAGCAGAGCTCGAAGGTGGTTTAAAATGTTTAAAGAGGGGAGACAAGCAATTTCAAAGAAAGGTGGACCCGGTGCTCCAGTTACTGCTCTTACGGAACAAAACATCAAGACTGCTGCTGCCATTGTGAGAGAGGATCGACCTTAAGATCACTTTTTGTGTGCCACCCACACGTTGGTGACAGAAACATTCTACATGAGACGTGTTTGTGCGCGATGGGTTCCAAGATTGTTGATTCCCGAACAAAAGGACATTCGCATGCCGGTCTGCATGCAGTTAAAAATGATGTTAGAGGAAGATCCGGAGTTTATTCCAAACGTAATCACTGCTGATGAAACTTGACTACATCATTTTGATCCTGAGAGCAAACAGTAAGCTCAGTGTGGAAATCTCCTTCATCACCAATCCCCAAAAAAGCAAAAGTGGTTGCTTCTGCTGCGAAAGTTATGGTCATCTCATTCTTTGATATTCCTGGAATGGTTTTATCAGCATATTGTGCCTGCACACATATTAGTAACTGGACAATTCTACAGGGATGTCCTGAAAACATTGCAAGTCCATATCAGGCGCGAAAGACCCCATTTCCATGAAGCAAGCTGGATGCTGCACCACGATAATGCGCGGCGGCATATTGCCAATGTTGTTGCTGAATATCTTGCAAAAATCAACGTGAAGTACATCCTTCACCCTCCCTATAGTCCGGATTTAGCCCCATGTGACTTTTTTCTATTCTCTAACTTGAAGAAACGTCTTCGTGGGAGGCTTTATCCATCATCAGAAGCAGTGGTGAAGGCTGTGGAGGCGATTTTGAAGGATCTCTCAAACAATGGTTTCCAGCATGTCTTTGAAGACTGGAAAAAACGCTGGGACAAGTGCATCGCATTTAGGGGAGACTATTTTGAGAAGGACCATCAAAATTATGAGGATGAATAAAGATACGTTGCTAAACATTTTATTTTGGTATTAGTATCGAAGTAATTATAACATCAGTAATCACCAAATATGCATTTCATCACATTCGTCATCGTGTTAGTAAATAAAAGCGAAATGTTAATTAGATATGTTGTAATAAATGATTGTTTACATAATATCTTGGGGGCGTTTTTGAGTTAATTAATCTTTTCGCTGTAACAAATGAAAACTGTAACTGAAGTTAAATACGCTGGGAAAACATTAACGAAATAATATAGCAATATAATAATTGTATTTAGTTAATTAAAACATGTAGGGCATACAGTGATTTTTAAATTAGCTAACAAATTTAAGAGTAATGCTTAGTAAGGTTTTGAGTTGTAGTTTCAATCTCAAGTTTTGTTTTTCAGTTATTGGAACATTTAAACCTAGCAACAACTCCTGCTAGCAAACAATCTAATCAGATTGAGAGCCGTTTAAGCCCTATTACGTGATACCTCTAGAAGTTTACAATGGGTTGTGGTAAATTTTAATTATTACTATTTAAAAGTGTAATAGAGAGTTTGTGTTGATATGTGCTTTTTAGATTTACACGTTTTTCCTAGCGTGTGTTGGCCTTCAAAATAACTTGATTGTAGAAGTCTGCAGAAATCGCTTTAAACCACTCTTGCACTTCATTAATGACTTCATTTGCGACCACGCAGCTGATTCTTCATTTCCGGGAACAAGAAAAAGTCACTTGGTGTGAGATCAGGCGAATAAGGCGGATGCTGTAAGGTTTCAAAGCCATATTCCCTTGTTTTGTCAACTGCAACTTGAGATGGCTGAACTGGTGCATTATCAGACAGAAGACGAACAACTTTGGAGAGCATACCACGTCGTTTCTTAATCAGAGTTGCTCTTAACTTGTCCAGAAGATTGCAGTAGTATCTGTCAGTGATGGTTGTAACGATATGTTTTTGTTAGAACTTTTTATATGAATATTGTTTTCTGATAAGACTTAGTAGGCCATGGAATGACAATATTAAAAACAAATATATGTGTAATTTTGTGATTGGACGTAGTAATAATTGTATTACGTAATGCGGTGACATAGCAGTACATCAGCCAATCAATAATCTTGAGATAGATATATGTTCTTCAGTCTTGTTTGATGACGATAAAAAAAAATATTGCGGTGAATATAATTGTAACGGAAAGTTAATAACCTTCAAAAAGTTATTCCATATTCGTAATAGTGACGAGTGGACGTTAGATTATACAATCAAATTAAATAATATATCAAACTCAATCATCAAGAAACAATTCGACCTGCAATGATTAAGAGGGACGGTCACAAAGATCGCTCCCAACTTTGGGGCTGATTAATCATCGAGAAACGATACGACCTGTTATATCGCCACAAATATTAACTTAAAAATAAGGATTTATCAGTGTGTTGGAGGTAATTTACAGTGACTGATTAAGAAAGAAAGTTCGAGTGAATTGTAATCCAGATTATACTTCTTCTTTCTTCTTTCTCTAACTCTATTGTGCTTTTAAGCGTGGAGTACAAGCCTCTTCTATCCATTTCCTCCACTTTTCTCGGTCCATTATCATTCTCTTCATTTCTGTCATGGTTTTCTCTCTATCGTTCCCCAACTTCTCAATACAACAGCATGGCCTTCCCCTAATTCTTTTACCTTCTGGTCTTGCTTCTAAATATTGTTTGGGTTTTCTTTCTTCTGACATGCGGAGTACATGTCCATACCATTTAAGTTGTCTTTTTTCCAATATTTCTTTAACGGAGTGTGTACCCAACTCTTCCCTTATTGTTATCTCTTCTTGTCTTCCCCACAGCTCGTCTTAAATATCTCATTTCCATAGCTGTTATTTTGCTTTCTTGTTTCTGTAGGAGAGTCCAGCTCTCTGCTCCATATAATAGAATTGGTAGTATTATTGTTTTAAATACTATAACTTTTGTATCTTTTGTTATTTCCTTTTTTCCAACAACAGTACAGATTATATAAATAGTACAGTCATATAAAATTTTATTTCTGTCACCAAAAATCTACACATGAGAACAGATCTCATGACTCTTATTTAATCAACTTTCGACCTGCATCTTCCAAACAGTCGGCGTGCTTCCTATCTGCTGCGACTGGAGGAAAAAACGCCACATGGTTTGATCCTTGGCAAGATAACCTTTAAGGATGACTCCATGACAGTCCCAGAAAACTGAAAGCATGACCTTCCCAGCTGACTTTTGCACCTTTGTCTTCTTGGGAGGGTGGGGGGAATCGACATTTTTCCATTCCATGCTCATGGTTTTTGTCTCTGGATCATACTGATAGATCCAGGATTCATCCATGGTTATCAGGCGATCAAAAATATCATATTCATCGTGTTTCAACAGCATCAACATCTGTCTTGAAAGGTCACGCCGTGTTTGCTTTTGGAAAGGGGTTAGCAAACGTGGAACCCACCGTGCAGACACCTTAGACATGTGCAGTTCGTCATGAATAATTTTCCACTCACTACCATAACTAAGATGTGTCTCATTCATGATCATTTGGATGGTTGCTCGTCTGTCTTCCAGTATTAAACACTCCACTTTCTTCACTGTGACAACTGACGGTCTACCAGCTCTAGGCTCATCTGTCAGGGACATGTGACCAGTTTGAAAATTCCTTTTTCACCTCACAATAGTGTCATACGATGGGCTATCGTTTCTATAGACAGCCATCATCTTATCATGGATTTCCCATGCAGTTTAGCCCTCAAATACAGGAACTTGTTCACACTACGAGCCTCAATTTTCTAAAAAAACAAAACGACTCAAATCACTGAAACTACCAACATTATGTCCCGAGGAATCAATGATGATATTGTAAAATTTTCATCACTCTAGCGTAAAAACTATCGGGTGATACGTAAAAGTTAACGATACCCCATGGTTTTTTTTTTTTTTTTTTTTTTTTTTTGTAACTTACGTCCGCCCCAACGGTAAGTTATATCGGACGGTGAATGAATCGGGTGAAATGATGCTCAAATGAGTCCGCGGTCCATGGAGCTTAGAGTTACCCGACATTCGTCTTGAAGGATAAGGGAAACCCCCGGAAAAAACCTTATCCAGGCAAATCACCCTGACCGAGATTCGAACTAGGGACCTCTTGAACGTTGGGAAGACATGCTGCCATCTACGCTACCGAGGCGGGCTACCCTGATATGCATAAAACTAACTGGCACCTCGCTCGTACTCTTCTTAGTGCAACTTTAATGTCAGTCAAATATAAATGAAAGGCTATGTACCCGATTCTGAGTTCCCTGACGATGCCCTTTGCAGAAATAAATAATTATCGGCCAGTTAGTCTAACTTCCGTAGTATGTAAATTAATGGAGCATTTAATTGCAGAATATATCCGAGAGGAGTTAGAAAATAAAAAGTGGTTTAATGAAGCGCAACATGGATTTAGACCTGGGTATTCGTGCGAAAGTCAAATTACTTCATTATTTCAAGATTTGGCAGATGAGGTAGATACAGGGGGAAGAACTGGTGCAGTGGTAATTGACTTTTCTAAAGCTTTTGATGTAGTGCCACATAGTTTACTTATTTGTAAGCTAGCTAATACAGGAATTGACAAACGCGTAGTATTATGGGTTAAACATTTTTTGAAAGGGAGAACGCAAAAAGTTAAAGTAGGTAAAGAGCTGTCTGATTGTGGAACTGTTAGTTCGGGTGTGCCACAAGGCTCAGTACTAGGGCCTTTACTGTTTCTCATTTTTGTTAATGACATTGCTGTTAATATTAACTGCCAGATAAGGTTGTTTGCAGACGATTGTATCATTTATAATAAAATTCGGAATACAGTGCATGAAACCGCTCTTCAGGATGATTTAAATGAAATCTGTAATTGGGCTGCGGCTAACAAAATGTCAATTAATGCCAAGAAAAGTAAGTCGATTGTTTTTAGTAGAACTAAGGGCAAAATTATTGTTAACTATCACATGGGAGGGGTGCAAATTCCACAGGTGGACAGCTGCAAATACTTGGGAGTGTACCTGGCAAGTAATGCTGGATGGGACGAACAAGTAAATTCCACAACTAGGAATGCGTGGACGGCATTACATTTCGTAATGAGAATATTGAAAAAGGGGAGCGCTAGGTCCAGGGAAATTGCCTACAAGGCCTTAGTGCGGCCGGTTATGGAATATGGAGTAGCATGCTGGGACCCGTATAGAGCTAACCAAATCGATCCATTAGAAAAAAATACAGAAGAGGGCAATAAAATTCATAAAAAGAGGCAAGTATTTTGGGCCTATAAAAGGAGATGAGACTAAATGGGAGGAATTAAGAATTAGGCGTAAAAAACATAGGTTGGTAGCGTTATTCAAAGCTAATGGTGGTGTAAAGGCATGGGTGGACGTTAATGTAAGGTTAGATAATCCGGATTATTATGGACGAAACGATCATAGGTATAAAATTAAGGGTAGAAGATACAGAACCGACGTAGGAAAATTTTCTTTTGTTAATAGAACCATTGAAGAATGGAATGAATTGCCTGTAGCAGTCTTTCAGGGCTGTCCCCTGTCGTTGAAGAAATTTAGAAAAAATCTAAATGGTTTATAGTTTAACTTTTGAATTATAATGGTATATAATATGTAAATAGAGAAGTAATTAGATAAGTTTTAAGTGACTAAAGTAAAATAATGTCATGTTTGTATTGTTTACTGTATTATTGTTGTAAATCTAGTATATGTAATTTGATCTGTATTCTTAACTCTGCCACCGGGTAGTACCCAATTGCAGTTAATAAATACACACATACATACATACAAAATGGACATTTATCTAGCTCCCTCTCTTGACCTATACCTGTCAAGTTTCTCACTCCTGTTCTCGCCCAAGCAAAACCTTCTCGCCCTAACTTACCACATATATCTATATCCTTCCCTCCCCCAGGTTGTTTTTATTTCTCTATATAACCTCAGTGAGCTGTCACTTGTATTGGCAAAAATGTCTTGTCTGTCAACATCCTCTAATCTTAGCTTAACTTCTTTCCAGAAGCCTCTATACCCATACTCTGCATTTATCCAAGAATGTCCCATACTTATCTGCTTCAACACGTCATTCATTTTATGTGTCCAAGACCCTCCCCAGTTACTTCTCTTTTGAATATGAAAACATTCTTTAATAATATTGCCATCTTCCAAGTTAGTGATTCTGTATAAATATTTCATTGCCCTATTCTAATTGTGCTGCCCCATTAGGTGATGCTATCGTTAACCCCAATATATATTTACAAAAGGATCTGTGCACTCTATCAGTCTCTCTCCAAGCCTCATCTACTCCCAAAACCTCTGATCCATGTTAACATTCTATTTTCTACTACTGCCGTATAAATCCTGTCCAACCATTTGACATTTATATCTGGCAGTTTACTGTAGCATGATCTTATCACTCTCATGGTCATTTTACCTTTTGCCACAGACATCTTTTTTGTTCTTTCCAGCTGCCATCTGAACTCAACCTTGTCCCCAAATAATCAAATCTCCTTACTACCTCTATTTCTCTTCTATTAACCTCCTATTTCTCATCCTTACGCAACTTGTATCCTTTTTTGAAGACCATAATTTTTGTTTTGTTTTCATTCACTTTCAAACCCCATTTACTGCAATAAGAATTGGCTGCCTCGATTGCTCTTCTCAGCCCTCCACTTGATATGGTCCCAACTACTAGGTCATCTCCAAACAGTAGCCCCGGGATTTCTTTATTTTAATAACTGGTGAATGTACCCTACAACTTGATATCTCTTCTAAAATTCCATCGATATAAAGGTTAAATAATACTGGACCTGCCTTACTCGATATAGATTTAGTTACTTTGTTGCATGGTAGTTTTATACACAACTCATTCTCCTGGTATATCATCTTAATTACTTCTATAAATGCATGACTTATACCCTTATTGCTTAATTTTATCCACAATGCTTCTCTATTAATAGAATCAAATGCCTTTTCTAGATCAGTAAATATCACATATACCCTTTCCCTTTTATTGCTCAGATATTTGTCCACAATTGTTTTAATAATAAAGATATCCGATGTTCTTCTGGAACTCCGATAGTTTATTCTCCTTCTCAACCAAATTTTTCAAACTATTTGCTAGAATTCCAGTGAAAATCTTACCTAGAATAGACAATTAACTAATCCCTCTGAAGTCAGCTGTAGTTTGTCTACTCAAATGTTCAAAATGAGCCTCAATTGTTGATTGAATAAGTCACACTTAAGTCCTCTTGTGAAATGTGCCATAAAACTGCTCGGGTCCTATGAAATTAATATCAATGCCTTCTTTCGCAGCATGCTGTTTATCTGATTGTCTTCTCAAAATTCCAAGCAAGTTGGTCAATTCCCCTTGGTCGCTACTAAAATTTCTGACATTTATTCTTATATACCGTGTGTGTATTAAACTGAATATTGTGTTTACATAAGTTAAATACACTTAAGAAACTTTATCTAGACAACTCAAGCTTAGATATCAGAGTTTAATTCGAGTCTTCTGGTTTACTGGGCAGAACTCTACACCGCTGTGCCAGATGTGCAATGCAAGAGGTTACACTTTCTCTGCTGTAACATTTCCACACCGTCCCACCGCTGCCACCACTTCAAGAGCAAATAAAAAAGAAATAGAGAGGGTAGCCTCATGCAAAAAAAGGGATTTGCTTACATAAACCGGATTAGCGGAGATGTGGAGCGTAGCTTAACGGCGGTCTTCACGGAATGTATAACAATTAGAACGCCTTGAAACAAAACACTACGGGTTCTCGGTCTGTTGCTTCCAAACCTCAGGAACACTCACAAGAGGGAATCTGTTACGACCAAATGCACGTTGTGAGTGGCTGGGTCAAATTGGGATGAGAGAAACTCATTTGCTTTGCTTTGACGATTGGTAATTTGCGGACTGAAGCGAAATCAATCGCATTCGATACGGTAACTGCTTGTTGACCAAGGTTAACGTGCACAAATTCCACACTGCACTACTGGCGTGGAGATGGGTGGGTCGTGAGCTGTTTTATATAAAAGGAGACTAATTGGTTCATAGATAAGATCTGAAGCTTTCCTGGCGATGAATATGCTCACTTTCTTCTCGGGAAACTAGCCAGGAGTAAAGACGATTAGAAATCGACTTTTCGGGAGTGTGCATCTCTCCGATCATCAGGATATTTATTAAATGTTACAACCATAAGTGAAACCCTGGACATAACATAAATATCACTTAACCTTGATTTTTTGCAAGATATTCCGCAACAGCATTGGCAATATGCGGCCGCGCATTATCGTGGTACAGCATCCAGCCTGCTTAACAGAAATGTGGTCTTTTGCGCCTGATATGAACTTCTTTACAGGACATCCCTGTAGTATTGTTCAGTTACCGATGTGTGTGCAAGTTCAACATGCCCACCTCGATAGCGTAGATGGTAGCATGTATGCCTCAAGTTCAAGAGGTCACGAGTTCGAATCTCGGTCAGCGTGGCCGCGCCTTGGCTCAGTGGTTAGACAGCTTGGCTCTCACCAAGGCGGCCCGGGTTTGTTCCCAGGCGACCCAAAATGAGAATTGTGGTGGACAACACGGCGCTGGGGCGAGTTTTCTCCGGGATCTCCGGTTTCCCCGCCATTTCACTTCACCGGTGCTCCATCTTCATCTCATGTATCATCAGTGTCATCGCCTGCGGTGCCGTATGTAGTAAAAGTGGGCGTTAAACACTACACATTCATTCGGTCAGCGTGAGTTACTTCGATAAAGTTTTTTCCGGGGTTTTCCCTTATCCTTACAGACGAATGTCGGGTAGCTCTAAACCCCATGGACCCTGGACTCATTTGAGCATCATTTCACCCATTTCATTCACCGCCCGATATGACTTAACGTTGGAGGACGTAAAATCACAAAAAAAAAGGTCCAACATGCTGATAAACCATTCCATGAATATCAAAGAATGAAATGACCATAACTTTCCCAGCAGAAGCAACCACTTTTGCTTTTTTGGGGGTTGGTGATGAAGGAGATTTCCACACTGAGCTTTGCTATTTGCTATCAGGATCAAAATGATGTAACCAAGTTTCATCAGCAGTGATTATGTTTGAAAGAAACTCCGGATCTTCCTATAACATCAACTTTAATGTCCTTTTGTTCGGGAATCAACAGTCTTGGAATCCATGGCGCCCAAACACGTGCCATGTGTAATGTTTCTGTCACCGAGATATACGGCTAGTGTGAAGAAATGATTAATTTCCATCAATTAACTAAAATAATAAGAGTTAAATGATGAAGCCTGGGACTTAAGTAATTCGCCACAAACGGTGTATCTCGGATGCGAGAGCCCTAGTGGTCTACCGGAAAAATATACGAGTCAACTGGAGAATTTAATGTCAGGACTGCACGTTGACCATGGTAGCTCAAAAAGGTTAAGAGCAACTGGAAGGAAACCAGGAGATCCGTGGTTCAAATCCCGGCCATGTCATTGAATTTTTCATGTTGACTCTATCTATCAAAAACCTTAGCCTATATACGGCTAGTGTGGTGAAATGATTAATTTCCATCAATTAACTAAAAGAATGCGAGGAGTTAGCAATGTGGAGAAAAAAAGGTTTGGGAGGAAAAATGGGAGCAAGTAGAGAAGAGGATAGTAGCGATAAAAATGCTAACAGGAATGGAGGAAAAGAAGTTAAGAAGTATTGGTGAGTACTTGCAGAAAATAAAAGAAAAATGGACCAAAAACGTAAATAATATAAGAAAGGAAGATGAGGGGGAAGAAAGGGACGAATTTAGTAACAATTAGGCATGGAGGTTAAGAGCTACCTGGCAGAGCAGAAGACCAGGGTGTCATGTAAGCCAATGTAGCAACAAGGTAAAGACAAATAAATGTAGCCAAAAGTTGTAAATTGTAAAATTTAGGAATATGCACAGTAAAAATTAAATCTAAATCAAAAAAATGTAATACATCTTATATCAGTCTGAAAGGTGTAACATCTTCCAGGTTTGTGTACTCATCGGGTACAAGGAAAGTTGCTGTTCTGAGGTAGAGAATCCCTTCGCACGCGTGTTACGTCGATCAAGATATTGAGTGGCAGTATCCCTTGGTCAGTTGGACGGGCGTGTTCTGAATTCCAAACAGATCCCAGCCGACCATCAAACCAAAGCACGTATCACACTTCTTTCCTTTGACCTGTGTTTGCTTTGATACGGCAAACGCTAAGTTCCCATATGTCTGGAGTACCATAATGACTCCTGACTTAACACCAGGTCTACTTTAGTATTCCAGGCAGATCTTCCGAACGTCAGCGACATCGGGTTCACTGAAGAGGGAAATGTTTCCCGATACCGTCCAATGTCGGTTATCCGCTTTAGTCCACTGAGGTTTATGTTAACTTCATATGGGCTGCATACACCTGACGGATGCTAAGCAAGGTTTCCAGAAACATGGACTCACCAAATGACAAAACTCCTAGATACCATGCTCAATTTCCTCTCGGGCTGCAAGCCAGATGAACAGAGGATTAGAAATCGGCGTTTCTGGAGTGTGTATCGCTCCCATCATTAGGATATTTATAAAATGTTATAACCACAAATGAAACAGTTAAGTGCAGAGGTCCTGGACCCGTATGACCAAGGACCCGGGCTTCCTTCTACCCGGGAGCAATGGATACTCCGGGGCACTTTCCATAGGGCAATACCTGGTTTCTTAAAAAGCCCCCCGCCCCGCTGAGCACGTCAAGACGGGATGCAAGTGGATACGCCGCTTACGCGCGTCTACCCCGCAGGGAAGACTACCGAAAACCTCGGTGGGGCCGCCTGGTGATCTAGTACACCTACTAGCTCTGCAGGCTAGTACCCGGGACTTTTTAGGCAACCCTCTACCCTCTCCGGGTGGCCGTAGAAATCCACAAATGAAACATTGGATATAACACCAAATATAACTAAAGACAAAACACTATCAAAATTCGCATTACTGAACAAAAGAAGTTTTCAGTAAATTAAATGCCAGGTCAGGAGATGGCGTGAGTATAGAAAATTAATTGGGTCAAAGAAACGTAACTACTTTACTTGATTATCAAGCTGTATTGATCTTTTCTTCTTAAATCGACGGATTTCCATTTTTGTGGCCTGTTTCCAAGAGGAGCTGAACTGGAATCCAGCAGCATCACGATTAAGCGTGCTCCTTTCAGAGGAAATCGCCAAAGCCTCCTTAATTCTCCGCTACCAATAACTGTTGCATTTTGCCAAAATTATCATCTCCGTAAATTGGCTCTATGGTCGTTATCAAAACAATGCCCAGACTTCAGACTTTTTTTTTTAATTTTACATCCTCCAACGCTAAGTCATATCGGACGGTGAATGAAATGGGTGAAATTATGCTCAAATGTGTCCAGGGTCCATGGAGCTTAGAGCTACCCGACGTTTGTCTGTAAGGATAAGGGAAAACCCCAGAAGATACCTTATCCAGGTAGCTCACCCTGACCGAGATTCGAACTCGGGACCTCTTGAACATGAGGCAGACACGCTACCATCTACGCTACCGAGGCGGGCCCAGACTTCTGAGGTTGCATTAAACGAATGCTCCGTTCATGTTCATTTATTCTGGTAGCGATGGTCCTTTCGGTTTGTCATATATACGGTGTCCCTCATTCACAGGGAAAGTCCAGTTTGTCTTTCACTGGTCTCAACAGATGTTTAATCTTCGGAGGTGGCTTGTAGATGGTCCTGATGTTGTATTTGGCGAGAATTCTGCTGATTTTGCCAGATAGATTGCCGGTAAACGGGATGCAGGCTGTAGCGCTAGGCTTATCTGACGCTTGCTGTACTACAGGTTTCCCTTTCCTATCTTTGGTGATGGAAAGCGGCCTTAAAAATGGAAATCCGTCGATTTAAGAAGAGAAGATCAATACAGCTTCATAATCAAGTTAAGTAGTTACGTTTCTTTGACCGAATTAATTTTCTGTACTCACGCCATCTCCTGACCTGGCATTTAATTTACTGAAAACAGTCTTTTGTTCAGTAATGCGAATTTTGATAGTGTTTTGTCTTTGTTTATATTTGTTTTATATCCAGTGTTTCATTTGCGGTTATAACATTTAATAAATATCCTGATGATGGGAGAGATGCACACTCCCGAGACATCGATTTCTAATCGTCCTATCAGCTGGCTTGCAGCCGGGGAAGAAATTGAACATACTCGCCTCCAGGAAAGCTTCAGGTCTTACGTTCCCAGCTACTAGATAGCCCTTACCTGTCGGCAATAACCCTAAGATACTGTGACTTTGTAGGTTCATAAAATTAAAAGTCCAGTTTGTAGCAATTCAAAATGTTCTTTATTTCCATAGAAGGCCATTGGATGCGTGCAAACATTGATCTGGGTTTTGTATGCGATATACGTTTGTGTTTCTGTGCAGGAGCTGAGAAAATAACCAGAATGGAATCAAAAGTTCTTGCGATTCTCACTTTTCATGTTATTTCCATAGAACGACCTTTTGTACAGCCCTTTGCTGCAGCGGGACGTAACATACACCAACACAGTCTCTCGTGGCTTCACACACGTAAACAAAGAATCGAAAAACGAATCACAGATCTGATTTCACAAGCGGCGGGATTGTCAATCAACACCGATATTCTAAACAAGTACAACAAAGCGTACGTGTCTGACAGCGATCTCACAATGGCGCACGTTGCTTCTCCTCGATATAGAGCGTCTACCGCGCATGTGCGGAACTGCGATCCCAACGTTGAAGCGGAGATAAATTGAAACAGAACTTAGTCTGGACGCTCCTTGTATTTGCAGATTTTACTCATTACACGTGATCACTTAGCTCTGTCTTGCGTATGTAGGCGTGAGGCCGGATTCAGGAGGGCAGGCTCTGTACCGCAAACGGCTGTTACGCCATGGGTTACATTACACATTACATACTCTTTTGTTTTATATGGATTTTCTATTGAAATTGAAATCCTCTTAGGTCATTCCATGGAGCAGCTGTCTGCTCTACGAGAAGTCCTGGGTTTGATTCCCGCATGGCGATGCATTTTTTTGTCATAATCAAATAACCCTGTATCCTCCTCAAAGTATGGAATGAGGGTATGAATGTCTAATTGTATAATTCAGAAATAAAAGCCATAAATCCAATGCCAACTTCAGGTGTACGAGCTAACAGCATTGGCGATAGGGGATGGAATATAAGTAGAAAAATTGACGAGCAAAAATTCCTCGCTTTCCGCCGAATGTGATTGCGCTATTCAGCGAAGTTTAGTTCCAAACTGATATGCGGCCCTTTTAGCATGCTTTCTGAACCCATCTCTTTCGTCCAATAATTAGATGCACTCGGATCCACTTACGCTAAAGGAAATGGCACCGAGTTAGTTATCTCAAGGAAATGGAAGCATCTTCTCCTCTAAAATATTCACTTCGAGTTTCCCTACTCAAGGTATCTATTAAGCGAAACGGGTTTCGATTCGATCTTCAGAGCTACAACTTCCGGCTCACTCACAGCCTGCCTACATTCACTTGTTTTGCCGGAAAATGGAGAATAAAACATGAGTTCCGGGAATTGTTCGCTGTTGAAATATATATCCACCTCTGTTATGCCTAATCAAAGAACAGATTCACAACAATATGTTATAAAACTACTTATAAAACAAACTTTATTGTAAATTCTTTTCGAACACGACTTCAGAGAGTGTATACATACACAGCTGTAAGCTTTTGTTTTGTAAACATTTGAAGATTCGCCTCTGAAACTGGCATACAGCAATGCAGTGCTGTCATTTTGCAACCTTAGCACATAAAATTTAAATTAGCACAGATATTTAAAGTAATAACTTGTACCACAACATCATATATTAGAGGAGAAGGTGGGAATATGGGATATTATTTTTATTGACAAAGTTGTAGTTTCTGGGTTAAATGCTTACACATTTATTAATGAAGACTGCTGCTTTGTTTAGTTTTACATCTGCCGACAACATTGGAATTGTTTGTAATGCTAATTCCACAGAAAAAAAGGACATCTTATGAAAAGGTGCATTTTTTGGTCCACTGAAAATAGAGTGGTAAATTGGAACATATAAACCACAGACTGAAGACCGACTCCCCCTCTAACGGTCAAGGAGTTACCGAGCTGTCCCAGAAGGGCGCCCGGCACCTCCGTGGGGCATTCCATAGGGCAAGACCTAGAGACTAAGAAGCCCTCCCGCCATCTGGTCCTGTGGACTCAAGACGGGATGAGGTGAATACACCACTTACGCGCGCCAACTCCAAAATTGGAAGGCTACCGATATGACCTCGGTGGAGCCTCCTGGTGATCTAGCACATCTTCTACTAGCTATGCTGGCTAGTGCGCGGGAATATGTGGCTTCCCTCAACCCCGTCCGCAGACGTACGCGATCTCCCACGGGTATCGGTAACCACTGCCCTTTCGAGTCCAACCCAACCCGAACAACTCCCAATTAGGGAGGGGCTGGAATGTTTGGCCCGAGGTTCCTCTAGTGACGTCAGAGGTACCACGAGTGCTAGGGGTCCGCAGCGCCCGCACCACGACAGCTGAAGGGGACGGATCCCTCCCCTACGGGAGGTAGTATGGAACAGCTGTATTTCTAAAGAATGACCATCGTGTAGCCAGGAGGAGAAAGAGCTACCGCCTCCTTAAGGACGCCCTTGGGTGGTGAGACCAGCCTCTCATTCCCTCACTTCTACACTCTGTCCCGGCCACACTGGGGCTGGATCTGGCCCGCCGGCTGACTCCCGGCAGCCGGGTCCCCCGGTGTGACCTCGTGGAGAACCATAACCTAAACGGTCCCCAACATCCCGACCTCTCGCTCCTGGCCCCGTCACGCTGGACGGACACTCCAACGCAGGCCGCCAACAGCGTGGCGGTTCAGGGCACTGGCCTCCTTGGAAGCTAACCCCACCGCCAGGAGCACTAGCAGAGGTCGAATCAGGTCCTTCAGTCAACAACGACATCTAAGCTTTGGAGAAATGACAAACTCTATAAGACCGCACGGGTAAATCCGCTCAGCGGATAGGTACCGTGGCGCTCTACCCACCGTCCGGGAGCACCCGGACGAGTTGTTCTTGCCTTGGCTATTGGCTCTTGGATAAAGTGGTTTCACTTGCAGAAATCACACATATAATCTTCTTTTGGGGCACCTGTACGTTCTACACCTGCCCACATATTACATATAACGCATTTAATGCAGGTTTCACCACTGCTATCTTCGGAAAATTTTGTTTCACAAAATACGCAGAACGCATCTCCATCATCAGGTTGGTGCCTAGTTCCTCCAAGTCGGTGTCATCATCTGGAACACAAACAACATCTTCGCTGTCAGATGATGAAAATATGTCCACTCCCATGTTTCTTTTGGGTTTTGGTCGGTTACTTTTCTTTCCTTTAATGAACTTATCCCTTTTTGGTTTTGGTTTAGTTTCTGACTCCCCTACTGATGTCGAAGGATGATTTTCTAACGATGACTCCAAGTGCCTTTTATAAGGAGAGAATGTTATCACAGCTGCTGATCTGGAAAATGTTGGAAGTGTCCTCCACCAGTATCTATACATGTTTGTACTCGTCTCACCATATTCTCTGAAATTTTACGGAGAGTATCCTCGCCAATGTTACTTATTTCGGTTCGAATAGATTCCTTGGGAACATCAATTGTCCGTGGTCTATTCTTGTACACTCTATTTTTAAATACCCCCACAAGAAAAATTCCGGTGGGGTAGGTCAGGGGATCTGGAGGGCGGCAGAGACCTTTTTATTATTCGATTATCAAAGAAACTGGTTACAAGTTCCATGGTGTCATTAGATGTGTGACACGTTGCTCCATCTTGCTGGAAATAACCTTCTCTCAATTCGATATCATCCAGCGGCTTCACAAATGTCTTGAAGATGTTCATATAAACTTCAGTGTCTACAGTCTTATCAAAGAAAATTAAGACATTTAAGACTCAGAAATTGTCAGTGTTGTCATATCTCCCAGAGCCACAGAGATCATTAAAACTAATATCTATATTATACAAGCTTTCAAAGGGAAATTGTGGCCTATTATAATGGTTCAGGTTGATATGGATCGCACTGTAGAAAATTACCACTGCAGCATTTTTATTTTTTCAAGTATTTTTTCATGTCTAACTTCCACATTGCTAACTGTGTTTGAATTCTATAATAATTTCTTACACCAGTGCATGTGTATGTGTTATCTATGAATTAGTAACAGCAATGGAACTGTAAATGAAGCTTCACAAGGTGCATTGTTGCTAAGTTTTAATTATTGTAGTAAATTTGTAATATAAAATGGAAAATCACATATTGTATACCTTGGGTATTTTCTGAATCTGTTATAAAAAAATTCAAAATTCTGTGCTACCAACCGTCATGTTACTATAAATATTTTGAACATGTGTAATAAAAGGTGCACAAGAAGCATATCTGGAAGATGAGAGACACCAAGCAAGGGTAGAAAAAAACAAGTGAACTACTACTTTATTGGCTGAAAACAAAAATCGGTTTCCAGATCAACGTAAAATTTGTAGTAAAGCAAGGTTTAGTATGAATTATTTTTAAACAGCTATTTAATAATGATGGGGAGAGGAAACAGTGTTACATGGTTACAAATCAACGTTTTATCTGTCCTTTGTTGAGCTGGTAATGAAGTGCAAACGTTCCAC
Source organism: Mantis religiosa (assembly GCA_030765055.1). Taxonomy (NCBI): domain Eukaryota; kingdom Metazoa; phylum Arthropoda; class Insecta; order Mantodea; family Mantidae; genus Mantis; species Mantis religiosa. The sequence continues at coordinate 38,514,281 of CM060960.1, forward strand.
CTTTGTTGGATTAATTCTGTTTGGTATACATTTCCCTGAGCTAACATTACCCTCTGTTTCGTACAATGGCCGGTGGACTACTAATCTTATAGAGCACCTTGGAGGAAAATTCTAGAGAAGTATGTGTGTGGTGTTGGCTTCTAGCTACAATAGAGGTAATTTTGCAAGTTCCGGATCCTATCGTACTTGTATTAGGGCAGATTTTCGAGCTGACCAGTACAACAATTCTATCACTTAGTCTTCATGATATATTCCTGTAATTTTTATGGCGAATCTTCTTCTTTACTCCTTAAAATTATAAATTCGGACAACCCTGGATATTCCTAATAACGATGGAGACATCAGCGGAACACCTGAATTTCTTAACCTCCCCCTGGTAAGTTCTGTATATGATGCCTAGCCATAAAGGCTACACAGTTTGCTCACAGCATATAGAAAAAGAGGGATGAAGTCCGCGAACATACAAGGCCTGCTCAATAAAGAATGATCATAATTTTTTACGGTCATAATTTTCTGCACTAAAATTCAAACGTATTATATTCTGTTAGCTTAATGTGAAACAAACACGCCGCAGTAGTATCATTGTTAGTACTTCTGGTTCCCGCCTGTGAGAACCAGGCAAGTTCAGACATGTTCAGTATCACCTACCGCTGCAATGGAGTTAACGTGCAGTTAAAGTTGATGTTAGAGGAAGATCCGGAGTATCTTTCAAACGTAATCACTGCTGATGAAACTTGACTACATCATTTTGATCCTGAGAGCAAATAGCAAAGCTCAGTGTGAAAATCTCCTTCATCACCAACCTCCAAAAAAGCAAAAGTGGTTGCTTCTGCTGGGAAAGATATGGTCATCTCATTTTTTTATATTCATGGAATGAAATAACATAAGAGATTTCTTCCGAGCTTTGGAGCCGTGGTCTGATGGAGTCAAGCTGTCCATACGTTTCGTCCATCGCTGCGGTGGACATCATCAGTGGCGTGGTCTTAATCTTCTAGGTGAAGGTTCAGACACAACTGAGACGCTCGCTAGAGGTGTCGTATTTATATCCTGGTTGGACGTACTGGATTGGTTCGGCTGGAGCAGGGGGTGTGTCCTCGGTGAGTGGGGTTTCCCTGTACTAATAGTTAATTGGTTCGCGTGATTTTTCTGCCTTAGGTTTTGTTTTAGCCGTTCCATTATCGAATGATTAAGACCACGCCACTGATGATGTCCACCGCAGGGATGGACGAAACGTATAGACAGCTTAACTCCATCAGACCACGGCTCCAAAGCCCGGAAGAAATCTCTTATGTTAATTCTGACTCCGGCCGTGAAAGCTTCCGAACATTCATGCAATGGTTTATCAGCATATTGTGCCTGCACACACATCAGTAACTGGACAATACTACAGCGATGTCCTGAAACATTGCAAGTCCATATCAGGCGTTGGATGCTGCACCACGATAATGCGCGGCCGCATATTGCCAATGCTGTTGCTGAATATCTTGCCAAAATCAACGTGAAGTGCATCCCTCATCCTCCCTATGGTCCGGATTCAGCCCCATGTGACTGTTTCTATTCCCTAACTTGAAGAAACGCCTTCGTGGGAGGCAATATCCATCATCAGAAGCAATGGTGGAGGCTGCGGAGGCCATTTTGAAGGATCTCCCAAAAAATGGTTTCCAGCATGTCTTTGAAGACTGACAGAAACGCTGGGACAAGTGCATCGCATTCAGGGGAGACTATTTTGAGAATGGAAACATCAAAAGTATGAGGATGAGTAAAGATCGAGAGTTGAACTCACTGTAAGTGTATACGCCAGCCTGGACGCAAAGCAAAATAAAATCACTCAGCTGTAAAATCCTTCTCTGGTGCTGTACTGTGCAGATAATGTATTAATAACTTTCAATTAGCTACTTTATTTTTCAAAATACATAAAAATTGTTATGGTATTTTATTCTGCACACGCATATGTCTAACTCCTGTATATTTTGCTGGGTATAAAATATCTGTAGCATTTGTCGTATTTTATTTGCATATTTTGTGCAGTAACAACTACATGTATGCCTTTGTGAAAATGTTTTTGAAGAATGTGTAGTGAAATCGCGTGAATGTAACACGTTAGGGACCGAGCGGGATGATTCAGGCTCGGGCGTCTTTGGGCCGCATTTTGGAAGGCCCCGGGTACAATTCCCGTGGCCGACCTACCTCACCCATGGGTTTTTCGGGGTTTTCCCGGGCCACTAGGCGAATGCTGGGTAGGTTAATTTCATCCCTCGAATTTCCTGTCCCTCCATTTCATCCCCATTATCATTTCATATCATCTCTCATCTAATGGTCTCTTTCAAGGTAGAAGTGTCGGCGGGAGACTCGGCGGTGCATGGCAGAAAAACTACTTCCTCCTCCGGTAGGTCGGTTGCCAGGATCAGCTCCTCTGCTGGGGCCATTTCGGGAACGCCAGCCAGGGACCTTTGGGGCTCGGATCGCTTGCCTTGTGTATATTAGGGCTCGGCTGCTGGACTCACTGCCGTCCCGCTGTAGGGGAGCGAGTTCATTTTCCTGGCCTGTCGGGGGAAACCGCTATCTAAGTGAACTGTAGGGACCCTGCCCTCTACTGTTGTGTCTCCTTTGGTCGGCCGCCCCCTGTCTCCTTCACCTCATCCTTCCTCCACTTGGAGGCATAGAAAAAAATGGGGCCAGCATGGTGGCCTACATACCAAATACCCTCCGTAATAAAATCCCAATTCCAATCCAAACACGTTACGGATTTTCACAAACCTTTTCTAAGTAACTCCATAAATATATTTGCGATAGAATCTATGCATATCAGCGATGAAAACGCGGGGATCCGTGGTTTCGCTTTTTGCGCTGAATGCCAGCAAACATTAATGATGTGCATTAACAATGAGCAGGGAGTGACTTTGTGTATACAATGAATGTTGATACGCAATTAACCAAACGTGTCAAAAATAGATCATGCTTGCAGTCGCACTAATGTTGTTTTGTATTTCCAACCCAAAACATTCCAGGTTGCTTACTCTATGGGACGATTCTCGCACCAGGCACATTAAATGTGTTTAAAAAGCTATAAGCGACAAACTTTTAGGTATCCCAGAATTATATTTAAGGTGAAAAGGTACTGCACTCTCGATTAAAATTCACTTTTTGTTTTTCACTATAGTGTCATCGCTCTAGATTACAAATATATAGTTAAAAGGTTTATTGGAGCAATATCTTATAGCTAATTTGCTAACTATATTAGTGGGTATTACGTTTTTGCCACGCCCCTTTTCGTAAGCTTTCAGAAAATCGATCATAACTTCTGTAATACTGAACAGATATTTCTGAACTAAGCCTTGTTTTGTAAGGGATCCTCCAACCTTCCTGCTGGCACCACTGTAACTCCAACGATGCTTGCTTTTCTTTTGTCTTTGGCTGTGTATATGAACAGTTATTTGTTCTGAATAATATTTTGTACTAGTTATTGATGAATATATGATATGGATAGCCCACAAACATTTCCAAAGAGAAAGTTTACAGGCAATTGTTTTACTAAACATAGAAAAGTGAATGTGGAAAATATAATGAAACCACATGTAATATTGAGGTTAGTAGACCCAGTTCACACAATACATGTGCTAATCATGATAGTAGTCATATAAAGAAGCTGATGAGCTGCGAGTCCAGGGAAGTCGTCAGGACATGGACTTTTGTCATTATCTGACGTCCTCAGATACGACCCCACCTTCTGCATTTCGACAGGTATTAAAGGACTATCAACAACTATTGCCATTAATTACAACGGAGTCAGGATGCCTTACGACCAAACACTTGTACATCGAGTTGTTAAAAGAGTATTTGTCTATGCCAGCAATTGTTGCAAAATATCCAAATACAACATGGCATCGTAGATGGAAAATTTTTCGAAACACTTACGTTCCACTTGATTGGAAAGTGTCCGTGTACTTCTTTGTGAATGAACTAATCCCCATGGAATTAAAGAAATGTAAACATAATTTAGCAACAGTCCCATGGTGTAAACGTTGTGGAAAAGTGGACACGCAGATACACAGAATTACCACCTGCAAAAACATATCTGAGATCTGGAACTGGACTAAACATAAAATCGGCGTGCTGGTTCGAAGCAGGGCGGGATATACGACAATGTCAATAATTCTATACGGGAATATTAAGAAAGGCAACACTGCACGGACTAAAATGTGGTTGATAATGGCATTTTACCATTATTGCCTGAGTGCAGATTATCCTAATTTATTTGCATTTAAAAAGTGGCTCTGAGCAGAGCGATACAAAATGCATAGATATCATGAGGTGTGGACCGATTTAAATGATCAACTAGATCTCACTTGATAACTTTTGCGCAGGTGTGCACGCCGATTCCTTCTAAAATGTTGCAACAAAATGTAACTAAACATGAATAAATAAAGTAAAACCAGCCGTCCAACTCTACCTTTCCCCTTTGTGATCCTGATTGTTTATTTAAAAAAAGTACCACTGAAAAGTAGATACCATTATAAAAAAACCTATAACCCAACCTATAATATCTCGGTAAAACCTATAAATTAAACAAAATTAAAAGAATAAAAGTAAAAAAAGTCCTGAAAGCAGATAAAATGGTTGAAGAACTGGCCAAGAAGGCAAGACAAATGAAGAGCAACTTGAAAAGTACAAGTGAGAATACAGAGCGTCTAAGACTATGCAGCAGGAATGTACTGACTCATATGAGAAGTCAGTAACCAATATATAATCTTTAAAGCTGTTTTTCTGAGGTTCACATTTTTTCAGGCTCCGATACACTTTTTTTAAAAAAAACTAATCAACCAAAATATATGAATTCTTTGTGTGTATTAAGCAGATTCATAAGAATAATAATTAGAAGGGGTTTTTCTCTGAGATTCATAATACTTGTTTAAAAAAAATCTGAAATTTCAGGCTTTTTTTTTTTTTTTTACAAAACTAAAAAATTTAACAAATCATCAGTACAAAATTTTCAAATAATAATAGGTGTTATTAAAGATAAAGGTTTTAAGAACATGCCTGAAAACTTTCATCTACATATCAATAACAATTTCTTAGTAATATAGCCAGTACCTTCTCACATCAAGACATTTAAGTATACTGGAGAAATGAATGGTCAAACTTCATATTTTTCTAATGAAGGATGAAGAGTTACTTAATTTCTGCAGTTAAGGTTGGAGTTTTATCTCAAGATTTATGAGAAACATCAAAGAGTAGGGATTGTTTGGAAATGTGGAGCTTGAGTAATGAGAGGAAGAAAGAAAACTGCCTAACATGTAATGACAGGGGAGATGATATCTGTTAATTATTAGAATAATGAGGTACAGACCATTAGAGGAAGCAATAAGTAGGAAAAAGCTAAATAGAAATAAAGAAAAACTTCAGAACTTAGAAGTGTGAGAAAATGTTTATGGAATGTATGAATTGAATGAGGAAGCAGTCATTGTGAACAATGTTGTAATGTTATCAGTTTGTGTACTATCTGTGAATGGCTAGAGTCAATCCCAAACACATGGATGTCATCATCCTCGTACTCCTATAAAACATTAAATACTTGACTCTCATCCAATTTATGGTCTGTTTTGCATCAGTTAATAGATGAATAAAACCAAAAAATTGTACTATCATCTCAGACAAGCACTCTTTTGGATATTTAAGTTAGTTTTTCTATTTTATATTCTTTAGCACCTTCTTAGATAAGTCTTTTAAGGCAAGGCTACATTGAAAATTCCAACTTCTATAATAATAATAATAAACCTATAATTATAAAAATTTAGCCACATAATTAGAGTATCATTTTAAACTTGCACGCAAATTTTTATGCTGCTACACCAAATAGTTAATTAATTATTAATTATTTTTGTGAAAATATTACAAAATTTCTCGCTGTATAAAATGCTCTACGCGTTAAAAAATATTTGAGCTTTTAAGTTGAATTTTTGTTTTCGGATGGTACAGAGCAATTTTAAAAGACCCACATTCTTATTTTTTAAAATATTCCTATAGCATTTGTTCTAAAATACGAGGGCTGTTCAATAAAGAATGATCACAATTTTTTTTTGTTGACAATGCACCTTTACTCATCCTCATTAGGATGGTCCTACTCAAAATAGTCTCCCCTGAATGTGATGCACTTGTCCCAGCGCTTCTGCCAGTCTTCAAAGACATGCTGGAAACCATTTTTGAGAGATCCTTCAAAATCGCCTCCGCAGCCTTCACCACTGCTTCTGATGACGGATAATGCCTCCCGCGAAGGCGTTTCTTCAAGTTAGGGAATAGAAAAAAGTCACATGGGGCTAAATCCGGACTATAGGGAGGGTGAGAGATCTACTTCACGTTGATTTTTGCAAGATATTCAGCAACAACATTGGCAATATGCAGCCGCGCATTATCGTGGTGCAGCATCCAGCCTGCTTCACGGAAATGTGGTCCTTTGCGCCTGTTGTACACTTGCAGTGTTTTCAGGACATCCCAGTAGTATTGTCCAGTTAATGATGTGTGTGCAGGTACAACATGCTGATAAACCACTCCATGAATATCAAAGAATGAGATGACCATAACTTTCCCACCAGAAGCAATCACTTTTGCTTTTTGGGGTTTGGTGTTGAAGGAGATTTCCACACTGAACTGTTTGCTCTCCGGATCAAAATGATGTAGCCAAGTTTCATCACGAGTGATTACCTTTGAAGGAAACTCCGGATCTTCCTCTAATATCAACTTTACCTTCATCTTACCTCCATTGCAGCGGTAGGAGATACTGAACGTGTCTGGACTTGCCTGGTCGCGCCGTGGCTCAGTGGTTAGACCGCTTGTCTCTCACCAAGGCGGCCCGGGTTTGATCCCAGGCGACCGCAAAGTGAGATTTGTGGTGGACAACACGCCGCTGGGGCGAGTTTTCTCCAGGATCTCCGGTTTCCCATGCCATCTCATTCCACCAGTGCTCCATCTTCATCTCATGTACATTCAGCGTCATCGCCTGATCGTATACTGATAAAACGTAATACGTTTATGTCGCAAACAGAATTATGTCAATTTGACGTTACGTGGTCATTTGTCAACATTACACTGCGAGGGACTTATCAGAATGCTGGATAGCTTTGCATAAACTCCTCTATGCAGCGGTTTAAATTATATTTATGTCACACCAATTTTAATGCCGGTACTAAAACAGCATTCAAGTTCGAATCTTGGTCAGGGTGAGTTACCTGTATAAGGTTTTTCCGGGGTTTTCCCTTAATCTTCAAGACGAATGTCGGATAACTCTAAGCTCTATGGACCGTGGACTCACTTGAGCATCATTTCACCTAATTCATTCACCGTCCGATATGACTTAACGTTGGAGGACGTGAATTACAACAACAAAATCCAGGGGTAGCTGATTGTCTTAGTTACCAGAGCAACACACTCAGACCGCTGAAATTTGCTTAGTGTTCGACAAAAGTCACGGCTTCTTCTCCGTATAGGGCACTATGATTTCAAGATGGACTCACCAGTCAACTATGACGTCATTGTTGCTCAGTCGGAGGACGGGAAATAACGAATAAAAATGAACACACTTTGTGAGTTTATTACGCCTTGCAGACTAGGCAGCTTCTTTGACACAAACCTACTCCACTTTAGTTATCTCGGAGAAGGTGATGCTGGAATCAAAATAGTGACGTAATTTAGAACAAGAGTGTGTTAAGGCAAGGGCAATTTAAAATGAACACCCAGTACTCACTGTAATGGGATTTCAGGACTTTCTGACTGTTCAGAATAGTATCTCTCTCTCCATGCTTGTTGGTTTGTTTTATTTGTTGTTTGGTTTCAATGCCCGGGAGCTTGTTCTCTTTGCATGGGTTTGATATCGCATTTCTGTATTGAATAATGCATACAATGATACATTTGGTTTACATTACATCATTAACAATATGTACAGCACTTCATACAATTATAATTTGATTATGCTTACATTGAAGTCATGGTAATTCTTGTTTATTGGGATATGATGCGATGTATCCAAGTATTTCGACCACACGCTTGAGTTTTTTATGCAGCTAATCTACCTCTCTTGACGAGGTTTCTAGGTTCAACCATTAATGACTTGTGTAATAGCACTACTTCACGGTCTGATGGCTGTATCAACATAATTGCCTGACAGGAACACTCCACGTGGTGTTATTCTAAAGCGAACGTAGCAGAAAATGAGACTTCAGCTACACGTATCAGAAATTAGATTTATGAGTCTAAAATTCTGGGCTTGAACGAAGCCATCAAATGGAAACTTCTTTTGTCTCTGTGACAGAACAGACGATATCGTATCTGAGATATTCCCTCATCTATGTCAGCGACAGCACACACTCTCACACACTCATCCGAAAGCACTCTGTATGTATTTTACAAAAGGTACATCGAGCGATTCTGTAGGCGAGGGCTGAAATGCGTTGGCTGCATGTTTATCCATATACCCATAAATGCATTCCTGCTCATCAGCAGAAGGCTATAGCCCCGCTCTTGGGATATACTGGTAGGTAGTTAATATTTGCTCGATATACAGAATGTTAAAGAATCTCAGCCAACGAACTTTTAGAGAGGATATTAGGCGAACGTTTTGAAATAGGACATGTATGGTCTTAGTTCATGGCTATTTTCAATACATCAAAATCAATAACCAGTGTAACTGCAGTCAGTATCAGACAGCGATTAAGAGGCAACAAATTAATAGAAATCTCGATATTGAAGAAAGGAATATTAATTAATAAAAATGCTTTGATAAACCAATGTAAAGAAATCTTATTATATTAATATGAAATTAGAATGGTTAGGATGATGAATAAAATAGCGGTGTATTTAAAGAATGAGGAGTAAAGAACATAATTTAATATAGCAAGGCATGTCAGCATCAAGGCAAGGTAGGAAGAATACTCGGGTAAAATCTAAACGCTGTAAGCGACAGGAAAGAGGACCGTTACCTTATTTGTGTCAGAAAGGGTTGAACGACTTAGAACCATAGATAGCTAGAAGCAAGGAATGCATGGAGACAAAAAGGCTTTCAGGGTGCGATGAGGCATGAAGGCCAGAAGGTCCTAGTTTGCTGATGTGATAACGATGTATACCGTTACAAAGAGCCCAGGGTAGGCGTGTCCGAACTCAGGGTAGGCGTTAAGTAAATGAGTTAGATGAGTTTTGGAAACCAATGAAAAATTAATCGAAATAAATCAGAAACCAATAATAAAGTAAGATTTGAAAAATGGAGTGAAGGGTGAGCTATTTTGGTCATATGATAAGTGAGAGTGGGGAGCAGAATTAGGTTCGAACTGAATCGCGAAGTCGAGGAAACTTGCTAGATCGTCCTTCAAGAGGCGAGACGTGTTAGTGTCGTTCGGGAGAAGAAAATGTAACATTTAGTAAAAGACTTGCTAGATCGTCCTTCAAGAGGTGAGACGTGTTAGTGTCGGTTGGGAGAAGAAAATGTAACATTTAGTAAAAGACTTGCTAGATCGTCCTTCAAGAGGCGAGACGTGTTAGTGTCGGTTGGGAGAAGAAAATGTAACATTTAGTAAAAGACTTGCTAGATCGTCCTTCAAGAGGTGAGACGTGTTAGTGTCTGTCGGGAGAAGAAAATGTAACATTTAGTAAAAGACTTGCTAGATCGTCCTTCAAGAGGTGAGACGTGTTAGTGTCGGTCGGAAGAAGAAAATGTAACATTTAGTAAAAGACTTGCTAGATCATACTTGAAGAGGTGAGACGTGTTAGTGTCGGTCGGGAGAAGAAAATGTAACATTTAGTAAAAGACTTGCCATATCGTCCTTCAAGAGGTGAGACGTGTTAGTGTCGGTCGGGAGAAGAAAATGTAACATCGTAAAAGACTTGCTAGATCGTCCTTCAAGAGGTGAGACGTGTTAGTGTCGGTCGGGAGAAGAAAATGTAACATTTAGTAAAAGACTTGCTAGATCATACTTGAAGAGGTGAGACGTGTTAGTGTCGGTCGGGAGAAGAAAATGTAACATTTAGTAAAAGACTTGCTAGATCGTCCTTCAAGAGGTGAGACGTGTTAGTGTCGGTCGGGAGAAGAAAATGTAACATCGTAAAAGACTTGCTAGTACATACTTGAAGAGGTGAGACGTGTTAGTGTCGGTCGGGAGAAGAAAATGGAACATTTAGTAAAAGACTTGCTAGATCATACTTGAAGAGGTGAGACGTGTTAGTGTCGGTCGGGAGAAGAAAATATAACATTTAGTAAAAGACTTGCTAGATCGTCCTTCAAGAGGTTAAACGTGTTAGTGTCGGTCGGGAGAAGAAAATGTAACATTTAGTAAAAGACTTGTTAGATCGTCCTTCAAGAGATCAGACGTGTTAGTGTCGGTCGGGAGAAGAAAAATAATATCTTAGTAAAACTTACTTGTAAAACTAATACTTCGAGGAGAGAGACGCGTCGTTTAGGAGATGATGTAATACATTGGTAGAATTTAATTGGAAGTGGTCACCGTTGCAACTCAGTCTTAATGGAACAAACACACTTCAAGATAAACAAAATTTCAGAGTCATCTGAGAATTATTGATTCTACTGGGCAACCAACATCTACAAACCCATTTTCTTATAACCATTCACCTGAGAAGAGAACTCATAGCTCCAAATTTTAACCACAAGAACCCAAACAATTTAAATAATATGCGATTTTGCAACTTAATGGCACTGGAGTTGCCGCACCAGCCAGAAAGGCAATGGTAAAGCTTTCCTGAGTTGCTATGTTATGTTCAAGCATTCCAACTGAATACCATATACGTAAATTTCGAAAGAACCGCAAGAAAGTAAAGTTGAACTCACTCCAAAGCCTGCAAGGACGTATTAAAGGGGAGGGTCCAGGGGGTCCCGACCCCTCCCCGAAATGAATTATCATTTCAAACTTCTAGTACATAGTTGAAAGAAAACTTAGTTTAAAATAAATCGAAAAAGTTTATTCAAGCTTCTCATCTAAACCTCTCTATTCACTGTCAGCCAGTCATGAATCTATTTAAGAGATAAACGAATAGTTACTGCACATCAGCTGCGGAACTCGTCAAAATATACAAATAATGTCAATTACAATCATCAAGGAGAACTAATACTTCAAATGGATCAATCAGTGGTTCGCTTTTTAAATATCTGATTACTGCTTATATCAAGTTATCCTAGATATAAGAACAAAAAATGTGCAATGTGCAAGGCCTTTCAGCAGACTTTATCCAAAGAAGTAAGACAAAAACAAACTTTTCTAAGAATAATTTGTAGAAGCTTGGGTAGAAAAAGTCATGTGAATATCATATATTACATGTGTTTTTATTTTTAGTAACATGATAAGAACATATCCCTGATTAATTATTTGTTAAAATCAAATAATTCAACATAGATGTTTTGGACCCCCCTGGAAATTGACTTCTAAATACGTCATAAATATTAAAAGCAGAAGCATTATTAACAGTGAAGTATTCTTCATATTTGAGTTTGATTTATGAGTCACTATGTTTACACTCAAACTTCACTTACTTGTTGTTGTATAATTGAAACGTTTTCAAGATCATTCGATCTCATCCTCAGCTGTTTGGTGACTAAATGAACCTTCCTCTTCTTCCACTACTACGGAGCTTCGATCACTCTGCCATCTGGTGTTTGGGGCACTAAGTTTTAATACTTCATTTAATGCCAGGATTTCAACATTTATAACTTTATCACGGTTTTTGTTTATGAATATTTTTTCCCAAATATCCAATTCTATGGGTGTACTTAAAGATTTTAACAGTTTAATGTTGTGGCCAATGTTGTGGTTTTCTGTCCAAAAATGGTGTGAAACTGCAGATTTTTCTGTTTGTTTCAAATTAATGTTCCTCTGGTGTTCTTTTTGCCTGGTTAACAAGTTTCTCTTAGTTTTTCCTATGTAGCTTTTTTCACAGGTTTCACAATTTATCTGATAAATTCCTGATTTCAAATTGTTGGGGATTGTATTTTTCAGTGGTTTATTTATCAGGTTCCTCAGACTGAATTTGTTTTGGGGTGCTAGTTTTAAGTTTAGTCTTTTGAAGATTCGTTCAAATTTTCTAAAAGCTCATGGATGGTAGGTGAATTTTCTATATTGCCAATTTGTGTTTTTAAGTGGTGTGAGAGTGGTAATTTTTGATATTATCTTCAGTTTTTCTTTTCTCTTTATCATGTTCCTTATGATGGCTGGGTTGAATCCATTTAATACCGCTATGTCTTTTATGTGTTGTTGTTCTTTCAAAAATTCATCCTTACTCAGTGGGATGTTGTATAGCCGGTGAATTAGACTTCTAAAGGCAGCTAGTTGATGTGAAACTGGGTTGTATTCATTTTTCTTTATGTAATTATCTATGTGTGTGGGCTTCCTGTATATTCTAAATACGTGCCTGAAAGCCTGGGACTCAAGTACTTATGATAGTAAGTCACCACAAACGGTGTGTGTGTGTATGTATGTATGTATGTATGTATGTATGTATGTATGTATGTATGTATGTATGTATGTATGTATGTATGTATGTATGTATGTATGTATGTATGTATGTATGTATGTATGTATGTATGTATGTATGTATGTATGTATGTATGTATGTATGTATGTATGTATGTATGTATGTATGTATGTATGTATGTATGTATGTATGTATGTATGTATGTATGTATGTATGTATGTATGTATGTATGTATGTATGTATGTATGTATGTATGTATGTATGTATGTATGTATGTATGTATGTATGTATGTATGTATGTATGTATGTATGTATGTATGTATGTATGTATGTATGTATGTATGTATGTATGTATGTATGTATGTATGTATGTATGTATGTATGTATGTATGTATGTATGTATGTATGTATGTATGTATGTATGTATGTATGTATGTATGTATGTATGTATGTATGTATGTATGTATGTATGTATGTATGTATGTATGTATGTATGTATGTATGTATGTATGTATGTATGTATGTATTTATTCACTGCAACTGGGTACTACCCGGTGGCAGAGTTAAGAATACAGATCAAATTACATATACTAGATTTACAACAATAATACAGTAAACAATACAAACATGATATTATTTTACTTTAGTCACTTAAAAACTTATCTAATTACTTCTCTATTTACATATTATATACCATTATAATTCAAAAGTTAAACTATAAACCATTTAGATTTTTTCTAAATTTCTTCAACGACAGGGGACAGCCCTGAAAGACTGCTACAGGCAATTCATTCCATTCTTCAATGGTTCTATTAACAAAAGAAAATTTTCCTACGTCGGTTCTGTATCTTCTACCCTTAATTTTATACTTATGATCGTTTAGTCCATAATAATCCGGATTATCTAACCTTACACTAACGTCCACCCATGCCTTTACACCAGCATTAGCTTTGAATAACGCTACCAACCTATGTTTTTTACGCCTAATTCTTAATTCCTCCCATTTAGTCTCATCTCCTTTTATAGGCCCAAAATACTTGCCTCTTTTTATGAATTTTATTGCCCTCTTCTGTGTGAGAACCTCTAGTGGTCTACCGGGGAAATATACGACTCAAATAGAGAATTTAATGGCATGACGGCAAGCTGGCCTTGGTAGCTCAATGGGTAAGAGCGACAGGACGTAAACCAGGAGACCCGTGGTTCAAATCCCGGCCATGGCATTGAAATTGTCATGTTGACTCTATCAATAACCATAGCCTATATATGTCTAGTGTGAAGATATTATTTATTTCCAACAATTAACTAAAATAACATCGTGGTACTATTTTAACTGTTATTTAAATTTACACCACGTTTATCTAAAAGAGCTCTTTTTGTACACAGATTTTCAAGAATACTATACATACGTTTAGCACTAGGTTAACTACAGTTAACACCTTAGTTAATTTTGATATCTATAACATTCCTAGTGAAATTAAATTTACTGAGTTTTTTATATCAGATTGCGAAGACCGTATTCACGACCGGAAGGGACTCAGGAAATGGGGAGGTGACCACTAACCACGTCCCACCTATCCCAATGTACCTCATACCGTACGCCCGTTGTGAACAGAGGTGGGTCGAAAGACCTGACATCGGGGTCTTGTGCCGCGGAGCGGGAGGAAAGTGGATTTTTTTTAATTTACTTTCTGCAACGTTAAGTCATACTGGTTGCAGCGAGGTCTACCCGAAAGTCTGAAGGGCCACGCCGTGGCTCAGTGGTTAAACTGCTTGGCTCTCGGCAAGGCGGGCCGTGTTCGATCCCAAGCGACCGCAGTGAGATTTGTGGTGGGCAAAACGGCGCTGGGGCGGGTTTTCTCCGGGATCTCAGGTTTCCCCAGCCATATCATTCCACCGGTGCTCCATCTTCATCTCATGTACCATCAGCTTCACCGCATGCGGTGCCGTATGTAGTAAAAGCGGGCGTTAAACACTACACATTTCCGAAAGTCTGAAGACTCCGGCCTCTGTCAACCCGAAAGCGATGGAAAACTCCGAGGGTCTTTCCTTGGGGCAATACCTTGAATCTAAAAGGCTCCCCATCGACAACAGCATTCGTGGTACCTCTGACGTTACCAGAGGAACCTCGGGCCGAACATTCAAGCCCCTCCCTGAATAGGAGTTGTTCGGATTGGGTTGGACTCGAGGAGGTAGTAAGTTCCCGTTACTCGCGGGAGATCGGGTACCTCCGGCCTCCCGGAGGGGGCAGAGGGTTGCCTATTAGCCTGAAGAGCTAGTAGGTGTGCTAGATCACTAGGCGACCCCACCGAGTTTATTCGGTAGTCTTCCCTGCGGGGTTGACGCGCGTAAGTGGCGTATCCCCTACCACCCGTTAAGTCATACTAGACGATGATTCAAATTGTGTGAAAGATGTTCATATGAGCCCAGGGTTATTACCAGACGTCCATCTTTAGGGATAAGGGAAAACCCCAGAGTAAACCTAACCCTGATAACTCTCCCTGACCGATATTCGAACTTTGGACCTCTTGAACGTAAAGCAGGGCGCTACGACCTGCGCTACAAAGGCGGGAAATTTTTTAATTTTTCGCAAACCGTCAATTTCTCAGCGAAATAATGATAAGTTTCAACTTCCTTTTATCATTTTGACTCAGCCGTTGTTATTAATAAATCACACTAACCTTGGACTATTTATAATAAATGCTTAACATTTTAATTTTGATGCATATATATGTATAACAAATAGGTAATTCTATGTTGATTTATAATGCCCCAAGGAAATCGTCTTGGAAAACAAACGAAAACTTATTTATTGATAAACTCCAAGAACTGTATTTGTATTTGAATTCGACGTAGAAATAGAAAGCAAAAGTTTTCTACAAGATGTTCAGTGCAGTCTTGAGAGGAATATGCAAGCAAACAAGAAAGAACTTCTTGCTACAGGCATATTGTTATTTCAGTAAACAAGGCTTGACGACAAAGAAGCTCACCTTGCCAGCAGACCTGAAGAAAAACGAGACTTATTTCTCGGCAGATATCTCCCTTCAGCGTGATGTTTGATATATATCTACTTCTTTATCTTCATCTCCATATTCCTTTATTGGTAATGTCTAAACTCTCATAGTTATACGTTTATCTGGTGAAAGACCACGTTTTGTTCTCAATTTGCACACTATCGGAGTAGGTATGTGGTATGAAAGTCCTTTATATCTAGTATTTAACCTTACGTTGGACGCGTCAACTTTCGTGGCGCCGTTAGTCGCGATGGATCTGCTGGATACATATGAGGTGTTTTTTTATTTATCCAGATTTATTGAACCCTATTTTACACAGTGGTATATTAGGGTTAGAGTTGATACATAAAAATATACAATTTTAACAAAAATATTTTAAATACTAGAAGGAAGAAAATATGTTTTAATCAAATGGATATTAATTTAAACTATTTCATACGTTTAAACACTGAGTTTATAAACATCATTAAGTACTTATACTGTTGTGGCTTCATTAGCAAAGATGTGAGCGGAGCAGAAAATTCAGTTCCTAGAGAGTCTAGCTTGAATATTAATTCTTGTCTTTCTCTCCAGAAAATGGGACAACAGAAAAGGAGATGAACCACAGTTTGAAATTCTTCACCACACATGCACTTGGGGTTGGGTGTTAAGTGAAAGCGTGATAACTATTCACCAAATTTACCATGTCCACTTAAAAATTGTGTCAAAACAAAATTTGGTACAAGAGTTTCACATTTTTCTCTGTCATATACACTAGGGAAAAAGAATGTGTTTGTTAAACTTCCATTTGGAGTTGAGCCATTGTTGGTTCCATTCTTCAATAATATGTTGATGTATTATTCTCCTTACATTAGAAATAGGACATAAAAAGTATGTCACAGGAAGATTGGATTCTGCAGCTTTCTTAGCCAAGCAATCAGCTCTCTCGTTACATAAAATTCCAGCTCATGTTCAGTGTCGCGTTTCGGTGCAATGGAGGTAACATGCAGTTAAAGTTGATGTTAGAGGACGATCCGGAGTTTCCTTCAAACGTAATCACTGCTGATGAACCTTGGTTATATCATTTTGATCCTGAGAGCAAACAGCAAAGCTCAGTATGGAAATCTTCATCACCAACCCCCAAAAAGCAAAAGTGGTTGCTTCTGCTGGGAAAGTTATGGTCATCTCATTCTTTGATATTCATGAAATGATTTATCAGCATGTTGTACCTGCACACACATCAGTAACTGGACAATAGTACAGGGATGTCCTGAAAACATGCAAGTCCATATCAGGCGCAAAAGATCACATTTCCGTGAAGCAGGCTGGATGCTGCACCACCGCATATTGCCAATATTGTTGCTGAATAACTTGCAAAAATCAACGTGAAGTGCATCTCTCACCCTCCCTATAGTCGGGATTTAGCTCCATGTGACTTTTTATATTCCCTAACTTGAAGAAACGTCTTCATGGGAGGCATTATCCATCATCAGAAGCAGTGGTGAAGGCTGCGGAGGCGATTTTGAAGGATCTCTCAAAAATGGTTTCCATCATATCTTTGAAGACTGGCAGAAACGCTGGGACAAGTGCATCGCATTCAGGGGAGACTATTTTGAGAAGGACCATCAAAATTATGAGGATGAGTAAAGATACGTTGTCAAAAAAGTTGTGATCAGTCTTTATTGAACAGTCCTTGTATTATTCAAAACAAACAGCTGTTTACATGCACAACCAAAGACAAAAGAAAAACTAGCATCATTGGAGTTACAGTGGTACCATCAGAAAGCTTGAAAGATCCCTTACAAAACAAGGCTTAGTTCAGAAATATCTGTTCAGTATTACAGAAGTTGTGATCGATTTTCTGAAAGCTTACGAAAAGGGGCGTGGCAAAACTTAACACCTACTAATATAATTACGAAATTAGGTAAAAAATATTGCTCCAGTGAACTTTTTAGTTATATATTTGTAATCTAAAGGGATGTGTTACCTTAAGTTTATTTGAATTAACCAATTCCATCATTCTGATACGTAATTTATAAAATAAATAATTGGACTCATTGTGTATTTCAGAGACATTTCAACCAAAATGGATTATGGCGGCTTTTATATGACGTGCAGGAGCCTGGGTCCCTCCCCCGTCCCCCCACACTTTTCTCTGCGTTTCCCATGCCACCTGATGCGACAGACCTTGCCATCCTTCATTTGCACAAATGCAAAATAGCTACAGGAATGCAAATTAACTTGGTTGCTACCATGTTACTAATCTCATTTCCATTACAAAAAAGAAGGGAAAACAAAAGTTGCAGCTTGTAATTCCTTATTTATATATTCTGGACTAAAGATATGACTCCTTGATACAGAATAAAAAGTTGAATGTGCGGTGCATATAAACCTGAACCATTTTAATAGGTCATAATTTTTGAATCAATATTAGGATACACTCGCAACTTTGGGAGAATATAACAGACAATTTGCAGATGAGGAAACAAAAAGAAGTCGCTTGGGGTTAGATCTGGTGAGTAAGGCGGATGGTCAAGGAGTTCAAACCGTAATTCGTGGATTTTCACCATTGCAACTGCTGAGGTGTGACACGGTGCGTTGTCTTGGTGAAAAAGTATTTTCTTTTTCTGCAAATGTGGCCGTTTTTCCGTAAGTTCTGCCTTCTGCTTGACAAGTGATGATGCGTAATGGTTTTTTCTTTTCGAAAATAATCGATTAAAATAACTCCATGACTATCCCAAACAACATTTGCCATCACAATCCCAGCCGAAAAAAAACCAGCTTTTGCTTTTTTTGGAGCCGGTTCCCCCTTTACAGTCAACTGTTTGGACTGCATTTTTGTTTCGAGCGTATAATGGTGTATCCAAGTTTCATCTACAGTAATTAATCGGCCCCAAAACTCGAATTTATTGCGCCCAAACTGCGCCAACAGTGCGTTGGGAATGTTCCTTCGAACACGTTTTTGATCTAACGTGAGCAAACGCGGTACGCAACGCGTGGACAGCTTTCTCATGCCTAAATGTTGGTTTAATAGAGGCCGCGCCGTGGCTCAGTGGTTAGACCGCTTGGCTCTCACCAAGGCGGCCCGGGGTCGATCCCAGGCGACCGCAAAGTGAGATTTGTGGTGGACAACACGGCGCTGGGGCTGGTTTTCTCCGGGACCTCCGGTTTCCCCCGCCATCTCATTCCACCGTTGCTCCATCTTCATCTCATGTATCATCAGTGTCACCACCTGCGGTGCCGTATGTAGTAAAAGTGGGCGTTAAACACTACACGTGTTGATTTAATATGTGACAAACACGTTCTTTTGACTTGTTCATAGCCTCTGCTATCTCTCTCACATTAATTCAGCGCCCGCCTCGGTAGCGCAGATGGTAGCGTGTCTGCCTCACGTTCAAGAGGTCCCGAGTTCGAATCTCGGTCAGGCAGAGTTGCCTGGATAAGGTTATTCCGGAGTTTTCCCTTATCCTGAAAGACGAATGTCGGGTAACTCTATGCTCCATGGACCCCGGATACATTTGAGCATCATTTCACCGATTTCATTCATCGTCCGATATGACTTAACGTTGGAGGACGTAAAATAAAAAAAAACACATTAATTCAGCGGTCATCTAGCATCATTTGCTAAACAATGTTTTCGTCGACAGTTGCTGTTTTTGGACGTCCCGAACTTCATCGTCTCTCAGGCTCTTACAGCCACGGATAAATTCAGCTGCCCAATATTTCACTGTGGTAAATGATGGTTCAGAGTCCCCATACACAGTATCCAACTCGTGTTTGATTTCCGTAGGCCTATTGCCTTTCAAAAACAAATATTTAATGACAGCTAGATTTTGTCCATTTTCATAAAAACACTCACGTCAGCTCACTCAAAGGACTGTTACATACCAACTGAGCGTCCAAAATGGCCGTGAGTATCTGTCAAGAGATGGACAACGAAATTCACTACCTTTTATTAACGAGTGCTGGCATCTTCATGTTGAGGTTGGAAACTTTTCATACCACACTCGTACTCCTTTAAATTCCAATTTATAATCCAAATTAACAAATAACTCCGACCCGGGGCCATCTTTAAACAACGGTTGCAAGGTTTATTTATGTTAAACAACGCAACAGCTTAAGAATAGTGAGTGGACCAAATAATGTGATCTCATTATACATGAGATTTATTGTGCTGTATAATTCGACTTATGATGGCTACTTATTGTTGAAACGGTTTCGTTTTTAAAATTGTATGTTCCCAAAACGAACTTTGCCGCAATTTCCAGTTGTCTCTCCACCGCTTAAAGCAAAGACGGGCCTGTATCTGGAGTGCCACGCAATTGAAGTGTGTGTCTGACCATTATCAAATTAATCAATAAAGATCGCTTCTCCAATTAGTGCGGTCCAGATACCAAACCGAACTAATTAGCGGGGAACACATTTCATTGTTTCCGTCACCTACACTGCACAGGGAGCAAGGGAGAGACCAGACTGGAGTGCCTGTGGCATAGGTAGTCAACCCTTAAAATGTCGATCTGGGTGGCTCACTTGGTTATTGATCCCACCGATGATTTTTAAGTGTCCTTAAAAGTAACAGCCTTATGTAAGTAGATATACTGACATGTAAAAGTACTCGAAATTTCGCTATTCCGGCGGCTATGATGTGATTCTGGTTATTGGCATACAAAGATAAAGTGTTTGTTTCGACTTTAATGTTTCTCTTCTCTAGCAAAATCAGTAGAAATACCATTATCATTACCTTGTTTTATCTAACGAAAGAACGTAGCCTTGTAGGGGCAGAGTGCGAGGGTGGGTTGAAAAGTTTCCGACCTTAACATGAAGATGGCAGCACTAGTAAATAAAAGCTAGTGAATTTCGTTGTTCATCTGTTGACAGTTACTCAACCATTTTGCCAGCTCAGTTGTTACGTAACAGTCGTTTCAGTGAGTTGATGTGAGTGAACAGAGAACAGTATGAAAGAATTCTATATAAAGTTAATCAAAACTAAATACATTTTGCAATTTTATTTCACTGTTATTAATAATACAAGGGTTGAGTCAAATGAAAACTTTAAATATTTTTTTAAATATTATTTACTGTGCAGAAGTAGTACAAAGCTGTATCACTTTTCAACGTAAACTTCCCCACGCCCAATGCAAGTCCTCCAGCACTTACAAAGTGCATAAATGTCTTTAGAAAAAAATATTTTGGTAGTCCGCACAACCACCCATGCACCGCGTGGCATACTTCCGACCCATGACTAATCTGTAAACATACTGCAGTGTCATTCAGTGTCACTCGGAGGCTTTCCTTCACTGTGGCTTCAACTGCTGCAATGTTCTGTGGAGTCACAACTCGTTGTGCCTGACCTGGTCGTGGCGTATCTTTCACACTATTTGCGAACTTCCTACTCCATTCGTACACTTGCTGCTGTGACAAACATACATCACCGTTCTGAACCTTCATTTGTCGATGACTTTCAATAGGTTTCATACCTTCACTACTCAAAAACCGAATAACAGAACGCTGTTCTTGCCTAGTGCAATTTGCTTTTGGGGGGGATAAAGGTATAGGAGAAACCAACAACAGGGTATAGTGGGTATCTGGGCAGGAAGAAGGATGGGGCATGGGAGGGATGTTGTTTTGGGGTGATTCTATTTATTGGGGCCTGTGGTGCTTATTTAGTTTGGACTGTTGAGGCGAAGTTGATGGCTGGTACCGCCTAAGCAACCCGGCTGTTCGTGGCTGGAAACTAGGGTTTGCGGAAAATCCGCTGTGGTGGTCAGGTAGCAGCCATTATCCAGGGGACCCTGACTACGACCTGTGAACTGTGGTGACTCTTGAAAATTAATTTTGGCAAAATGCGCATCCGTCAGTGATGCAGTCATCGATGGTGTGGCCGAAGCCTTCAAGGGCTCGGTTTCGTGGAGGGTTGCGGCGAGACAGGTCCTGTGGCGGCGGCGTCCAAAGGGCGCGGGAATCTCTGCGAGGCTGGGCGTGTGGCGGCGGTGCTCCGTTTTCTCGAGCCAGGGTTCTCCTGAGGTCATCAATGCTCTGCGTGATGTAGCCGTGGTGTGTACGGAGGGCCTACACCAGGGCTACATCACACAGAGCATTGATGACCTCAGGAGAACCTTGCAAGTTGCAAGTGGGGTGGCCATCTTTATACTGATACTGCGACAGTATGTGTGCATCTGCACTAAGCTGCCACCTAAAGGCCATTCTCCACGCTGTTTGTAGCACGCTTACCAACTTACCGGATAACGGCGGGAAATTTCGATTTGTTATTACAAATTTAAGGTTTTCATTTGATTCACCCTTGTACTAAATAAGGCATTTGTAATTGAAAAGCAACTGTTGATTTTATTGTAACTATTGAAAGCACTGTACAATTATTAAGATCCTAGTAAAAGTAGTCTTGCAACTGTCCGCGTTATTAGTCAACTTTTTCACAAGTAACTGCCCTTTGTCCCATTACCTGAGAGGTTGGCTAGGGTCACTGATAAAGAGCAAGGAGAGATGCTTTTGTTTTCGTGGCTGGTGCGTCCCAGTAACAACTTTTGAGGTGCAGCTTTTTAACAACTTTTTTTAACAACTTTTTGCAAAAGAAGAACAGCAAGAACTGTGATAGGATATAGAAATTCCAGACCAGTTTGGGCACAATCGTTGATATATGCTGATGACGTCATATTAATAGCAAATAATAATAATAATTTACAACTAGCGCTAAATGAATGGAAAGAAGAATTAACTAGAAAAGGTTTAGAATTAAACATACCCAAAAGTAAAACCATGTATATAGGAAGGAAAGAAGAAGAAGCTAAAATTAAATGTAATGATGAAATCTTAGAACAGGTAGACAGTTATGAATACCTGGGTACAATTATAAATAAGGTTGGAAAAATAGAGCAGGAAATTTTAAACAGAATAAGAAAGGTCAATTCGGTCTACTATCAGATTAATAATACTATTGTGGGAAAAAAAGAAATAACAAAAGATACAAAAATTATAGTATTTATAACAATAATACTACCAATTCTATTATATGGAGCAGAGAGCTGGACTCTCCTACAGAAACAAGAAAGCAAAATAACAGCTATGGAAATGAGATATCTAAGACGAGCTGTGGGGAAGACAAGAAGAGATAACAATAAGGGAAGAGCTGGGTACACACTCCGTTAAAGAAATATTGGAAAAAAGACAACTTAAATGGTATGGACATATACTCCGCATGTCAGAAGAAAAAAAAACAAACAAACAATATTTAGAAGCAAGACCTGGAGGTAAAAGAATTAGGGGAAGACCACGCATGTTGTATCAGGAATACATTGAGAAGTTGGGGAAGGATAGAGGGAAAACCATGACAGAAATGAAGAGAATGATAATGGACCGAGAAAAGTGGAGGAAATGGGTAGAAGAGGCTTGTACTCCACGCTTAACAGCACAAAGGAGTTAGAGAAGGAAGAAGAAATTTAAGGTTTTCATTTGACGCACCCTTGTACTAAATAAGGCATTTGTAATTGAAAAGGAAGCTGTTGATTTTATTGTAACTGCACAATTATTAAGATCCTAGCAAAAGCAGTCTTGGAAGTGTCCGAGTCATTATCGATATTTTCACAAGTAACTGCCCTTTGCCCCATTACCTGAAAGGTAGGCTAGGGTCACTGATAAAGAGCAAGGAGTAATGCTTTTGTTTACGTGGCTGGTGCGTCCCAATGACAACTTTTGAGGTTCGCACACCAGTGGTTCCTGCGCTGCCTAATCACAAAAAATATAATATTTAATGATGCATAAAATTATACCTAAGAGAATTTCCAAGCTGCGACACTGAAATTAGGACTAGTTACAGTAGTGACGATAGTTCTGTGCCGGTGACCTTTCTTCGCGCACTGCAGAGAGACTATGCTACGTCGCTTGTATCTTCTGCTAGCGCTAGAAGATGGAAGACAATGCAGCAAGGCCATATTTCACAGACTCGTCTTTACTAAAACGTATACCCTTAGATATATGACCACTTGTTCATCTTAGCCACTGCGAAACAACAAATTTTCATTACCGTTTTAGTACTTTGCTGTCACAATTATTCTTTTAATTTACAGGAAAATAAAAATCTGGGCTGATGCCTTTGTGGCTTGTAGCGCATGGAAGTGAGTTAGTTGATCATACATAACCGACCTTCCTTTGTCTCCAAACGTAAATATGACGAACGCCAATTTCTTATATAACTTTCCAATAACAAGACCCTGTTGTTCCTCGTTTACTTCCACTTGAGACCTATGCCACATGAGATAATCTTTAAACTAGTGCTTCCCCCTTTAAAGTTAATGGAATCTTGATGTTTCAGGAGGCCCAGATTTTGACAGTGGGCACAGTTTCCTCCTGAATATACAAATTATAAATTGTTTGGCGAATTACGCACCTATCAAAGTCATTAATGACAGTGATTCTTTCTGGTACACGATGTACTTTCCAGATGTTTCAAAGAAGGTTCCTTGTTCCTCAAATTTCTCTCCTTCAATTATTTTACAAAATTTTCGCTCGGATAGTTTTGTGTCTGCCCTCACCCTTTCTTGCCTTTATTGGCACATCACCAGAAGCTGTTTCCCTTTCAGAAGACCTGCACATTATTAATAACTTCGGGTATTTGGTTGTGAAGTGCTTTTTTCCAACAAGTTCGCTTTTAGAGGCATTTTAGTATAGATAAGAAAATACACACACACATACAGATTTATTATTTTATCTTGACAGGAATCCCGCGCGGTAGGGATGAGTAGCAACTGTGGTGGGGATAGTGCACCTATCCCCACAATGCGTCACACGCGTAAGATTACGAGAGGAGGGCGGTGCATAAGGTATCTAAAAACAAATGTCATTCTCGAAGCCAGCTTTACAGCTCTTATAAACTAAGTTGTAATTCTTACTATGGTAGTAATCTCCACGCTTTTGTTGGATCTTAAATAGTACATAGACATTTGGAACAAAACCCTGTTCTCCTCCAGCAGGCATGATAAACAACTGTCGGCCTTCCAATATCGCTGCAGAGTCCCTGTAACTTATTTCACTCCAGGCATATGGTCTAGTATGTGCTGTATTTATATAAGTTTCATCCATATAAACTATATAAACTTCACTTCGATATCTCCGAATATTTCATAAATACTGAAGCCTTTTTGCACGTAGGGTGCGATGTTCGATTAAAATTTGTCTGTCACGCTTAGTGTTTCTTTCTTTTTTTTTTTTTTTTTTTCAAATAATCCTAGCTTCAAAAGAACTCTTCTTAATGTTCAGACACTGCCTTGGAAGCCAGTAGAATTTTTAGCTTCATAAGCACTTTCTTCAAAGTTGGTCTTTGTTTTTCTGTGCTTTAAAAATTATTCATAGTTCGCCTAACTACTTCTGAATTAAAACATTCAAATTAGATTTTGTGCGTTCTTAATATTTGTTTACTGGGCATAGAGAAGGATGTTGTTGCACTAGCACCAATGGCTTTTCTTTCCTTAATAACTCTCCTAAACTGCTTTCAGACACAACTGTTGCCTCAGATACCCTTCCCCAGATTTTTATAGCTGACCCAGACCATTGTTCTTTTTTTTTTATAAATCTATGGATATTGGTTATTACTTCTCGTGTTTTTAAATGTAGCACTTTATTTCCTAATGTGCTGCTAGGAGGCGTCATTTATAAATGCTCTCTTGGAACAAGGAGACAAGCACATTTTGAAACAAGCTGTAGTATTACCGAGTAGCTCTGCACGTGTTTAGTTGCTCGCAACTGACCTGCCCTCCCCTCCAGTTGCAACCGTTCTGAGGTGGATTCGTCCAGATACCACTGCGCATCGCTCTGCACTTTTCAAGATAAAAAATGCATCTGTACATACAGACAAAACCCTAATTATTATCGGTGCGAGTAATAATTACAATTTCTAAAACTTTAAAATCTTAACGTGCCGGCACTGAACACGATACTGGCCATGTCAGTGTACTGCGCATGACCGAGAATGTGTGTTCGTCAACTGGATTCTAAACGACTGCGCACACTGTCTTCACCGGCACAGAACCATCGTACCTACTGTAAGTTATAAGCTACGAAACAGTTATATTCGTTTGGTGTCTTTCGAAACAACCTGTATAAACTAATACAATATAATCATGGAAACAAATAACTTATAACTGTGACCGTTAGTAGCCGTTACGCGATAAAGAACTGACTTTGTATAGAAATTCTTTCAAAATCAATTAGCTGCCTTTTGCACGATCTGTATTATATGGGATATATTTTTAAGTTACACCTTCTGGTTGCTGAAACCCGAAGTTCATTTTCTCCACATTTTCACGAAGTTTCAGTCGTGCATTCCTTTAACCATTTGGAATGGCCCCGTCCTGAAAGAAATAAGGGATTCAACGAAGCACAAAGTTGGGCGACGTTCACTTTTCCTGAGCGAGGGGAAACCCCGATATCCCGGCTGCTTGTTCCAGCAGCAATGGAACCCAGCCACCAATTAAAACCAGAGGGAGATAAATCATGTAAAAGATGCGGCACTGCATATTATTTTGCAGCTCTGTAATTGCATATATGTCTTCATCAGGTCCTATTCACCCTCTAGCGTATAATTTAAATAAGACCAATCAGAGGAAGCCGTCTCTGCAAAGGAGTTTTTTTCTCCCTCCCTTCCTATTACATTCCTTTTGATTTTTATTTAAAGTCTAATTTATTCTTCTGCCCCTATGCTGCTTCAATATTTCATTTGAAATTAAAAAAAAATCGTGAAGAAAAAGAAAAGAATCTCCTCAGAGCTGGAAAATAAAATAATAGCGACTTTCACCGGCTTTCTTTTCTGCTTTTAAACCTAATAACTTTCCTTAGTTATTGGTCTTCTCTTTTCTGTGTAATTTACCTATACATTCCGTTCCTTTCTCTCGCTTTGTCAAACAAAAATTTGTCTCATTTTCATCTCTAGAATGTTCATTCCCTTTTCTCGGTTTTATTTTGACGTTTTCTTCGCTTCACTTCTCCCACTTGCTTCTTCTTACGGCACAAGAGTGTCCAAATGGATGCCTAGCTTTCATTTTAATTTGGAATATTGTCAGTTCATTTCGAATGAACTGCCGTGAAAATGTCGTCATACAATAATATTTATTTAATGCTAAGCATGCAACAGGGTGTTAAGGATACAAGTACACATTTTTTCAATAACTGATACCTTAGTAAGTATAATAGGTGCGTTCATTTCATCCCAACGGCATCAAAGCTTTCACTTCTGCTCACACCTCCTCACATGTAAGCAATTTTAAGGGTCTTTCACCCTTAAACATATGGGGTGGTCCTTCTCAATACGTTCACCAACTTAAAGCGCTGTTGCAATATTTTTCTTGTGTCCTCAGAACTGCGGTACGTTCTATTAGCTTAGACTGTGCAAACATTATTTAGTCTAGAAATGAAGTAAATATCGATTATCATTTCATTATCGTTATCATTACGTTATCCTGAGTTACCAAAGCGACATCTGTATAGTCCTGAAACCCAAAACTCTTTGCCAGTCATACTGATAAATTCCAGTAATACCTTAATTGCAGCCTGTAGTTTGTAGTTTGGTTCTGTTAATTATCCATATATATTTATTCTTTGCCTTGTCTATCTTACTATAATTTCAGTTATAGCATTATCGCTATTTTGAACCACTTCTTTTTTGTTCGATTTTGCCTGCATTTCAGTTCATTTATATTTAAATATTATATGTTCAAGCTCTCCAGTTTTATCGCATCGGACCTTGTCTTGAAATATCTTTCCTTAGACATTATACTAGCCTCGATACTCACATTGTCACCCATGCAGTATAGCTACTCACCCCTCTTTATTTGGCATATTTACATTTTTATTGTGGGGGTATCTGAAAAATAGAGTGTACAAGAATAGGCCACGGACAATTAATGTTCTCAAGATATTGTCACGGTAAATAGATAATAGGCGGAGCAGCGCGATAAGTGATTGTGACACGCCAGCCTTACCTTTGGGTACTTTCCACGAGAGTGGAGGGAGGCCCAGGTGATATGCATATTGAAACCTGGGAAGAATCCGGTACACCCTTCCAACTACCGTTCCATCAGTCTCCTTTCCACCCTCTCGAAAGTGCTCGAGAGGTTGATTCTCTCCCACTTGTCCCCCATTCTAGGAGACATTCAAACCATTCCGAACCATCAGTTTGGATTTCGTCCTGGGCACTTGGCAGTCCAGCAGTTACTGCGTGTGGTGTAGACCGCCGCCCTGGATTTCCAGGAAGGTGCCTTCATGGCTGCGGTTTCGTTGGATGTCGAGAAGGCCTTCTCTACGATATGGCATGCCGGACTCCTGTATAAATTGATCCAACTGGGGCTCCCAACACAGATGATCAACATTCTACACAGCTTCTTGCAACACCGCACTTTAAAGTCACATTTGCGGGGAAAACATCAACACTTAGACCAGTGAGAGGCGGAGTCCCCGAAGGCTCTGTACTATCTCCCACCTTATTCAACGTCTTTATGGCAGATTTCCCCACAGAACCACGAGTCGTAATGGCACAATACGCCGACGACGTTCTTCTGTTCTGCAAAGAAAGACACATACTCAGAGCCTTCAACCCCATACAGAGACACCTCCGTCTCACACAACAGTGGTGCCGGCGTTGGCGGATTCCGTAAATCCGGACAAAAGCCACGCCATACTTTTCACAAAGCGCCACACCCCCGCAGACTGACCCAACTTCAGCTTCCGAGGTCGAAGGATAGAGTGAACTAACTCTCTCCGATACCTTGGAGTAACATTGTATAGATGCCTAGCCTTTCGCCAACACATCGGAGAACTAGCGGCAAGGGTACAGCGAGCAATCGCTTCCCTGTATCCTATGCTGGGGTTGAGCTCGGTGCCGCTTGGCCTGAGTTTATACCTCTTCCGAGCGCTGGTAAGCCCCGTGATGCTAATGCCTGCGAGATCTGGGGCATGACCGTAGATAGCTGGTTGGCGTGGCTTCAACGTGCACAGAATAGAGGGCTACGGTCTATATATTCTGTGGGTCGCTATTTTCCTACAAGGTTGCTTCACGAAGCCTCGGGACTTCCATAAGTGGAGGACGAAGTTAGGCGCCGGGCATCAAAATTCTATGCAGCTTTATCAACTCATAGAAGCGCCCTTGTTAGATCACTGGGAGATTATGACCCCACTAGACGCAGATCTAGACAACATCGGGTCCCTCGCATGGCATGCGGGCACCCAGGATAACCCAGGAGCTAATCCTAACAGCAGCTAAAGCTGAGCTCCACATAATCTCCTAAGTTGTTTGGCAAAAAAATTCTCCCCAACCCAAACTAAAATAAAAACACCAGGGTGCTGGGTATTGCATCCTGTCCTTTCACCATGAAGGTACAATAATTGTGATCTCACAAAATTCATCAACCTGAAAACCTACACCATATCCATCCTACAAAATCCCATATCGAATACCTTACCTGCGGTAAAACCCTTAACGGGTGGGCACGCAGCAAAAACCTTCTGGCTTTATACAGCCAGCCAGCACCACATGGGATGGCAGCCGGACAGTTGTGTAACAAGAGCTGTGTGTAAAACGAGAATCAGCTGTGAAGTGTTGTAACGAAAGCTAATGTTTGTTATTGTCAATGGCCTTGGTGCTGTAGATTGTGATATGTGATGCAAAGTTGTTACGTGAGATTTGAACAGTGTATTCCTATGGAAATAAAGAACATTTTGAATTTCGGCAATTTGGACTTTTAATTCTACGAACCCTCAAAGTTACAATATCCATTCGAACCGAAATAAGTAATATTGGCGAGGATACTCTCCATAAAACTTCAGAGAATATGGTGAGACGAGTGCAAACATGTATAGATGCTGGTGGAGGACACTTCCAACATTTTCTCTGAGATGTAAATAGTGTAATGTAATCTCCCAATTGTGTATTATATTCTCCCAAAGTTGCACGTGTTTCCGTTTATTGGTTCAAAAGTTATGGCGTATTAAAATGGTTCAGGTTTATGTGGATCGCAGTGTATATCTCTTGCTTTCTTGTGTTCCTTTTCTACTCTTTTCGTCTTAATAATAAGCAGAAGGCGACTTTTGCCCTTCATTACACTCAGCTAATGAAATGATTTCCTTCTCTGTTTCGTGAACCATTCTTTACCCCTCATTTATTCACTAATTGCATAATAATTTTTTCAGCTTGAATTACTCTCATTACCGTTACTAATTATATTTTATATAATTCTTCTTTCTTCTCAGTTTTTCATGAAAAAAATGCTAGTGAATGCATGTAACATTTGACTTAAAATTGAAAGCTAGGAAGCATTTAACAAACAAATGAACAGCGAAAGACAAAAATAACTCACAGTTTTCATTCGTTTATTAATCTCTATAGAGATTATTTTCATTGCTTATTTTTCTATTTGCGTATTTTATAAAGTAGATAAACTTTGATAAAAAATAGCCAAATTACACGTATCGTTATAGATACAAAGGCAGTAATTACATACTTTTTCTGTGAAATAACATAAACCAATTACCTAACAACCTGGACATGTTCGACTTTAATTCATTAACAAGAAGGCTCTGCCCATATAAGTTATATGTAGCTTTTCATTTATTTACATTTCGTGCTCTCTTTGTTTATAATATGCTAGGGCGACATTGAATGGGATAGGAATATACAAATATAAGCTAAAATGACAACCAAATGGTTAGAAAGAATGTATGAAGCACTAGTTGAATCCAAAATGTCGTGGGCAGTGGAGATCTGGGGGGGGGGGGGGGCACAGAAGTAAACAAAACGGTGGACCAAAAGGTTTTGTAAAGAGCTACTAGGCTTACCAGCACTTATGGAAGTAGCTTTTGTAGAATTAGGAAAGACAAGAAGAAATGGAATAGTAATAGAAAGAATAATAAAATTTTGGTATAGGTGTTTGGCCAAAGAAGAAGGGGAAATTATGAAATTATGCATGAGACAGCAAAAAAGATTAGTGAACTCAAATAGCTGGTGGGTAGAGAAAGGAAGAATTATGGGAAAAAATAGGAATGGGTGATATATGGAGATTACAAAAAAGGAATATAAGGGATATGGGTAAATTGATAAAACGCAGAACAGAAGATATAGAAAGACAGGAAATATGGGGAAGTCTATAAGTTATGAAATCATTACAATTTTACCAGCAAATAAAAAGAAATTCGGGACGAGAAGTATATGTAGAATACTGCAATTGGCAAGAGTGAGAAGGGTTAGCTTGGATGAGAACAGGAACAATATCTAAGAGACATAAGAGGTAGGGAAAAGAGAATTTGTGAATTGTGTGGGGGAAAAGAAAGCATAGAACACTATGTAACAGAATGCGAGGAGGTTGTAATATGGAGAAAAAAGTGTTCTTCTTCTTCTTCTTCTTCTTCTTCTTCTTCTTCTTCTTCTTCTTCTTCTTCTTTCTCTAACTCCTTTGTGCTGTTAGGCGTGGAGTACAAGCCTCTTCTACCCATTTCCTCCACTTTTCTCGGTCCATTATCATTCTCCTCATTTCTGTCATGGTTTTCCCTCTATCCTTCCCCAACTTCTCAATGTATTCCTGATACAACATGCGTGGCCTTCCCCTAATTCTTTTACCTTCTGGTCTTGCTTCTAAATATTGTTTGGGTTTTCTTTCTTCTGACATGCGGAGTACATTTCCATACCATTTAAGTTGTCTTTTTTTCCAATATTTCTTTAACGGAGTGTGTACCCAACTCTTCCCTTATTGTTATCTCTTCATGTCTTCCCCACAGCTCGTGTTAAATATCTCATTTCCATAGCTGTTATTTTGCTTTCTTGTTTCTGTAAGAGAGTCCAGCTCTCTGCTCCATATAATAGAATTAGTAGTATTATTGTTTTAAACACTATAATTTTTGTTATTTCCTTTTTCTCCTACAATAGTATTATTAATCTGACAGTAGACCGAATTGGCCTTTCTTATTCTGTTTAAAATTTCCTGCTCTATTTTTCAATCCTTATTTATAATTGTACCCAGGTATTCATAACTGTTTACCTGTTCTAAGATTTCATCATTACATTTAATTTTAACTTCTTCTTTCCTTCCTATATACATGGTTTTACTTTTGGGTATGTTTAACTCTAAACCTTTTCTAGTTAATTCTTCTTTCCACTCATTTAGCGCTAATTGTAAATTATTATTACTATTTGCTATCAATATGATGTCATCAGCATATATCAACGATTGTGCCCAAACTGGTCTTAAATTTCTGTATCCTATCATAGTTCTTGCTGTTCTTCTTTTGAAAATTTTCCATATCTCATCCATCACAATAATAAATAAGAGTGAGCTGAGACTATCTCCTTGTTAACTCCTGGGAAAAAAGTCTTGGGAGGAAAAATGGGAGAAAGTAGAGAAGAGGATAGTGGCTATTAAAATGGAGCGGAAGATCTATGCAAAATGGAGCGGAAGATATTACACGTGACAAGGAAGGACAGGATGACAAACGAGGAAGTCAGGAGGAGGACAGTTAAGACCGACGTGACTTCACGGGCGCAACAGCGGAAATGGAGATGAGGCAGGCATGTCACCAGAATGCGCCACCTCCGATGGACGCAACGAATGACAATGTGGGATCTCAGAATATGATGTCGAACAACAGGGAGACCAAGTATAAAATGGACAGATAGGTTCAAAAATATAGCACGGACACTTTGGTCAAGCTAAGAACAGAGCTGCATGGAAGACAATGGAAGAAGTGCTTACCCAGATGCTATAAACTAGCTAAATATGTACAACAATGATGTATGTGCAAGGAGGCAAGGAGGTAAGAAGTATTAGTGAGTTCTTGCAGAAAGTAAAAGAAAAATGGACAAGAAATGTAAAGAATATAAGAAAGGAAGATCTGGGGGAGGAAAGGGTCTAATTAAGTAACAAGGAGGCATGAAGGTTAAGAGCTACCTGGCAGAGCAGAAGACCAGGGTGTCATGTAAGCCAAGATAGCAACAATTTAAAGACAAGTGTAGTCTAAAGTTGTAAATTGTAAAATTTTGGAATATGCACAATACAAATCTAATTTAATCAAATTATAGGTCACTCACATGTACTCTGAGAAAACCATAATAAGAAAATGGTGCAAGTAATGGGGTTGTGGACCTTTGTATTGACCCTACAGAGTTCATGGGGCAAAACGATAGCCTGAAATACTCGCAGAAAGAGATTCTCACTTCGTTAAGCGCAGTTTGCACAGCACTCCACTTTGCCAGTAGCACCAACTGTTTCTAACCCCACTCAGTGGAAGTACTTTGATACGCCATATAGCGTTATTTCATGAACTGTATTGTTGACCATTTAGGACTCTCCAACTACAAAACGTTCTTTCTTGCTTTCAGCTTTCAAACGGTTGCTTCCTGCAACCATTTTAAAAGGTTTAATTTATTTGATTTTGCTATTGCCACGCTTTATGTTGCTTGCACTTAAAAGCATTCGTCTATATTTTTGGAGCTGGCTTTTAATTAAGAGTAGTGCTATTTATGAATTTAATATTACTTAATTGGTAATACAGTTCTTTAGATCAAGAGCTACTGCATTTTCTCTTGAGAAATAACAGGAAAAATATTTTGAATTGCACGCGTAAATGCTCAAGTAAGATATTTGGTCAGTATTTTGATTTTTATTCCGAGAGGAAACTAATCGCGCACAATAATTGAAGGATGAATATGACTGACAAAGTGAATGAATCGGAATGGAATAAAACCGGTGGAACATTCAATTTCAGTGAGAACAAAATAACACACTTCTACAGTTGTATATCCATATTGTCACCGTGTGACATTGTTGAGCTGCCGCGACAAGCCGGAGCCGGGCGCTTGGGCAGGAGATAAAGAGACAAAGAGGGTCTCCAGATTGTTCGGTCCATTGTAGCTATACTGTACATGAACTATACTGTTATCGGTCGCACAGGTTGGTACAGCCTGATCATGAGAAACGTCTCTGCCAGAGGAGACAGACACGTTATACTATATCTTGACCTTGCGTATGCATACACTTGGAGAGTAATTTGTCACTAGTTCGCAGAGCACTGCGTTACGTTGTTTTCGGCGTTTGTACATTTGATGACCGTGCTGTATATCTGACACAAACTCATGTCTAACTTGTATCGCTTGCGAGCGCACTTCTCTCGGACCTTTAATAATAATAATAATAATAATAATAATAATAATAATAATAATAATAATAATAATAATAATAATAATAATAATAATAATAATAATAATAATAATAATAATAATAATAATAATAATAATAATAATAATAATAATAATAATAATAATAATAATAATAATAATAATAATAATAATAATAATAATAATAATAATAATAATAATAATAATAAATCTTTTATCCATATAGGCATTAACGATCAGTATTTAAATTTTTGGTAGCTTCTCCTAACTTATTCACATATTCCATTCTTGCTCGCAACAAAACAGTGTCTAATTTGTTTAAATCAACTGTTATTCTTGTTCATAGAGTATCAATTGAATCATTACATATCTGTTGTTGTTTCACATCTGTTCATAATATTTTCAATTATAATTAACCAGAGTTTAAGTATATTATTTTGGCTTTATTTAAATAAATGCAGTAATTTAAATAATTGTAATCTAATATCTGACGTAAGTCTCGAAATATAAGAATTTTACTTTCATTCTTTGAAATTAAAGTTATTAAACTTGATTGTAAAATTTTAGCAAAATTATTTTCAC
This sequence comes from Mantis religiosa, assembly GCA_030765055.1. NCBI lineage: Eukaryota > Metazoa > Arthropoda > Insecta > Mantodea > Mantidae > Mantis > Mantis religiosa. The sequence continues at coordinate 38,548,478 of CM060960.1, forward strand.
GAAAACTAAACTCCTACATGAAATTTGCAATTTAAATGTAGGCAAAACTTCACGAACAGCAAGTTTGATATTGCCCGCCTCCATAGCGTAGGTGGTAGCGTGTCTCCCTCTCCTTCAGCAGGTCCCGAGTTCGAATGCCACTCAGGGTAAGTTATCTGGATAAGTTTTTTACGGTGTTTTCCCTTGTTCTGGAAGATAAACGTCTGGTAACTCTAAGCTCTGCGGATCCTGGGTTCATCTGAGCATAATATCAGTCATTTTTCATAATTTCATTCATCTCCGATATGAGTTAACGTTCGAGGACGTGTATAAAAATTATAAAGAAAAATAGCGTCAGTATAGAGCTATTCACAATGCGAGCTAAGGGTACAAAGGAAATACTGTGCAATCTATAATAATAAATAATAAAAATAAAATTAAAATAAATAACTTAGTTAAATAAATTATGAATACGGTGTGATCCAAATAAATGTGAACCACTTCAATAGGCCATAACTTTTGAACCAATAATAGGACACACGTGCAATTTTGGGAGAATATAATACAATTGGGAGATAACATTATACTATTAAAATGTTGGAAAAGCCTCCACCAGCATCTACACATATTCTCTGAAGTTTTATGGAGATGATATCGAATTGAGAAAAGGTTATTTCCAGCAAGATTGAGCATCGTGCATTACATATAATGACACCATGGAACTTGTAACCAGTTTCTTTGATAATGGAATAATCTCAAAAGGTCTGTGGCCCCCCAGATTCCCTGATCTAATGTCATCGGATTTTTTTCTTGTGGGATTATCTAAAAATAGAGTGTACAAGAGTGTGATGTTCTCAAGGAATCCATTCGAACCGAAATAAGTAACATTGGCGAGGATATTCTCTGTAATACTTCAGAGAATATGGTGAGACGAGTGCAAACATGTATAGATGCTGGTGGAGGACACTTCCAACATTTTCTCTGAGATGTAAATAGTGTAATGTAATCTCCCAATTGTATATTATATTCCCCCAAAGTTGCACGTGTCTCCTATTATTGGTTCAAAGGTTATGGCGTATTGAAATGGTTGAGGTTGCCCGCATCCATAGCGTAGGTGGTAGTGCACCTCTCTCTTGTTCAGCAGGTCCCGAGTTCGTATCTCGGTCAGGATGAACTATCTGAATCAGTTTCTTTCCGAGGTTTTCCCTTATTCTGAAAGTTGAATGTCTGGAACTCTTAAGCTCTGTGAAGCCTGGGTTCATTTGAGCACCATTCATCTCCGATATGACTTAACTTTCGAGGACATAAATAAAAAAAAAGAATCTAAGGAACAATGACATCAGTATAGAGCCATTGACAATGCGAGCTAAGAGTATAAAGGAATATGCTTTGCACTTACATCCATAATAATGAATAACTAATAAAATAAAATTAAAATAAATAACGTAGTAAAGTAAATGATAAATATAATAGTAAGCCATTAAAAAGTTCGAAATGTATTATCGAATATTCCGTTTGATATGAACTAGGATGAGTAATTAAAAACATTTTTTTGAATTTAACAGATTTTTCGTTGTTTACTTTTGCTGCTCAGATACACACACACACACACACACACACACACACACACACACACACACACACACATACACGCACGCACACACACACACACAAACATTTATGCATCCTGTACAAATACATCTATTTTTCTTTTCACTCATCCCCGTTAACATGCCTAACACCACTACTTCTTTGCTCACACTGTCCCATTTCTTATCCCATATTTTTCTCCTACAATTCGTTAACTCCTTACATTCTATCAAGTGATGAACAGTGCTCTCTTCATCTCCACAAAATTCACATATCCCTACCACATTACTTTTCAACCCTTTTAAGTATAATATTCCTACTACCATCCATGCTATGCCTTCTCTTCCAGTTTTGTCACATTCATCTACGAGGCATGTTTTTTAAGTCAGTACCGTTTCGCGATTCCACCACCGCAGCGCTACGGTCGGTGTTCCGTGCATGCGCGCTGGTTACCTACATCTCTTGTCTACGCACTGACGCCACTACAGTCTGATTCTTCATTTTATACGTTGGTTACTGAGTGTTTAAGATGCCTCCGACAATCGTGAGTCCCGTCGATTGTGAAATACCTGCTGTTATACGATTTCTTAGTGCTAAAGGCGTAAAACCGATCGATATTCATCGTGAGATCTGTGAAGTTTACGGACAAAACATTATGACCGATGGAATGGTAAGGAAATGGGTGAGAGCATTTAAAGATGGCCGCACAAATGTGCATGATGAACAACGGAGTGGGCGTCCTTCGGTCGTTACTGAAGTTTTGGTGCAGAAAGTGGACGAAAAGGTGAGAGAAAACAGACGTTTTACAATTTCATCATTGTGCGACTATTTTCCTCAATATTCTCGTAGTGTTTTGTTCGCATTGTGACCGAGAACTTGAAGTACCGGCAATTGTGTTCACGTTGGGTTCCGAAAATGTTGACGGATTTGCACAAAACCCAACGTTTAGACAGTGCATTGACTTTCCTTGAGCGGTACCACAGTGAAGTTGAAGACTTTTTAGACCAAATTGTTACTGGTGACGAAACATGGGTGGCCTACGTCACACCAGAATCGAAACAACAATCCATGGAATGGCGACGTTTATCGTCACCCACAAAAGTGAAGTTTAAGCAAACAATTTCTGCCCGGAAAATCATGTGCACAGTTTTTTGGGACAGAAAAGGAGTATTGCTAGTCAAGTTTCTGCCTCATAATGAGACAATCAATGCAGCGCCTTATTGTGAGACATTGAACAATCTGCACCGTGCAATCCAGAACAAAAGACGTGGCAAGTTGAGTACGGGTATCATTTTGCTGCATGACAATGCCCACCCACATGTGACTAATTGGACTAAAGATCTCATCAAATCTTTTCAATGGGAAACTCTAGATCATCCTCCATACAGCCCTGATCTGGCGCCCAGCGACTACCATTTGTTCCTGCACTTGAAGAAACATCTGGGCGGTCAGCGTCTTGAAGACGATAACGAAGTCAAAACAGTTGTGATACAGTGGTTAACACGTCAGGCGGCAGAATTTTATGAGGAGGGTGTTCGAAAAAAGGTGCCACGTTATGACAAGTGCCTCAATATTCACGGAAATTATGTAGAAAAGTAGATTAAGGTACAGGCTTTCATGTAAAAATAAAATTATTGCGATATCTATGCAAGTCTTTTTTTAATTCCAGAACGGTACTGACTTAAAAAACATGCCTCGTATATATTTTTTCCTATCCCATTCTGTCTTTAATTGTTTATAAAATTTCAAAGTTTTCTTTTCTTCTATACTTTCCCATATCTCTTGCCTATCTATGTGTTACTCTGCTTCTCACTTCCTTACAAAAAGCGCTATGGTGACTCCTCTCCTCTCCATAAATCTCCCATGTCTGTCTTCGATACCGTTCTTTCCCATTCCGACCTCCAACTGTTTGCACACACATACAGCTTTTTCTAAATATTTTTCTGGGACTCAAGCAATCTTAAAAGGTGTATTTTTGTGAAAATAGGTACTTAGTGATAAAGACAAAATATCCTGTATATTATGTGAAAGATAGATAGCGAGAGTGTGGTGTTAGAGTTTTTGTTATTGTTCTATTACAAGAAACAGCTCTCAGAAGCCTCAGATAATACAAGAGAAGACGCTCCAACTAGTGAGACGTCATCAGGTCCGACACTAAATCAGAGACAAGCTTCTCGGGTCTAGCCGAGTTTCCGACACTTTGTTTTGAGGAAAGTTCAAAAAGACAAAAGCGCCCGAGCCTCAGGTTGGTGTCGAGGGGTGAGGAAGAGCCTGGACGTGTCGGGAAAGGCAAACTTGTCGCGAATGCAGAAGTTGGCAGCCCGAACAAATGAGCCCTCTTGCAGCAGAGAGGTAAAGAGAAAATTGGAAGGTGTGAAGAAATGGGGAGAGGGAGGCGACAAAGTGAAAATTAGAAGGTCCCAAAGTAGACTTCATCCCGCATTACAAACAGAAAATAAAAATTGATTCTTCGCCAAAACTTCCACATCCGTTGATTATTATGAAGACAAGGAAGTTTTTCGACGTTAGTGACGTTTGATTCAGTCATGTGGACAAGTTAAATTTCCTCTATTCAATGCTTTTTTGTTTCCTAAACTAACGTCCTCCGACGTTAATAACGTGGATGAAATGAGCCCAGGGTCCATAGAGCTTAGAGTTACCCGACATTCATATTTCAGAAAAAGGGAAAACTTCATTTTTGGATGACATTATACAGGGTGTATGTAAAAGAATATCGGGGTTTTGACCTTTTATAATATTTATTACATTCCACTTACAGTTATAAATGATATGCCAAATGAAAAAGCAACTCAAACAGTTTTACCAAGAAACTTATAAATGTTCAATGTGACTACCCTTTGTCACACGGCACACATCAAGTCTATAACCGAGTTCTTCCCAAACGTTGATAAGTGTGTATTCAGTAATTGCAGCAACAGCTGCTTCAATCAGGGAGGTCAGCTGGTAGCGGAGACACGTACACACGATCCTTGATGAAGCCCCAAAGATAAAAATCGCTTGGCGTTAGGTCAGGAGAACGTGGAGGCCATGGATAGCAAGCTCTGTCATTGGGGCCCTTGCGGCCTATCCAGCGCTCGGGTACAGTGACCTTCAACCAATCGCTTACTTTGTTATGCCAGTGAGGTGGCGCACCATCTTGCTGGAAAATTAAGTTCTCTGGCTCATTTTCTGCCAACTGAGAGAAGAGCCATTGCTCTAGTGTATCAAGGTGTCAGTTACAGTAGGTCCACCAAAAAAGAAAGGCCCATAAACATTTCTCCGGGATATGGCACAAAAAACATTCACTTTAGGGGAATCTCGTTGCATTTGTACCATCTCGTGAGGATTTTCTAAGCCCCAGATGCGCACATTATGGGTGCTAACATGTCCACTAAGGTGAAAGGTCGATTCATCACTGAAGACAACACGATCCATAAAATCGTCATCGTCATGAAACATCATGTCGTTTGCGAAATTGGCATATAATACGTGGTCTGTCAGGTTTAGAGCCTGTAATAACTGTAAACGGTAAGGACGTAGCCGTAAGCGTTTTCTTACAACTTTCCAAAGAGTCGACGCAGGAACTTGTAATTCACAATTAGCCTTCCGGACTGATTTCTTTGGGCTAGGACTCTCTCACTCGTTCCACAGTCTCTTCACTTACTCTTGGTCGTCCTGTGCTCTTCCCTTTACAAGGCAGCTGGGATCTTCAAACTAGATGTTATAATCACTAGGAGGATCACAACCAACATAATGCAGAAAGCACGTTGCACAGTAACTACAGATTAGGTAAACCTAATCTAGAAAGGGAAACCTGTAATACAGCAAGCGTCAGATAAGCCTATCGCTACAGCCTGCATCCCGTTTACCGGCAATCTATCCGGCAGAATAAGCAGAATTCTCGCCAATTCTCCACAAGCCACCTCCGAAGATTAAGCATCTGTTGAGACCAGTGAACGACAAACTGGACTTCCAAGTTCCAGCAGTGTACCGCATTCCCTGTCAATGTGGGACAGCGTATACAGGACAACCCGGAAGGACCATCGCTACTAGAATAATCGAACATGAACGGAGCATTCGTATAATGAAACCTGAGAAGTCTGGGCTGGCAGAGCATTGATTTGATAACGACCATAGAGCCAATTTTCGGAGACGACCATCTTGGCAAAATGCTACAGTTACTGGGAGTGGAGAATTAAGGAGGCTTTGGCGATTTCCTGTGAAAGCAGCACGCTTAGTCGTGATGCTGGATTTCAGTTCAGCTACTCTTGTAAACCGGCCTTAATAATGGAAATTCATCGAATTAAGAAGCAAATATCAATACAGCTTGATAATCGAGTTAAGTAGTTACGTTTCTTTGACACAATTTTCTATACTCACGCCATCTCCTGACCTGGCATTTAATTTACTGAAAACAGTCTTTTGTTTAGTAATGCGAATTTTGATAGTGCTTTGTCTTAGTTTATGTTGGTGTAATATCCAGTATTTCATTTGTGGTATGACATTTTATAAATATCCTGATGATGGGAGAGATGTACACTCGCCGAAACGTTGATATCTAATCATCTTTTCACCAGGCTGGCTGACCGAGAAGAAAGTGACCCTATTCGTCGCAGGAAAGCTTCAGGTCTTATTTTACAGATTAGGTCTTTGCAAACTGCAAAACACAAAACGCTTTCTGTTTACTAGACCCCATTTTTGCTACTACCGCTGTGTATCGGATTGCGGCAGAAACATTGCACGCACATTCGCACTGGTGGCAACAAACAAAACTGTTTTAGTTGTTTTTTATTTGACATATAATTTATAACTGTAATGCCCGATTTCACCAACAAATGTTAAGACTTAACACGTGTTTAGCAATAGTTAAAACAAAAATTGCATTTCAGCAACAAGTGTTAAATCTTATGTTAAACTAACAAGCCGAATTTCTAATGTTAAGTCCTTAACAATTGTAAATAGTCAAGATGGCGAGCATGAACTCAGGTGTTGATGTCGATTTGCTATATTTAAGACCGTCTAAATGGCATTCATAATAGAGTACGGCCTATGAGGAGAAATGATTTTGAGGAGCTATCCGAAGAAAATTGTTTTACGGAGGTATAGACTGTCGAAACATGTTGCTATGAAGGTTACTGCGGAAGTACAAGAGAGGTTAGAACATGCATCGAAAGGAATATGCCGATCTCGCCTTTGCTTCAAGTATTAACAACTTTGTAATTTTATAATTCACTGAATTATGTGATAATACATTGTTCACCTCCCATTTTGAAACGTTTAAGGCACTTGTTCTTCGCTCCTCGTTTTAAATTTACGTAATACTGACAAGTAGTTTGGTGCTTGTAGTAGTGACACATGCATTTGAATTAAATTCGTTTCCAATATTTTCCCCGCGACATCTTTCTCTTTTACATTCACTGCAACCGTCCTCTTATTTCCCACGATATCCTTACACTTCATCACCATTTCAATTAACAATTCTTTCTCCGTCGATGAGAAATTTGTCTCACGGCTTTATTTATGATTTGGTTCATCCACCATTTGTGCAGACGAAAATGAAAACAAAAACGCATCGGAGTACGTTCAGAAAATCAACCATAGCCTTCTATAGCTGTGATTTTTACAAGTTTCTTGGCGTTAACACAGGTTTGTTAACATTTTAAGAAAACAGGTTGGTGAAATGCAAGAAATTTAACATTAGTTTTAGGGCTGTGTCAATTGTTACGTTACATTTGTTAACGTCGATTTTAACATCTGTTGGTGAAATCGGGCATAAGTTGAATGTAATAAATATTACAAAGGGTTAAAATCATTTATATACACCCTGTATTCAATACAGAGTCAATAAGTTTGTGTAAGAATAGTTTGTATAGTCAGAATTTTGTTTCAAGATATTGTGACAAAAATTGTAGACAGAATAAAAATAGAAACTTTAATAAAAGTGAGCTAAGCTTACATTTTTGGCCGCTGTAATATTAGAGAATCCCAAAATTTAAATAAAAACACAAAGGTGCAAAATGCCAAGTTAGCTGGGGAAGCCTACAGCTTTTGTGATCCGTGTTTGCATAAGCTTTACGAGGGAGATGTGTGTCCATCTTTTACAAGGTATATCCCGCAAACATCACCGGCGGCAACAATGGACAAATACAACTACATCAAAGCTCCCAGATTAATATTCATAAACATGTTGTTCTTTGGTAGGATTAGCAGTTACTGTTTTGGTAATACCATTTCATAAACAAGCCACTATACGCTGTCGACAGATGCCCACCAGGAGTTTTCGAATTTGGTTTATACAGTTGTATTTCAAATGGTTGTGTTCCAGAGCAATAGAAAAGAATGGCAACATTTGTGTAAATAACGCAGGCTTGCTTGTATCTAAAATCAAACCTTGTGTGACATTTATGCTTCACTATACAGTGATTTGGTTTCCACTCGAGATGATAAATGTTATAACCACAAAAGTATGACTGGATATTAACACAAATATAAACAAAGAAAAAACCAACACCAACTCCAATACTCAGACCATAATACGAGAATCGAGTGTAGGAAAAATGGCGACGCTCGTGGCCCAGCTTGTTATGTTGTGGTTATATCTACAGAGTAAAGTGTGTGTTTGTTTACTTTGATTGTGTGTTTGAAGAATTAGTGTAATTCATATTACAGTGGCAATTAGTGACTAACGAGTTAGTTTATAGTTGAGTATTTGACATAAGGTGATAACGTTTACCTAAATATATACTGTGAAGCATTGTCGAAATGCATCGTTGTTGTGTTCCCAGCTGCAATCTAATTATGATAATGTACCTCACACGACATTTAAATTTCCGAAGGAAAATTCGTAATTTGATAAGTGGACCAGGAACATACATCGTAAAGATTTTAAAGTAAATGACAAAACTGTAGTTTGTATTCATAATTTTGAACAGTGCTTTGAGGTTAAGGAAGACATATTTCCAGTAAATAATAGTGAACCAATTCGTGCCCTTCGAAAAGTACCAAAATTAATAGATGATGCCTACCCCACGATTTTTAAGAATCAGCCATCCTATCACACCTTAAAAGCTCAACTAGAAAAGACGAAATCCTGAAGAATGTATCCAAGACATTTGACAGAGAGTGAAGATAATTTTAATATTTGGTGTGCACAAGATGTTATTGACAGTATTGAACCTAAGTGGTGAGGAGATTTTAACCCATTGATAGTCATTATTAAAGACGATTAGTTACGTTCTTTTCAATAACATTCAAGATCCCAGCTTCACTGATGTTCCTTCACTTAAGTTTCAAAGTATTTCATAACCTAGAAGCAATATTATGAGCCTTCCAGTGGGAAATTTTAAATGGCTCTTGCAGTGTGAGGGAACTGACACCTTCAAACGTGACAATTGGAGTAAACTGGACAATCTGGTGAGTTCTCTTAAATATTATAGTATAAGCAGTACCTATTTCCTTACCAGAAAAGGTTACTATGTAAACAATATAAAAGAAACTTTAGTACTTGCTACAGACTTGCCAAGCCTATTGACTGGCGAACGCGGGCGTTCTGCGGGCAATCAAGCAATACGTGCCACACAGTGAGGCGTACTGCACATGGAGCACACACAGGGGCCGGTTCCCCTCTTAACAGGTGGCCAAGAGTCGCTCGTGTGTTCCCAATTCTCAGCCGGGTGAGTATCACCTCGGCCCGCCGGTTATCCCTGCAGGAAGTTGGCCAGGGTTGTACGCTCTCCTTTATCGCCCGGAGTTATGTGCCTTCTAAAGCTGTCCGGTATAGGGGTAAGCTATAAAACCGCCGCCGGCCACTGGGTGAGTCTATCAGTAATTTGACGCATGTACGTGAACAGCTGTAAAAGTGAACTCTTTTGTGGTCGATGACCTTACATTTTGTATGTGTATGTGACGTAATTCTGCTACTGTAGCCCCCCCAGGGGCCTACTTCGGTAGGTACGGGTTTGGCGCACCCGGGGTCCCGAGCCAACAGTCTCCCCCGTGTGGGCTCCTCTTCGTGGTTGAGGGAGACGGTCAATAGGCCCACCCACGTGTAGGCCGTGCGTGGAGAACCGTGGAGAAGGTTTTTAGATTCTTGTCTAGTTTAGAGTTTAGGATTTAGTGAACGAAATTTTTAGTAGGTTTTGATTGATGTTTTTATGTACGTGTATTTTTAATAGGTTTTGTTACACTTGTATAGTCTTTAGAAAGTTTTATATCTGGCTTTTGCCATGACTAGTTTTTTAAAGGGCGCTGATGACCGCCGTAGTTGCGCGCCCTTGTATATCATCACCATCACCATCATCATCATCATCATGCTACTGTAGGTGTTGACCGAAGTGTGTTTCTACGAAAACAAGGTCACCATTGGTGTCAGAAGTGGGATATTACGACGATGGAGGCTGCATTGGCACAGATTACATACTCCTCCACAGGAGAGAAATTCTCCGAGGGACGAGATGCAGGGGGTTGGACGAAGGTCCCCACACCCTCCCTGGACAGGTTTATGACACCCCATGTCAGTACAGTTACAGACCATTCAAAAACATTCTAACGGCTTCTACTTTTGTGAATGAATCTTTTCGGCTTTATTGTACAGAGTGAATAGGGCGAATGTTTTTTTAACGGTCTGCTCCTTGCATAGCAAGCGTTCTCTGCCACACAGATTCGCTGTCCTTGTCCCACAACACATTCCTTACAGGGATTTTATTTGCGTTGCTATACTATAGAGAAGTTGGAGATCACAAATAAAAACCTCACCACCGAGATGAAAGAAATGAAGACGCCTAACGACAACCTCGCCGCCGAGCTGACGGAAATAAAGAGCAATTTTTGGTCTTTGTAACCTGGACTTTTAATTTCGCGAACCCACAAAGTCACAGTATAGAAAATTTACTGTGTCAAAGAAACTAACTACTTATCTTGATTATCAAGCTGTATTGATCTGTGCTTCTTATATCGACGGATTTCCATTTAAGGATTTCCAAGAGGATCTGAACTGAAATCCAGTATCACGATTAAGCACGCTCCTTTCAGAGGAAATTGCCAAAGCCTCATTTATTCTCCGCTCCCAGTAACTGCTGCATTTTGCCAAATTGGCTCTGTGGTCGTTACCAAAACTTTGCTCTGCCATCCCAGACTTCTCAGGTTGCATTAAACGAATGCTCCGTTTATGTTCGTTTATTCTGGTAGCGATGGTCCCTGCGGTTTGTCCTATATATGGTGTCCCACATTCACTGGGAATGCGGTACACTCCCGGAACTTGGAAGTCCAGTTTGTCTTTCACTGGTCTCAACAATGTTTAATATTCGGAGGTGGCTTGTGGATGGTCCTTATGTATTTGGCGAGAATTCTGCTGATTCTGCCGGGTAAACGGGATGCAGGCTGTAGCAGTAGGATTATCTGACGTATTACAGGTTTCCCTTTCCTAGCTTTGGTGATCGAGGCTTCAATGTCATAGTCGGAGTAGCCGTTTTGGCGGAAAGTGAGTCTCAGGTGCTGTAATTCTTGTTTTAAGTGGCTGGGATCAGAGATAGACAAAGCTCTGTGGACCAGTGTATTGAGAACTCCCAGTCGTTGAGACTTATGATGGAAACTATGAGCGTTCAGATAGAGATCGGTGTGTGTAAGCTTGCGGTATAGAGCATGCCCCAGTGTACCGTTGCTGTTTTTTGAAACAAGAATGTCCAAGAATGGAAGAGTTCCATCCTTCCAAGGTAAACTGTATTTGAGGTCGAAGGCTGTTGAGATGCACAAGAAATCTAGGCAAAGTGTCTGATCCATGTGGCCAAATTACAGAGAAAAGTCTTTTGTTCAGTAATCTGAATTTTGATAGTGTTTTGTCTTTGTTTATATATGTGTTAAGTCCAGTGTTTCATTTGTGGTTATAACAGTTAATAAATGTTCTGATGATGAGAGAGATGCGACTCGTTAAACGTCGATTTCTAATCGTCTTTTCGCCTGACTTGCTTCCCGTGAAAAAATTGAGCATATTTTTGTTAAATTTGTTTATGTTTTTAGTTTTTGTTTCAAAGTTTATATAAATTCATACTCAGCTGCAAGCTGACATATAAATCTCTCTCAAAGGACATTATTTCAGTTCGGGTTTTGGATTTAAGCGTTTGAAAGGCTTTAAATTTTCTCGTTGACGCTTAAATCACTATTTTTACTCAAAATTCTACCTCTCTCCAAGTACGCTTGTGTAGCTCTGAAAGCTTTGGAAGAAGGGGCGAAACGTGGCGGTGTAGATTCGTGTGAAAAGAAATAAAAGGCGTGTAAGAAAAATGGGAAAGGCTCTTAAACTTTTAACCTCTCTCTCGGAATTAAGGAAGGAGGGAAAACGCTTGAGTATTAGAGAGTTAAGAAAGTCTCAGGGCATGACGAGTTGGTGAGGTTTTGTGCGATAGTGTTTGTGTGCAGTTTTAAAAATTCCTTAAGCACAGAATAGGCGTTTGCTGACAGAGAAGGCTTAAAAACAAATAGTGTTTAGGCCTTTGCTCAGTGACTTTTTGTGTGCCATTCTCTCTGGTATACTTTTCATACTTTAGCCCAGAAGAAAATGCGACTATCGCTTTGCTATTCTATGCACACGTAAATAAAACTAAAAAGAATAATAAGTCAAAGCTAGAGCAAGTTGAAGTGTCTCATTAGATTATGCCTCTATGTAGAGGTCACTGGCTTTACAGCAACAGGATTTAAACAACTTTCTCAGGTACGCTCGTTCGGTACTCACCAAAGTCCAAACTAAAAGTTTATATGCCATGCATAAAGTACTCAAATGAAGCAGCCTGTAACGTGAACCTTGAGAGGAAGTGGCGATCCGAAGAAGGGTCAGGTCAGCACGTCGTTAATAAATAAATACATAAATAAATAATATTTATTTATTTAACAGAATCTTGTTAAAGTCATTTCTCTTCTGCCAGTTCATGATAAATGGGGTCAAATGTCATTTCGATACCTCTCTACTCATAGAATATTGGACCCATTATTCGTCTAGCACTAACAGCAGACCAAACTCCAACTTTCCGATCATAATGAGGGATTTCTTGAATGAGATGTGGATTTTCAAAGGCTCAGCACCGGCTGTTATGAGTGTTGACACGACCAGTGAGGTGGAGCCACGCCTCATCGGAAAATAACAGAAGCTGTGGATCAATTAAACCGTCATTTACTGATGAAAGAAACCAGTCACAATAATGCATTCGTGATAGCCCCCACGCACAACGGCAGCCGGTAGTGGAGGAAGCCAGCAACATTGCGAGACAGGTGAAACGCTGTGTCCTCCCTTAGGTTTTAAATAAAGAACCGTGTACATAGTAATCCAGAATGAACATAAATTCAGAGACTATTCCCAGAAAATTCAACATGTACATTTTCATTTATCACTGAATTTCTGATAATTTCATAAACATATTTAGGGGCATTTTGAGGAAAATCAAAATTTTCTAAAAAATTTCATGTAAAAGGTGGTTTTGGGTGGTAAATTTTCTTGTAAATTTCATGTTGCTTCCTTTGAAGAGTTGTGGTTATTTAACGATGCTGTTCACAAACAGATATTCATAGGCATATTCCAAAAGTTTACAATTTAAAACTCTAGGCCTCATTTATTTGTGGAAAGTAGAGTCAGAATGAAAAATTCAATGTCATAGCCGGGATTTGAACCACGGATCATCTGGTTTCCGTCTAGCCGCTCTACCAATGAGCTACTATGGCCAACGTGCCGATATGACATTATATTCTCCAACTGACTCGTATTTTCCCGGTAAATCACTTAGGAGTTCTCATAAACACATTAGACAACTACCTTAATGGCGACTTACTACATGTAAGTATTTTAAGGCCCGGGCTTTATAGTTAACCACTATTAGGTCAATTAATGGAAATTAATTGTTCTTTCACACTGGCCGTTTCCACAATTTAGCCTACACACGGCCAGTGTGAAAGAACAATTAATTTCCATTAATTTACATTTATTTGTCTTTACCTTGTTGCTACCTTGGCTTACATGACACCCTGGTCTTCTGCTCTGTCAGGTATCTCTTAACCTCCATGCCTCCTTGTTACTTAATTAGCCCGTTTCCTCCCCACCATCTTCCTTATATTCTTTACATTTTTTGTCAATTTTTCTTTTACTTTCTGTAAAAACTCACCAATACTTCTTACCTTCTTTTCCTCCTTTCCTGTTAACATTTTTATAGTTACTATCCTCTTCTCTACTTTCTCTCATTTTTTCTCCCAAACCTCTTTTCTCCACATTGCAACCTCACAAATTCCCTTTTCCCTACCTCTTATCCCTCTTAGGAATATTGTTCCTGTTCTCATCCAAGCTAGCCCTTCTCTCTCTCTCTCTTGTCTATTGCACTAATCTACGTATGCTTCTCGTCCCCAATTTCTTTTTATTTGCTTGTAAAATTGTAATGATTTCATATTTTCTAGACTTTCCCATATTTCCTTTATTTCTATATCTTTTATTCTGCATTTTACCAATTTACCAACATCGCTTGTATTCCATGCCTCTATTCGCCATATATCACCAGGCATTTTCTCTATAAATATTTTGGATGGATTCATAGTGTCTTAAAACATATTTTCTGTAAAATCTTGGTATGGATTTTTTGGAGAGTTACAGTTTTTTTCAAGGGCCTTCATTCTACTTTTTGGGGTGGAATCAATTCTTTCTCGCAACTGCTATATCCACAGAATGTAAAAGGATCTGGCTACGATAGGCAGCTCGTAGAATGTTGCAAGTGTAAGCCAGTTTTGCTACAGGTGTAATCATCTCGAAAAACAACTGAAGGATTATGTTGGTTCTGTTGCAGGCGCTTGTCTACCGGGATGGCGGTAACCTGGTATCCGGCTCTCTGGACGCCCTTGTTCAACACATGGTTCCCACGGCGGACTATTACCCGGACAGGGCCTATCTCTTCGCCTTCCTGCTCAGCTCGAGGCTTTTCATCAAACCACATGAGCTGCTCGGTGAAGTCTGTGCTCTGTGCGACTCTCAGCAGAAGCTGGGCGACAAACAAGCGCCCTCCAAGGTACAGTAACCATCCGATCATATTGCATGCTTCTAATAGTGAATATTGTAGAATCCTACTGCGCTTCCGGCTGAAATACGTCACAACTCTCGAAGCTGCCTTCTTCTGCCGTACACTTACCACCTACCAGCCTTCTAAATACTACACGAAAGCGTTGCAGCTATGCAAACTTGATGTAAAGACATTAAATCCCTCCGGCCTCCTTCCCTCTCCATTCCACCTCTCTTTACTGCACAAACTGTATTACTAAGATTAAAAACGTGAAAACAATGCCTGCATTGCATATTTGAATCCCACACGTAATTATTGTTTTATTTACGTAGTGTTATTATTTGTACAGGGTCGCTTCGTTCCGCACCTGGTCCAGTTGCTTTCCGAGTGGACCGAGACATTCCCTTACGACTTCAGGGACGAGCGCGTCATGGCCCATGTACGAGCACTGACACACAAGTGCGTGACGGTGGAGCCAGGCATTAGAAAGGAAGTGTCTACTCTACTGCAGAACTTGCTGGTCCGTCTCACTGCCCTGGAGAAGTACGAGGAGTTCTTGCAAAGGGTCAGCCAGGACTCCAGCACCAACTCCGTTGAGAATCTGAGCACAGTAAGTGACAGCTTTTTAAACATGGTATATTAGAAATATAAAATTTTGGTTATGGGAGACGCATAAATATTAACTCTACTACATATTGTGACTTTGTGGGTTCGTGAAATTAAAAGTGCAGTTGCACAAACTCAAAATGTTATTTATTTCCACCGAATTACACTTGGTACACTTGCCGCTTACATAGAATTACGTAGCGCACACAATTACAATCCACCAGTTCGTCTGTCACAGGTCCACTCCGCACTCACTATTACGTAACACTGCACTCTAGAGCTGACTAAAAGCTCCTCTGATACACGTACGCAGTCTTCCAGTCCGTTCGCTAGCACTGCGCTCCTCACGGCTGCTCGCCAAGAACTGAACTCTCCTCACTCGCTCGTCGTGCTGGCTGGCTGTATTTAGCCACAAGGTTTTTGATGCGTGCCCACCCGTTTTGGGTTTAACCGCAGGTAAAGTTTGTTCGGGATGTTGTAGGCTGTCTGGTGGGTTTTTAGGCTGGAATTAATTTGTAAGGATACAGTAATTGTACCTTGGAAATGAAAGGATAGGATGCATGCCTAGCACCCTGGTGTTTTGTTTCTGAAATTTAGGTTGGTAATTTTGATGCAAAACAGCTTAGGAGAATATGTGGAGCTCAGCTTTAGCTGCTGTTGGGATTAAGAACTCTCCTACAGCCCGACGCGTCACTTATATAGCACCAACTGACCAATCTACAAGGTTCCGGTTTAGCTGAAATATCCTGGTTGTTCCAGAAGTCAGGGGGAGGGGAAAGAGACGGCACAGTGACCTGCGATACCCTCCCAAACATCCCCTCCATTAGCGCCACAAGATAAATGGGTAGGCGTGGCCTGAATGCCTCCTGTCCCCCACTCAGCTGTCAGTTGGTCGTGCCTTCCGATAAGTGGGTGACTATATTGACAATTAGACTTATTTTCACTTTCTGCTATGTATAGCTTCAATGAATATTTCAGCTAGTAAGGAGGAAAACTGATTTAAATAAAACTATAGAAAAGAATTGTAAGAATATAGGAAAATTTCTAGGGAATGCTATAAATAAATGGAAATGGAGGGTAAAAATGCATAAGGATCAATAGTGCATACTTAAGAATTTAGTATCTTACAAATGACTGCTCTATGAAAAAGTGGCCTGGACCAAATATTAGAGGTCAGTTCGAAAGTTGTAATATCATAGTGTTTTAATAAACATTATCTTTTTTATTATTATGGGAGTTGGTCTTTATGACTCATGCACCAGTAGCTAATATTTCATATAAAGCATATAGTTTGATACTTGGCATGTTATATTTTTATATGCATGTTGAACCGCCTTGCTTTGATGAGCAAGAGTGTCACTATAGGACGTCTGTTGGTAAAGCTCACTGAGGGTTGGCACGCAGTAAAATCATTGAGGCTGTACCCAGCCTGACAGCAACAACAGAGAACGCCTTGCAAACCAGACAACCTCTTTAACACAGACCTACTTTGATTTTGCAGCTCAAACTGTATGCCATTACAGCTTATTATGAATATAGTTTAGAAATTTATGAATATAATACAATTTGCAAAAAGTTAA
This sequence comes from Mantis religiosa, assembly GCA_030765055.1. NCBI lineage: Eukaryota > Metazoa > Arthropoda > Insecta > Mantodea > Mantidae > Mantis > Mantis religiosa. The sequence continues at coordinate 38,565,255 of CM060960.1, forward strand.
CAAATTCAGTATCAAGCTGACAAACATCAGAATGAATCATTTAGCTTCAGAAATATTTTGTTTAAGAAAGCAATGAAATATTGATAAGTTTTGTAATTCATCAGAATATGTGTAAGTGGTTTTGAGAAAGTGTAACCTAAAGATTGAAGCAATAATTCAAGTTCGTATATTACAAAACAGAAAAACGGGCAATCAATGAAATGTGAGGGACATCTTGAAGATGATTTCCACAAATACAATCAGATGAGGATTTGATTTTGAATCGAAATAAGTAAGCTGAAAATTTGCCATGTCCAGTTAAGAATTGAGTGAGAACATAGTTAGGATTAACGAATTTACATTTATGTCTGTCAGAAATTGTTGGGAAATATAAATCCTTAGTCAAAGCACCACAATCACTTTTTAACCAGTATTCATTCCAGTCGTTGATGGTAATCTCCTTTAATGTTCGCCTCACATAAGAAATAGGGCATAGAGTGTAAGCCTCTGGAAGATCTGAAGTCGCAGCTCTCTTTGCTAGCTCATCTGCACGTTCATTTCCGGCAATCCCTACGTGTCCTCTGACCCATTTAATACACAGATGAGAGCTTCTTATTTCAGTTGCAATAGGACTGCTGTTTTTGGTATCTTTCAAAGCTGCAATTGCTGCTTGTGAGTCACTGTAAAGGCGAGCGGTACATTGTAAGTTGTTGCACCATTTCACTGCTCCACGGATTGCTAATAATTCAGCTTGAAAAACTGAAAACTCCTTGGCAAGTCTGAACATGGAAGAATGACATTCTATGGAGCGAGAGAATACCACAAACGCACATCCTACTTTAGCACTTTTACTAAACCCTTCAGCTATCCGAGAGCCATCTGTGTAAATGGAGTACTGGTGATATTCTTCTGCACAATCTTCAAGAAGACTAGAGACACCAGTGGCTGGATGAGAAACTTGTTTAACTGGTTTTTCAAGTTGCACTATATTTCAGGTGCACTTTATTTGTAGGAATTTAAAGCTACATGCACCAAGTTTAATCCTAAATAACCTAAGATACTTTTTATAATATCGACTAAATTAAAATCACATATAGTTTATACTGTGCACATGAAAAATTAATTAGTTTTGAGTAAAAAAAAAAAGATAATATTTTCAAGGACTGAATATTTGTTTTTCATCCATTTATAAATCACATCAATATAAATGTTAGCCGAATGTGTTCAAGGAACATTGACAAATAACCACTACAAATTTTGTGTCAATATCTTTTGTAGTTTTTGAGAAACATGCACCTAAAGTATGAAAAATGAAGGTTTTGGGAAATCACGATCAAAGATTAAGCACCATTCTCAGGAAGTGGGCGTATCATTACGCCGCCATCTTTAAATTGACGAATTAAAGGGCTTTAATACCAGCTGACAACCTATGTTATATACGAGGCATGTTTTTTAAGTCAGTACCGTTTTGCGATTCTGCCGTCGCAGCGCTACGGTTGGCGTTCCGCGCATGCGCGCTGGTTAACCACATCTCTTGTCTACGCACTGACGCCATTACAGTCTGATTCTTCATTGTATACGTTGGTTACTGAGTGTTTAAGATGCCTCCGACAATCGTGAGTCCCGCCGATTGTGAAGTACGGGCTGTTATACGATTTCTTAGTGCTAAAGGCGTAAAACCGATCGATATTCATCGTGAGATCTGTGTGAAGTTTGCGGACAAAACATTATGAGTGATGGAATGGTAAGGAAATGGGTGAGAGCATTTAAAGATGGCCGCACAAATGTGCATGATGAAGAACGGAGTGGGCGTCCTTCGGTCGTTACTGAAGATTTGGTGCAGAAAGTGCACGAAAAGGTGAGAGAAAACAGACGGTTTACAATTTCATCATTGTGCGACTATTTTCCTCAATATTCTCGTAGTGTTTTGTATCGCATTGTGACCGAGAAGTTGAAGTACCGGAAATTGTGTTCACGTTGGGTTCCGAAAATGTTGACGGATTTGCACAAAACCCAATGTTTAGGCAGTGCATTGACTTTCCTTGAGCTGTACCACAATGAAGGTGAAGATTTTTTAGACCAAATTGTTACTGGTAACGAAACATGGGTGGCCTACGTCACACCAGAACCGAAACAACAATCCATGGAATGGCGACATTCATCATCACCCACAAAAGTGATATTTAAGCAAACAATTTCTGCCCGGAAAATCATGTGCACAGTTTTTTGGGGCAGAAAAGGAGTATTGCTAGTGGAGTTTCTACCTCGTAATGAGACAATCAATGCAGCGTGTTATTGTGAGACATTGAACAATCTGCGCCGTGCAATCCAGAACAAAAGACGTGGCTAGTTGAGTAAGGGTATCGTTTTGCTGCATGACAATGCCCGTCTACATGTGGCTAATCGGACCAAAGATCTCATCAAATCGTTTCACTGGGAAACTCTAGATCATCCTCCATACAGCCCTGATCTAGCGCCCAGTGACTACCATTTCTACCTGCACTTGAAGAAACATCTGGGCGGTCAGCGTCTTCAAGACGATAATGAAGTCAAAACAGTTGTGATACAGTGGTTAACACGTCAGGCGGCAGAATTTTATGAGGAGGGTGTTCGAAAGGTGGTGCCACGTTATGACAAGTGCCTCAATATTCACGGAAATTATGTAGAAAAGTAGATAAGGTACAGGCTTTCATATAAAAATAAAATTATTGCGATATCTATGCAAGTCTTTTTTTTTAATTCCAAAACGGTACTGACTTAAAAAAACATGCCTCGTATTTCATTTTAAAGCTGAAGAATTATGTAACTTTTAATATTAAAAACAAAAAAAATGATTTTTTGAAACTTTTCGAACTCCCAGTGGCCTTAACAGTTTTCAAGTTGTTCTACGTCACAGACTTTACTACCCTTTCCAAGTAAGCCATACTAAAGAGTTTTAGATACAACTTCTCAGTTATAGTCTTGGATATACCTATAGGCAGACTCAACAAACACTAGCTGAACAAAATATCAATAAACACAAGAACCAAAGGCCAGGGGATCCTGTTATCGTGCATCCAACATCCGTTTCATTGATCAGACCTGAAGAAGAAGCAGCTAACGTTTTTTATTGACATTCGGAAGAGTACTTTATTTGAGATTTATTTGCACATCAAGTGCTACCGCTGCAGTCCAATATTGAAGTCGTCAGCGGTGACCCCATCGGAAAAACGTCCCAGAGCGATATCCAGCACAACTTTCTTTCCTTCTAATGGCATACGTAATTATAGATGGAACTCTGACCTCCTTTTTTTTTTTTTTTTTCCTTTCTTAAATTACTTTTTAAGCGACTTCTCTCCCTGGCGCTGCAGGCAGACTTAATAATCTTCCTGGATTTTATAATAAAGAAACTTTCCAGATTTACATAGAAGATTGCAATTAAAGACCTCCTGATTACGTACTTGAAAGCGTTACTTGGAGACTTCGAGTTACCATCTCTACCTCAGAATATATATATATATATATATATATATATATATATATATATATATATCTGCGTCTACAAAGCTTAAAATATTCACACAAAGAATCCTATTTTAAAAATACATGTTAATTGAACACAAACTTGTATGGTATTTTGAAGCAATTATGTATCCACAATACGTTCAGAGTAATTAAGACAACACGCTGCACAATGTCATAAATAATTAAAAAGATACCCAATATTTTATATCAAAACTTTAAAACTATTTTCAGAAAGTATATTTTGTTAAATCTATTCTTTGAACATTCAGAATCTCTATCTAGAAAACTGACGAGAATCGTCTGTGTGATAGTTTCTCAGAGAGAGAGAGAAGAAAGCTATTAAATAATTAATGAAAATAGTTGTGCTAAATTTTAATAAATTTAAAATATTTAAGCACAATTAGAAGCCTAGTTTTGGTCATTTCCCTAAAGCAAAACTTGAAATAAGGAAGCGATTAGATTGTTCTCGTTAAAAAAAGGATACAAATAAATAGAGGAAAATGGAAGAGACATTTGCAAAGAATGTATAACTCCCATATTATTTTACAGTCATGCAAATATAAACCTTCTGGTTACAGAACTATAGGAAGGCCACTAAAAGGCTGGGAAGAAATATAAAGCTGGAACAGGACAATTCTCCTTGATTATAATGATAATGACGACCTTTATTGAAAGGTTGAAACTAAAATTTATAAGCCCAGTGCAACACGGTAAGCATAATCGCCAGATATTGACAATCTTCTAGAAGTTTCCACTTCTCAAACGTTCTGAGAATTGCAAAGAATGGATAACTCCCATATTATTTTACAGTCATGCAAACATAAACCTCCTGGTTATAGAACTATAGGAAGACCAATAAAAGCCTGGGAAGAAATATAAAGCTGGAACAGGACAATTCTCCTTGATTATAATGATAAAGACAATGTTTATTGAAAAGTTGAAACTAAAATTTATAAGCCCAGTGCAACACGGTAAGCATAATCGCCAGATATCGAGAATGTTCTAGAAGTTTTCCCTTCTCAAATGTTCTGGGAATTCCCAAGGATATATATGCTTGCGCTCTTACAGCTATGTAGAGTGAGTCTTGCGGAGTCAGTCTGACGACAGTACTTCAATAAGCAAGTCAACGAACTAGTGAGTACGTCTCTGGTGCAATGAAAAGCACAGAGTGGTCAGAGTTTTCTGACCACATGCACTGAGAGCTATTACTAAAGAATCTATACATGTCTTGTGTTCCACTCCCCAGCGAGGGAACCGTGTAGAATACAGATGTATTATTTTATCTTGACAGGAATCCTGCGCGGTAGAGATGAGTAGCAACTGTGGTGGGGATAGTGCGCCTATCGCCACAATGCGTCACACTGCGTCACATTTCATTCTGGAAGGAAGTTTTGCAGCTCTTATAAACTAAGTTGTAATTCTTACTATGGTAGTAATCTCCACGCTTTTGTTGGATCTTAAATAGTACATAGACATTTGGAACAAAACCCTGTTCTCCTCCAGCAGGCGTGATAAACAACTGTCGGCCTTTCAATATCGCTGCAGAGTCCCTGTAACGTATTTCACTCCAGGCATATGGTCCAGTATGTGCTGTATTTATATAAGTTTCATCCATATAAACTATATAAACTTCACTTCGATATCTCGGAATATTTCATAAATACTTAAGCCTTTTTGCACGTATGGTGCGATGTTCGATTAAAATTTGTCTGTCACGCTTAGTGTTTTTTTGTTTCAAATGATCCTAGCTTTAAAAGAACTCTTCTTAATGGTCAGACACTGCCTTGAAAGTCGGTAGAATTTTTAAGCTTCATAAGCACTTTCTTCAAAGTTGGTCTTTGTTTTTCTGTGCTTTAAAAATTATTCATAGTTCGCCTAACTATTTCTGAATTAAAACATCCAAATTATATTTTGTGCATGGTCTTAATCTTTGTTTACTGGGCATAGAGAAGGATATTGTTGCACTAGCACCAATGGCTTTTCTTTCCTTGATAACTCTCCTAAACTGCTTTCAGACACAACTGTTGCCTCAGATAACCTTCCGCAAATTTTTATAGCTGACCCAGACCATTGTTCCTTTTTTATAAATCTATGGATATAGGTTATTACTTCTCGTGTTTTTAAATGTAGCACTTTATTTCCTAATGTGCTGCTAGGAGGCGTCATTTATAAATGCTCTCTTGGAACCAGGAGACAAGCACATTTTGAAACAAGCTGTAGTGTTACCGAGTAGCTCTGCACGTGTTTAGTTGCTCGCAGCTGGTACGTAATTGACCTGCCCTCCCCTCCAGTTGCAACCGTTCTGAGGTGGACTCGTCCAGATACCACTGCGCATCGTTCTGCACTTTTCAAGATAAAAAAATGCATCTGTACGTCGGACGCATTTCGTCGCGCTGCTACGATGCGAAAATGTGAAAACAAAATGAAGTGAGTAGTGGAAGTAGTTCAGATTAGTGAAGTGGTAGTTCGAAAATTGGACGTAATCACAATATTTGCATGTGAATGATATTTAAGACAGTAGATAATATAGAAGTATGTTTTTACTTTATTCTGTGATGTACAACACACTTAAAGAACCAACCATTTTTTCAATGTATGACGTGACATCAAGATAGTTTAGAAAACTCCGTGGTTGCAAAAGATGTAGATCTAACCTGTAAAGACTTATTAATATCGCATACACCTCCACAACTCCAAGCTCCCGTGTACATAATATCATAAGGACGGAAATTGAACTATGTTGATCATATCCGGCGGTTTACACAGCCTTCTAATAGCATGAAGTTACCTCTCTCAACTCAGCAAGTTGAAAATAACACGGCGAGTAAAATAACTTCAGCTGGTAATTATGTAATACCGATTTACTATTTTTTTTTTTTTCTATTTCCACTACGACATAATAGAGAAGGTACTCTGTTTTACCCCCCAAAAAATCAATACGAGCTTTCACTGAGGTCCATTAAAATATAATTTTAAAAATTGTGTTGGTTTATGTGTTCAAGAACAGATTTAACTCAAACCCGAGGACTGGGTTATGTACTGTATACACTTGGGTTCCACTGGATTCCACCATGGGGCAGCTAGCCTAAAGGTATTCCGAGAACTTTAGACAAAACCTACAATCCAGCTGGGCGCATATGATTGGAAATAACACGTACAAGCTAAGTCTGTGTTATAAAAGTTCAAAAATTACACATTTATTCGTAGATTTAGATATCCAACAAGCTACCTGCATATTCCAACCGGTAGTTATATGGTTTAATTACACATATATAATCCAACACAATTACTGTATAAGAGCGATGGGGTTCCAAGTCCTCATTCGGTAAGTTTCGTTTAACTCCGTAAACAAAGATGACAACTCTGAAATTTGAAATGCGCTATACACTGACATCTAGTGGCTAATACGCTAAGCTTTATCATGTCCGCCATATTTCGTTTAGATCAATTTCGAGGTTAATTAGCTAACCAGTTTACAACAATCGTTTGTTAGAATTAGAATTTTAGTTCGTCCTTGGCAACATATACATGTTATGAGACACGTCAAAATGTATAAATACAGTATATACATTAAGTCAAATTGATTACATACAATATACACAGTAAGCAGCTTTTCTATGGTTTCATGTGGTATTTGCTTAGACTAATTTACTACAAGAAATGTCATAATATGAATATTACAGGTTTGTGAATGTACTATGCTTCCAGTGCTCATTTACATAGTTATAGTTCTAAAAATGCATTAACCGTATAAAAACAGTGTGCATGCAAGCATTTCTTAACCTTATTCTTAAAGTATTTTAATGATACAGCTTGTTTAAATGAATTTCGAAGTTTATTATATAACATTATCCCTTTGTAGTTAAAGCTTTCTTCATAAAGGCTCGTTTGGTGCGCTCGAATTACCAGTTTATCCTTGTTACGAGTGTGGTGGTAATGTACATCAGCATTTACTTGAAAATGATTTATATTTGTATGAACATTTGTGGATGTTATGGCTCTCGAAAGGGGACACATTATTATTCGTCTACCTTCGTATAACTGTGATCTGAATGCAATTGAGCTGGCGTGGGCAAAACTAAGGAATGTTTTCAGAGGATGCAACGTTACTTGTGATATCTTCGCTTATCTTACACGTTATTTTGCTGAACTGTGTTTTTCAAGGTTGACCACACTGCAGAAACAAAAGAGTGTTAACTCTCGCTTCTTCCCCTCTGCCCGCACCATACCGTAAATCCAGCGCTCAAGAAAACATGTGCGTATTGTTATTCATGACTGCTCCTTTAACCTTGGAGACTGTCACATCACTCGTCCGCTCATTGATATACTGACGCTAACGTCCACGAGGTGTTCATCTGTACGGCATGGCGCATGCGCCGTGCTATATAATTTATTTCAGAGGTCACTAGAATTAGTTTACAAAGTTCCGCGTACAGACCACTTCAGGCACTACGCTAACAATTACGAAACTTTTATAATGATATTAATGAATTTAGAGTAATTGGAAGCCTATGTGTGATATTTCCAAACATGGTACATTAAGTTAGGCAGGCATCTTCAAATGTGCAGCACGAAAACGTTCAAGAAAAGCCCCCACCTCAAGCAACCCATAACCCTATGAGGTAAACAAGGTTGTATATGTAAAAGGGCTGTTCAATAAAGAATGGTCACAATTTTTTAACGTACCTTTACTCATCTTCATAATTTTGATAGTCCTTCTCAAAATAGGCTCCCCTGAATGCGATGCACTTGTCCCAGCGTTTCTGCCAGTCTTCAAAGACATGCTGGAAACCATTTTTTGAGAGATCCTTCAAAATCACCTCCGCAGCCTTCACCACTGCTTCTGATGATGGATAATTTCTCCCACGAAGGCGTTTCTTCAAGTTAGGGAATATAAAAAAGTCACATGGGGCTAAATCCGTACTATAGGGAGGGTGAGGGATGCACTTCACGTTGAATGTTACAAGATATTCAGCAACAACATTGGCAGTATGCGGCCGCTCATTATCGTGGTGATTACGTTTGAAAGAAACTCCGGATCTTCCTCTAACATCAACTTTAACTGCATGCGAATGTCCTGTTGTTCGGGAATCACCAGTCTTGGAACCCATCGCGCACAAACACGTCTCATGTGTAATGTTTCTGTCACCAACATGTGGGTGGCACCCAATGAAATGTTCAGTATTTCAGAAAGTGATCTTAAGGTAATTCGTCAATCTTCTCTCACAATGGCAGCAGCAGTGTTGATGTTTTCTTCCGTAAGAGCAGTAACTGGAGCACCAGGGCCACCTTCCTTTGTAATTGATTGTCTCCCCTCTTTAAGCATGTTAAACCACCTTCGAGCTGTGCTGTAGGGAAGAACAGACTCTCCATAGGCCTCCTGTAACATTGTATAGGCCTCAACTGAAGATCTGTTGAGACGAAAGCAGAATTTCAAAGCCGCATATTGTTCCTCGCGTGTTACCTCCATCACAGCGGTAGGCGATACTGAATATGTCTGAACTTGCGTGGTTCTCACAGCGGGAACCAGGAGTACCAACAATGAAACTACTACAGCGTGTTTGTTTCATTTTAAGCTAACAGAATATAATAAGATTGAATTTTAGTGCGAAAAATTGTGACCATGGAGTGCGGATATTAAGTCCCGGGTATAGGAGCGGTGCCCACTCAACATCGTGAGCAAAGTGAGGAGCTTACGCTAGGTAAGCGGCCCTGGTCATGGAAACCAACATTCCGGCTGAGGACGACATCTCCTCCCCAAATCGGTTGGATGATCGCTCACCTCTACCTTACGTAAGTGGGCGTGAGACCGACAGTCGGGTTTGGTATGCCTTGGACCTCTAATAGGGCTGTCGTGCCAGGTTATTATTATTATTATTATTATTATTATTATTATTATTATTATTATTATTATTATTATTATTATTATTATTATTATTATTATTATTATTATTATTATTATTATTATTATTATTATTATTATTATTATTATTATTATTATTATTATTATTATTATTATTATTATTATTATTATTATTATTATTATTATTATTATTATTATTATTATTATTATTATTATTATTATTATTATTATTATTATTATTATTATTATTATTATTATTATTATTATTATTATGATCATCATCATCATGATCATGATATAGTTAAAGCACGCACTTTAGGTCAAGCACATTTTCTTGTAGAGTTAACCATTTCCGAAGTATTCTTTGTTATTGGTTTGCATTTTGATGTAATTACCCTGTTCTCCTAGGCTCTCATTTATAAGTCCTGGGAGACTCATTTGAGGAAGACATAATTACAAATTAATATTCACTTGTTTCATACCACTTAGAAAGAATATGGCTTTCGATATCGACGGATATCATAATCATTTTAATGTCTTTAGAATTGCCCCAAAACATATGCGCACAGGCATGCATACAAATGTTCTCCCTTTATAATATTAGTAAAGATCGAATTAACTGAACCCTTGCTGGAAGAGTCTGAGATCAGAAATCTATCTTTAAGGAAGCTGCCACACTTCACAGATTTCCTGAGGAACGGTGTTCAAATTCCTTCGAGGCGGTTCATAACGTTGGTGGTAAATTACAGCAGTTGGCACCACTGTTAGTAATTCTCCTGCGAAGTTCAGACACTTCCAAGAAAAGGCAATGGACTAAGAATACGGTAATGAAAGATCCCAGTCTCTTGGAGGACTTTCTAAGATCCTGCCATTATCTACTTGGCCTCACCAAAGTTCCTCCGAACTTAAGTTGTGATATAATGCAGTACTACCAACCCTAACTCTCCTTTCCCAGTTTTCCTTCTGCAAACCTGGTTTCCCAATTCAGTCAAGTAATTTTTCCACTAGATACAAACAAGTGTTTAGTTCACACTTTGAAAATAATTTGCAATTGTAAAAATGATATAAAAACGTATGTGAAACCTATCAGCTATTTGTTACGTAAAGAGTTTCTGCTGCAGCTGTAGGGATATTTCGTCTCTGCTTGGCGTACTCTGCTCGCGACCTTCCAGCAACAACACGTGTTGATGCCAGTTGACCTCGTGCAAATGTAATTTCACGAATTGTTGGCTAAACTTCCGGGACGTACTAATCACCATTTATTTTACTTGAACCATCCCTTCCGATATGCCGTTTAGTAGGTTGTGAGACGGGGTAAGACCCAAACACTATAGATAACCATTGTGTGCTGTCAGTTTTAAATCGGGCTGGAAATTGTTAACAGATACTAAAACTATTTTTTGAAATATCTACTACCCTGCTAGTGAGTTTCACTCTGGCGAGTCTACTCAAGGTCACGCACTGTGTTCTCATTCCCGCTTCATATGTCTCTTTCTACAATTACACTGCATGCATCACTGCCTCTCACTGAGACGAGTGAGGGGCGGTTGCAAGGTGGGAAAGTCGTGAGCGTGAGTGAACTGGTGAAAATAAACAACAATGTAACGAAAAGGAAGATTAAAGCGGAAATTACTCCACAGCATTCTACTCAGCCAATCTATGACATAAATAAATCCAGTTGAAATAATAAGTTACAATAGTTGGAGGTTTTACCTTATTCTGTAAGATGAATAGTAACTCCTATTCATTTGAGCACCATTTAATATATTTCATTCATCGTCCTATATCTGTTGAAGTCTGTTTAGTTAACTCATGTGCACGTCGGCCGCTGCCTTTGACGAACCCTTATAATCGTTTTACAACAACGGCCCTCCTTCTCCCAGATCTTTCTGCAAGGTTGCCACCTTTCTCGATACGTCATGGGTATCGTACGAGGTTTCGTCTAAATAAATTATCTTATGTCCATTACTGCGAAACTTCCTTAGTTTTGATATATATATATATATATATATATATATATATATATTCAAGCTACAATTCTACTGGATTCCATAATAACCCTTGTTCAAAGTGCGGTATTTGAAACCCAGCTCCTTTAGGAGACCGCGCAAAGTGCAGTGCCCATAAAGAAAATCACAAATTTCTTGCAAATGTGCAACCAATTCGTCTAAGGTGGGCGCTCTGCCTTTTGCATAGAATCTATAAATTTCTCGACGAATTAAATCGCATGTGAAATTATTTACTTTAGAGAAACGTTTTCTTTTGTTTTCACACTTGATCGGCGTCTTTGGTATTCCTTTCGTCACAATATTTCTTACTGTATTTCTGTGAATACCCAGAATTTATCATCACGTTCATTGCACGACCCCTTACCAAGATTATTTGTCAGCACATATTTATGTGTTCGAAACAAGCGCTTGAATTTGCTTAGAAACAGTTCCTGTTATAACTTTGTTTTTTGAGGCTTTTCCAGTAACATAACTCGGCCCAGTTATTCACACTACTGTCATCACTTTTGACTATTTTCACTTGACTGAAAGTTATCTACTACTTTTACCACTGCATTTCCCTCCCACGGTTTCCACATCGTGACACACGAATTTCTGCACGTAATGAAACAGATCAACTGGAAGTTGGAACTTTGGCAACTGAGACTCCACGTGGAGTAGACATACGACTGGCACTTCGAGAAAATCAGTGTTGCTATTGGTCCGCAACGACAGTGTTTCATTACTGAACTGTGGATATAGATTTATGACGGTCATTAGTGGGCGGGAGGGTAGTTTCCTTTGAGGGGCAAACTGCACACGCGTTCACTAGGCAGACTCTAACATTGAAGGGCGTAAATTAAAAAAAATGTCCGACGTAGAAAATGCCAGCTCCGTAAGAGCAGAGTTAATGTAGCTGAAATATTAAATTGCAACGATGTGGAAATCACATCTGACATTTTTCTTTTTGGGGTATACTGTTCACACGTGCACTGATCTTTTGGTAGAAATTATTTTACTTTCTCAGCCGTTCATCTGCATGAGGTAAGGGAGGAATTACCTTTCGCCCAACAATTCGATACCAAGATTTCTCAAAAAAAAAAAAAAGAGCACTTCAAAAAGTGTGGGTCTGATAACTCAAAAATCGAAAGTTTGTTAAATACTGAACTTAATTTTCCACGCTTTAGAATGTCTATTCACAGCAAACGAATCGATTTGATCTAATTTTCTCACATATTCGTTTTTTTTATTATTTGCGACGCAATTTCAGTGATGCCTTAGAAAGCGTTCCGATAAGGTGCCACAGGCTTTGAACCCCTTTGCGTCCACACAATCGAATTTTATGCATCTGGAAAATCGCATTAGCCTGAGAATGTCGCTCCTTGGACTCGAGGGATAAACATATTAAGCTTCGGTGAACTTCAGCTAAGTTTCAACATTGTATCTTACCTTAGTCTTGCAGCATCTCTCTTCCTTACCAAAGCAAATGACTAGGATAATGATGCAATATTCATAGAAGTAACTGTCCTAAAGACTATGAGCGTTCCATTCACAGAACATTATCTGTGCATTATCTTTTATTACATATACTGCGAAATTTAAAAGCAAAGCTTATTCTTTTCCTGGTTCCTTAGACATGTTATACTGCCTAAAGCAGCCTATTTCGCGTTGGCTCTTCATTTGTTCCTATTTTGCCGTTTAAAAACCACGTCTAAAATTTGGACGTTCATGCTGTTGTTTCTTTTCTTTCTTACTTTTTCCCTTCATTCTTTTTTTTTTCATCATTTTCATTTAAACTTTCACGCTGAATGATATTTTTGGTTCTAGGGCTGTATAAGGGTCTCCCTAGGTGGCACAATTAATGAAGATTCTGAGACCAGGAAAAATAAATAAAGCTTAAATAGTTGGTATTTGTTGCTACTGAAATCCAGCATCACGTTTAAGGGTGCTCCTCTCTGAGGAAATGCTCAAAGCCTCCTTATTTCTCCGCTCCCAGTAACTCGCATTTTGCCAAGATGGTCGTCTCCCAAAAATTGACTATATGGTCGTTATCAAAACAATGCTCTGCCAGTCCAGACTTCTCAGGTTGCATTAAACGAATGCTCCGTTCATGTTCGTTTATTCTGGTAGCGATAGTCCTTCTGGTTTGTTCTATATACGATGTCCCACATTCACAGGGAACGCGGTACACTCCCGCAACCTGGAAGTCCAGTTTGTCTTTTATCGCTCTCAACAGATGTTTAATCTTCGGAGGTGGCTTGTGGATGGTCCTGATGTATTTGACGAGAATTCTGCTGATTCTGCCGGATAGATTGCCGGTAAACGGGATGCAGGCTGTAGCGGTAGGCTTATCTGACGCTTACTGTATTACAGGTTTCCCTTTCCTAGCTTTGGTGATGGAGGCTTTAACGTCATATTCGGAGTAGCCGTTTTGACGGAAAGTGAGTCTCAGGTGCTGTAATTCTTGTTTTAAGTGGCTGGGATCAAAGATAGACAAAGCTCTGTGGGTCAGTGTACTGAGAACTCCCAGTCGTTGAGACTTATGATGGAAACTATGAGCGTTCAGATAGAGATCGGTGTGTGTAGGCTTGCAGTATACAGCATGCCCCAGTGTACCGATGCTGTTTTTTGATACAAGAGTGTCCAGGAACGGAAGAGTTCCATCCTTCTGCACTTCCTTGGTAAACTGTGGTTGAGGTCGAAGGTTGTTGAGATGCCCAAGAAAGCTAGGGAAAGTGTTTGATCCATGTGGCCAAATTACAGAGAAAACAGTCTTTTGTTCAGTAATCTGAATTTTGATAGTGTTTTGTCTTTGTTTATATTTGTGTTATATCCAGTGCTTCACACTCCCGAAACGTCGATTTCTAATCGTCTTTTCACCTGGCTTGCTTCCCAAGAACAGCTTGAGCATTCAAGAACTGCAGTTTGAAGTTTACTGGTTACTACTTCGACAGTTTTTTTTTTTTTTTAATTTACGTCCTCCAACGTTTAGTAATGTCGGACGATGAATGGAATGGGTGAAATTATGCTCAAATGAGCCCGGAGTCCATAGAGCTTAGAGTTACCCGACATTTGTCTTTTAGGATAAGGGAAAATCCCGGATAAACCATATCCAGGTAACTCACCGTGACCGAGATTCGAACTCGGGACCTCTTGAACGTGAGGCAGACACTCTACCACCACGCTACCGAGGCGGGCACTACTTCCTCAGTTTCCCCAACAGCCATAATGGCAGTATCACCATTAAAGGTGGCAATTATTATTTCCTAATTTTTTGACATATCTTTTCTATTCAACAGATACTATATTGGTGCAAGTACAGTTCCTTGTGACACTCCGGAATATATTTCTGTCTGAATATTCACTTCCATATAAAATAACCACTCTGAGAGATAGGACTGTAATATTTCAGATTATTGCCAGTAAAATATATAAAGATAAAGAAATTATAAAGTGTTATTGGATCTTCCCTTTAATAAAAGGTAGAAGTTTGACATGTGTTTGCCAAGAGAAAGTTTGTGTTTTGTACCATACGGTATCCTTATGGTGTAATCATTTGCCCTGGATTTTCATCACTCTATTCGTCTTATCTGATGTTCCTTGCTATTATTTTTCATCCTTAGGGACATCGTGTTGGCTTCTTGGCTAACTTTGTTATATTTTTGATTAGTGACTTCGCCTACCGTCTGCCTGGAACTTTCTTCTTTTTATCTCGCCCAAAAGCAATAAATGTTCCGTGGCTAAAAAGGCAGAAGGAGAGCGATGGTTAACAAAAAAAAAAAAAAAAAAAAAAAAAAAAAAAAAAAAAACCTGCTTCTTAGAGATAACAAAGAAGAAAAAAAATATGAAGATTGATGTTGGAGATGAATATAAAAGGGAAAGTGGCGGTACAAAGAGGGCTAGAAATAGGTTGTTGAGAAATTAATTGGTGCACGGCGTCTTGTGAAGAAATAAAGCAATGGAAAGTTATTGTATGTGCTTGTTTCACAGTACGTCAGGTCGAGTTCCACTTTGTTAACTCTGCCATCCATCACAAGAAATGTTACCTTATTTTATTGCACCTCTGCATTGGGCCATGCTTTGCAACAATTACCATTTCATTCAGTTATTTTATCTTTAACGACGTCTAATAATATAACAAAATTATTATACGCTTGGCCTCGTAGCTCAGTCGGTAGAGCAACCTACCTGCCGTGCTAGGGGTCCCAGGTTCGATTCCCGGAGGTGGGGTGGGGATTTTAATTCCCCGTCCTCTCCAGAATCTGGAAGTATGAATGAGAGTGCGAATGTGTGCCTGATCCAATGACTAAAACCTAACGAATACGAGTTAACACCTTCGAAACGTTCCAAAGGAGAACGGCCGCCGATATGACCATTGCAGTTAAAGGCAAATGGAACAAATAAAAAAAAATATTAGTGGGTTACTTCTATTATTTTATCCAGCACTTACTCGTAGGTTTTTACTCTAATAATAGAAATTAATACGAGCTGAGTAAAATTATAGAACAATGCTTTTAAAATTTGCAAAAGAAGAACAGCAAGAACTATGATAGGATATAGAAATTTAAGACCAGTTTGGGCACAATCGTTGATATATGCTGATGACGTCATATTAATAGCAAATAGTAATAATAATTTACAATTAGCGCTAAATGAATGGAAAGAAGAATTAACTAGAAAAGGTTTAGAATTAAACATACCCAAAAGTAAAACCATGTATATAGGAAGGAAAGAAGAAGAAGTTAAAATTAAATGTAATGATGGCATCTTAGAACAGTTAGACAGTTATGAATACCTGGGTACAATTATAAATAAGGATGGACAAATAGAGCAGGAAATTTTAAACAGAATAAGAAAGGCCAATTCGGTCTACTATCAGATTAATAATACTATTGTGGGAAAAAAGGAAATAACAAAAGATACAAAAATGATAGTATTTAAAACAATAATACTACCCATTCTATTATATGGAGAAGAGAGTTGGACTCTCTTACAGAAACAAGAAAGCAAAACAACACCTATGGAAATGAGATATTTAAGACGAGCTGTGGGGAAGGCAAGAAGAGATAACAATAAGGGAAGAGCTGGGTACACACTCCGTTAAAGAAATATTGGAAAAAAGACAACTTAAATGATATGGACATGTACTCCGCATGTCAGAAGAAAGAAAACCCAAACAATATTTAGAAGCAAGACCAGAAGGTAAAAGAATTAGGGGAAGGCCACGCATGTTGTATCAGGAATACATTGAGAAGTTGGGGAAGGATAGAGGGAAAACCATGACAGAAATGAAGAGAATGATGATGGACCGAGAAAAGTGGAGGAAATGGGTAGAAGAGGCTTGTACTCCACGCTTAGCAGCACAAAGGAGGTAGAGAAAGAAGAAGAAGGAATATACACAATAAATCTAATCTTAAGAGATGTTAATGTCAAACTTAGCGATGTGTGTAGGCAATGCATACCTGTGTGAACCCCAAACAAGAAGAGTAAGTAGTATTGAATAAAGGAGAGGAAAAAACGAAGCAGCCTGGTGTGTAGCACTCCTGAGATAAAAGAGTCATGTTAGGATCATGAGCTAGTTACCAACCCAGAACCCATCGTAATGAAGTCCGTAAAACTAAGTCCACGTTTACTCCCTTCCAACCACAAGTAACCCCTCAATCGGTAAGGTGAATCTGCTCCGGAGGTTTGAACCACGATATCCTAAACGCCAGTTACACACAGATACAGCGGTGCTATCTCTATCATTCTCCCAATGTAATTCATGTAATTTAGCTCTATCTTTTTTTTTAGTTAATTGATGGAAATTAATCATTTCTCCACACTAGCCGGATATAGGCTAAGATATCTCGGACGCGAGAGCCCCTAGTGGTCAACCGGGGAAATATACGAGTCAACTGGAGAATTTAATGTCAGGAAGGCACGTTGGCCATGGTAGCTCAAAGGTTAAGAGCGACTGGACGGAAACCAGTAGATCCGTGTTAACTCTATCCATCAAATATCTTAGCCTATATCCGGCTAGTGTGGAGAAATGATTAATTTCCATCAATTAACTAAAATAATAAGAGTTGAATGATGAAGCCTGGGACTTAAGTACTTACAATAGTAAGTCGCCACGAACGGTGTATCTCGGACGCGAGAGCCCCTAGTGGTCAACCGGGGAAATATACGAGTCAACTGGAGAATTTAATGTCAGGAAGGCACGTTGGCCATGGTAGCTCAAAGGTTAAGAGCGACTGGACGGAAACCAGTAGATCCGTGGTTCAAATCCCGGCCATGTCATTGAATTTTTAATGTTGACTCTATCCATCAAATTAGCTCTATCTTCTCCAGGCTTTGCCCCCCCCCCCACATTTGTGGATGAGTTAACACCTCGACTTACCTCTCACAAAGAAGCATGTACTTCCGAGAGGGATTATAGTTACACCTAATGTTGTTACAGTGTCAGCGAGGAGACTAAACGGATTGTTGCCGAAGTAATATTATTGCAAGCGCTGCACCACTCCTGATAAGACGCGCCCTTCCGAAGGCCCGACCTCTTGGATTAGGGACCTGGGCTGAGAAAGGCTCAGAAAATAAAAATGAGGAGCGAATTTGCTAAATGGAATCTAAGGCACCTTAGGGTCGCAAGCTAGAGAAAAGCTTCTTACTTGAAAATGACTGTATACTTGACAGAAGGCTTATAAAATGTACTATGAATAGAAGGGAGAAATCTTTCATTTCACAGCAGAGTGCTTTAGCTCTGGCAAATTCCGATAGATGTACGAGTAGCGTAGAGGTGGAAATTGAAAATGCACCCTCACCATAAGTGTTCTCTTTTTAATGTTAGAAGATGAAAGGTTTGCCTTAATAGAAGTATGACAGAAAACAAGAAACTCTTCAACGCAGAATGCAAAGCTTAAGATGTATGATAAAAGTTGGCAATATAACGTTTAAAATACGTTCCATTTTTTAACTGTGTACAGAATAGGTGGAAGATGAATGAATCAATATGAACTTATTAAACTTCATTTTAAATACAAATTCTTATATATCTACAATTTGATAATGTCTAAGCGCTGATCAACAAACAGTTTTATCACAGATGTTTATTACTGTAATTCCATGCTTACATGATCTTTTTCAAACTAGTCGTCTCCTACGTCAATGCACTTTTTATAGCGTCTCTGCTGCAGACCATTCTTTGTCAGAACCTAGAGAATCGCCTCACATTTCTTGAGCACTGCTTCAGAGTTCTCAAATCGAATACTCCTAAGCTCTTCCTTTAGCGATGGGAATTAAAGAAAAGTCACAGGATGCAAGATGGGGGCTAGAAGATGGATGTAGTACACAGGTACTATCGGCGATGATTTGAAAAACGAGATTGAGCGCTACCTGCACAACTTGGCGGGAGAGTGCTATGACAAGGGTATACAAAAACTGCCACAGCACATACAAAAGTGCATCGATCGCAATGGTGATTACGTTGTAAGTTCTGCGTTTACATCAATGTAACATTCATTGACAATAAATATGGTTGGAGACCTTATTTTACTGACACACCTCGTATATGGTAGTCTTAGAATGTATAAATGGAAGTAGTAGAGTTTATTATAAAGTATGATACATTAGAGAAAGTAAAGTAGCAGTACATAGAACTTTATAAACGGACAAATGCCAAGCGCAATAACTGACGCTGATTCCCAGCTGCAATTTCCTCATAATTAAACCAAATGAATTTGAGGTAACGTAGATGGAATAGCTGAAATCATATTCCATGATAGTTTGGTGTTTCGGCGTCTGTCGTTGCAAAATTTAATTACTAGAATATGCATTGGCGCCCTTTCGCCAAGTAAATATTTACCTGTAAACAATTATAGCATGCTTCTCTGTTGTTGACAGTTAACTAATTGCAGCTCATTTATTAGATACTCCAGTGAATTAAGTTTAAATAGAAATCCTGATTTATTCATCAGCGTGCAATAGTGGGGCCAAAACACACAGGACATAATGCCCAGTTGAACTCACAGAATACCTACTGAACATTTTTAAAATATATCTACGACGGCTGCTGAATAAAGAATGATCACATTTGTTTTGACAATGTACCTTTATTCATCCGCATAATTTTGATGGTTCTTCTCAAAATAGTCTCCCCTGAATACGATGCACTTGTCCCAGCGTTTCTGCCAGACTTCAAAGACATGCTGGAAACCATTTTTGAGAGAAATGCCTCCCACGAAGGCGTCTCTTCAAGTTAGGGAATAGAAAAAAGTCACATGGGGCTAAAGCCGGACTATAGGGAGGGTGAGGGATGCACTTCAGGTTGATTTTTGCAAGATATTCAGCAACAACATTGAGAATATGCAGCCGCACATTATCGTGGTGCAGCATCCAGCCTACTTCACGGAAATGTGATCTTTTGTGCCTGATATGGACTTGCAATGTTTTCAGGACATCCCTGTAGCATTGCACAATTACTGATGTGTGTGCAGGTGCTACATGTTCATAAACCATTCCATGAATATCAAAGAATGAGATGACCATAACTTTCCCAAAAGAAGCAACCACTTTTGCTCTTTGGGAGTTGGTGATGAAGGATATTTCCACACTGAGATTTGATGTTTCTCTCAGGATCAAAATGATGTAGCCAAGTTTCATCAGCAGTGATTATATTTGAAAGAAACTCCGGATCTTCCTCTAACATCAACTTTAACTGCATGCAGACCTGCATGCGAATGTCCTTTTGTTCGGGAATCAACAGTCTTGGAACCCATTGAGCACAAACACATCTCATGTGTAATGTTTTTGTCACCAACGTGTGGGTGACACCCAATGAAATGTTCAGTATTTCAGAAAGTGATCATAAGGGAATTCGTTGATCCTCTCTCACAATGGCAGAAGCAGTGTTGATGTTTTCTTCCGTAAGAGAAGTAACTGGAGCAACGGGTCCACCTTCCTTTGTAATTTATTGTGTTCCCACTTTAGATATTTTAAACCACCTCTGAGCTGTGCTGTAGGGAAGAACAGACTCTCCATAGGCCTCCTGTAACATTGTATAGGCCTCAACTAAAGATTTGTTGAGACGAAAGTAGAATTTCAAAGCCACATATTGTTCCTCGTGGTACCTCCATTGCAGCGGTAGGCATAACTGAACATGTCTGGACTTGCCTGGTTCTCACAGGCGGGAACTAGGAGTACCGACAATGAAACTACTACGGCGTGTTTGTTTGACATAAAGCTAACAGTATATAATAAGACTGAATTGTAGTTCGAAAAATTATGACCGTAAAAAAATTATGATCATTCTTTATTGAACAGCCCTCTTAGCTAATTGTTGAAACATTTATAGCCTATTCTTGTTATAAATCCTATGGAGAGTGCTATGACAAGGGTATACAAAAACTGACACAGCGCATGCAAAAGTGCATCGATTACAATGGTGATTACGTTGAAAAACAGCTGTAAGATCCGCCTTTACATCAATGTAACATTTATTGGCAATTAACATGTTTTCTATATTAAATAAAATTGGTGACTTTATTTTACGGACACGCCTTGTAACAAACCCAGTTATAGCTTTCGAGAACTTGGCCAACGGTAGTACACGTCTTTTGCTACGATTCTTACGTTGAGCCTTTTACGCCTTCTTGTTAGGCAACTTCTTCGACTCGCGAGTTGAACGGCTCTGTGGTAGTACAAGGCGGAGTAAATTCAAAGCTCGGGCAAGAGATGTCCAGCATGCAATATCGCTCTTTGAAATAAACACACAGTGCTTGAGGCTTTCATACGCCTCCTCTCAGACTTCGTCCGTTTCCTTAAAGCGATGTAAGTAAGAAAAATGCTGTGTCAAAAACTGTTAGAGAAAACGGGGAGAATATTCCATCTGATTTTCTATATGTATTATCTGCATCGTACTTGCAGCATAGTGCTGCAAAAAACAGATGCAATTCAGAGCTATGGATGACTGTTTCCACTGCCCTCAAGGAAACTTGTCTACTGCGTCACAGTCCCTTTCTATCGCTCTGTGAGATAGAAACTCTCCAGTAACCAAGATTCTATCTTCAGGCAATGCTATATGATTTAAGTTAATTGATGGAAATCAATCGTTCCTTCACACTTGCCGTGTATAGGTTAAAGTTTTGGACAGATAGAGTCAAACTGAAAAATTCAATTCCTTGGCCGGGATTTGAACAAAGAATCTCCTGGTTTCCGTCCAGTCGCTCTTACCCATTGAGCTGCCATGGCCAACGTGCCGTCATGATATTAAATTCTGCAATTGACCCATATATTTCCTCGGTAAACCACTAGGGGCTCTCGTTTGTGGCGACTTACTTTCGTAAATACTTGAGTACAAAAAACGAACCCGTTTCTAATCAAAAAAGAAAGAGATTAAGGTGATTGGTCCCTGAATTGTCTAAACTTTAAAGCATTAAGACTTTTACCACAACTTAGTTTATATTAAGAGCTGGTCGCAATGTTTGATGTATATCATTAACAAGGATTTGCTAAGATTTGACTTTTAGGAAGCTTTCGATTAGCTTGATGATGTAACGTCTTTAAATTTTATTAATAACTGTATGAAACGCTCTAATTGGCTTATATCTGGCAAACTATTTCTGAAGTTGTATCACTCTTGTAGGATAAAAATTCAGTATCTATTGAACCTGAGATTTCTTGTAAAATATATCATGAAATCTTTTGTATAATAATTTATCCAACTCAATCAACAAGTTATTAGAAGCATATGCATGTATAAAAGTAATTTATAGAAGATTGAGTTCAAATTTCTTTTTTCGGTGTGCGGGAGGCCTTCCATTATACCACATGGCAAAGCGAGAAAGCGTATCGGAAAAAATTCGCAACACAAAGATGTTTACCTCAGCTTATGGCACATACTCAGCGAGTCCAGTGTATGTATAGTCTGTTCAGATATAATCATCTCTTCTGGACAGCAATGTGTCATGCATCGGCGGGCGCGAGAAAACATATCATATAGACACGCAGCTTCCAGTAACTCTATTTGTGTTTCGTAACTTACTGTACGTCAACTTACTAATATTTCACTCTTCTAATCGACCAGATAAGACCCGATAAGGGACAATCACAGCGCTGGTCAACTGAAGGTCAATACGTCTCAAGGCTCTGTCGAGTAATACATGGGTCATTCAAAAATTAGTGGCAACACTGCCTGCATTTGGCACTATCATCGGTAAATCATGTAAGCTCATAACAATGAAAAATAAGAGCATGTTCGTTAGCTGTGAGTTTAAGGACAATAATTTTATTTAATAATACATTTTTAGTAAGTTTAATTGTAGGCTGTTATCTTTAGTGCTCTAAATATGTAGCAAATAGAACAAAGATGCTCCATTAAAATTCAGTTGCAAGAGGTATTAATGCTCAACAATGTGATACAGAATTACTGGAAGCTTGTGGTAGACAGACATTGTCATATCGTAGCATGGCTGAGTGGGGAATGGGTTTTGTAGAGGTATGGAAGACGTTCATTAAAGACGTGGAGATGATGATGATGATGATGATGATGATGATGATGATGATGATGATGATGATGATGATGATGATGATGATGATGATGATGATGATGATGATGATGATGATGATGATGATGATGATGATGATGATGATGATGATGATGATGATGATGATGATATGTGTATAAGGGCGCTCAACAGCAGCGGTTATCAGCGCCCTTTAGAAAAAATTATTCATGGCATAAACCAGATATAAATTGTTCTTAAACTCTATACAAGTGTAAATAAACTTAGAAAAAATACATGGACATAACAAGAAACAAACAAAAATTTAAAATATATATATAAATCCAAACTGCAAAAAACAAAAATTCCCTTCCCTAAATTCTAAAATCTGACCTAGAAAAGAACCTAAGAACCTTCTTCACTACTTTATCATTCTCTAGCATTTCTGCAAAGCTGGCCAGCAGCTGCAGAGACGTCCTAACGTGTGCTAGACAAAAACATTCTAGTAGCACGTGTCGAACAGATAAGGCATCGTTACAAAAACGGACACACTGGAGCAGGCTCACTTCTAAACAATAAACTGCCATGCCATGCCATGTGGTGCTGGCTGGCTGTATACAGCCAGAAGGTTTTTGCTGCGTGCCCACCCGTTAAGGGTTTTACCGCAGGTAAGCTAGATTTCGGGATATTGTAGGGTGATATGTGGGTTTTTGGAATGGTGTTATTTATGAGGTTACAAGTATTTACCTCGGGGTTGAAGGACAGGATGCAACACCTTGCACTCTGGTGTTTTTACTTGATTTACTTTGGGGAATAACTTTGATGCCAAGCAGCTTGGAAGGATTATGTGGAGCTCAGCTTTAGCTGCTGTTCGGATTAGCTCCTGGGTTATCTCGGATGCCCGCAAACCATGCGGGATAACCGGTGCTGTCTATAACGGCGTCTAGGCTCCTTTCTAAACATAAAACTATGCGTAAAAAGGCAGCGCCCAATGCGTAATCGAGCCAAACTCACATCCTAACGACGGGATGAACGACACGAGGTAGTCCAGGGAATCGGAAGTTCTTTCACAGATCTAAGTTTATTATTGCGGAGAGTGGACCACTCTTCCTGCCAGCAGGTTTGCACAGTTCTCCGCAATACAGCTCTAAAATCTTCCGATGCCACAGATGCTACTACAACCCTGGGCTTCATGGTAGCCGTCTTGGCTGCTGAATCCATCATTTCATTCCCCCGCAAGCCTACGTGACCAGGGATCCATGCACACACCACGCTAACGCCAGAAGCGTGTAAAACGTGGAGGGCATCCTGGATCCGCTGCACAATAGGGTGGTAGTTGTACAGCTGCCGTAGGCTTTGAAGTGCACTGAGGGAATGACTTAGGATTAAGCAGTCCCCCAACTTTCGTCGACGTACGTGTAAAATGGCCCGGTATATTGCATAAGGCTCTGCAGTAGAAATGAAAGTACTAGTGTGGAATCCGAATGTATACGGTTCGGTTCCACACACGTAAGCACAACCAACACCATTTGAGTTCTTGGAGCCATCAGTATAAATTATAAAATGGTCTTCTTAACGTGATAAAAATTCTAAAAAACCTGTGCGGATACTAGACATAGACATGGTAGATTTATCGTATTTAGTCATGCCCATATCTACGTGGAACGCTGTACGCAATCAGCAAGTGATGATGTGCATGTGAATGCTGTTCAAGCACTGTTGGAAGAACATGGTTGTTGGGCGTGTATTGAATTAGCATGGGAAAATGAAATTACCACTTAGAGGAGTTCACCTTAGAACCAGACAGGCAATTGTAGAAGCAGTAGAGCGCTCTGTTCAAATATTAGGACAAGACGCTGTGGGTGGCATCCGTCAGCTCCCTGTTGTATGGAGGCGAGTTCATGTTGGAGGAGATTACTTCTAAGTACTGCAGCAATGTGACTGCTCCAAAATTGTTTATGTTTTGTTAATTCAAATGTTGCCACTAATTATTTGATGGCCTAAGTACGAAGGCTGTTCAATAAAATAATGATTATAATTTTTATGGTCATAATTTTTCGCACTAAAATTCAAACTTATTATATTCTGTTAGCTTAATGTGAAACAAACGCGCCGTAGTAGTTTCATTGTTGGTATTCCTGGTTCCCGCCTGTGAGAACCAGGCAATTTCAGACATGTTCACTATCGCCTACTGCTGCAATGGAGGTAACATGAAGTTAAAGTTGATGTTAGAGGAAGATTCGAAGTTTCTTTCATACGTAATCACTCCTGATGAAACTTGGCTACATCATTTTGATCCTGAGAGCAAACAGCAAAGCTCAGTGTGGAAATCTCCTTCATCACCAACCCCCAAAAAAGCAAAAGTGGTTGCTTCTACTGGGAAAGTTATGGTCATCTTATTCTTTGATATTCATGGAATGGTTTATCAACATATTGTACCTGCACACACATCAGTAACTGGGCAATACTACAGGGATGTCCTGAAAAACATTGCAAGTCCATGTCAGGCGCAAAAGACCACATTTCCGTGAAGCAGGTTGGTTACTGCACCACGATAATGCGCGGCCGCATATTGCCAAAATTTGTTGCTGAATATCTTGCAAAAATCAAAGTGAAGTGCATCCCTCACCCTCCCTATAGTCCAGATTTATCCCCATGTGACAGTTTTCTATTCCCTAACTTGAAGAAACGCCTTTGTGGGAGGCATTATCCATCATCAGAAGAAGTGGCGAAGGCTGCGGAGGTGATTTTGAAGGATCTCTCAAACAATGGTTTCCAGCATGTCTTTGAAGACTGGCAGAAACGCTGGGACAAGTGCATCGCATTCAGGGGAGACTATTTTGAGAAGGACCATCAAAATTATGAGGATGAGTAAAGGTACGTTGTCAAAAAAAAAAAAAAAATTGTGATCTATCTTTACTGAACAGCCCTCGTATATGTCACTTTAACGTCCAACGTCACACCGTCAGAGGTGTTCCCATCTTCCAACCGGGAATCTAAACTGGACCTCTCGATTCAGAAGCCAGCATGTTAACCTCCAGAGCATAGTGAACACATATTATTCCAGGGTATGATATGTTTTCCAAACCTAAGCAACTCTGCCTTGTGGAGTGTAATTATTTAAACATTGCACGTTCCTGCGTAATAACGTCGCTATCTACTTCATTCCGCCCTCCGTCTTTGTTCCTGACAAAGGTACCCCATTCCCTTAGCGAGGTAGCCTCACAAATCCTCTTAAGCTAATTTCGCCCTCCCTCGTGGAATTTCACAAGGAAATGGAAAGAGCTGAGGCTGATTTGGCAATGTCGTTACGCGAGAAGTTCACAAACGTACGTCATTTGTTTGCCGTTGCGGCGAATGAGCAGAAATAAATGACATCTGAACGTCGAAAAGTCCGATGTTTTGCTGTCACATGTCCTCTAATTATCTTTTATCTACTTCTAGTTAATCGAGATAAACCTGAACCATGTATTATGTAAATCTATGTGATTGTCTTTAAAATTCTTTGCGTGATCCGAGAATAGACGAATAGCGACTTACCACTTGAGAATTTCTCGTAAAGTTTAAGGCCGTAAATTATTTTATTTAACATAAATAGAAGGGCTTGGGAGTAAATAATGGTAAGGAACATTTTCGCTAAAACTGAGTTAATGAAAGTAAATAATGGTAAGTTGTCTGTAGTTCATTTATGAGGAAACTGTTTGGTGGTTTGCCAAGAGATGGCAGCAGCAGATCTCTTACCCCACTGATTTTCTCTTGTCTCTGGCATGAAAACGATGTTAAGGGACAACAAAATGGCTGACAGTAATAAAGCTTTGTGTCTTGATTCTGAGAAACGAGAACAATTAATGAACTGTTAAGCAGTTTCTGTGAAAGAAGTAACTCCATGAAAGATCCGAGTTTGTCCCAAATAAAAACGAATTGCTCTAAACAGGTACTCGGAAGATATTATTCTTTTCAGAGATTTACTTTCAAAAAGTAAGATATATATTATTGTGTGACCCAGTGGCTCTCTGGTGGTTGGTGTCGAAGAGTCGCAACGGTGGAAACTAAGCAGTATTCTCGCCCAGCAGAAACAAAAAATGCTATCGTCAGATAACCAGAATATTTTAGAAGTTCCACCTTCTCAAACGTTCTTGAAATGTTTCCATCTAAGCAATCGCTCTGGGAAACCGAGAGAGTCTCGGGAAGTCACTGAATATATGTGCAAGGTAGCGAGCGAGTGCATTTATGTTTCAACGGAACGTACCGTATTTCGAAGCAAGTTTGTGAAGATGTGGAGTAGGTGCTCTTACTGCAAGGGATTCGTATTGTGATCCACTCCTCAGTGAGTGTACTTTACGTAAGAAGAGGCTGCGTCGTGCTTATAAAATTAGTACGCTAAGAAACGTAGGGGATCGACAATTGGAACTTAAGGTGATAATCGGCTTGCGGCTGTTTCTCCTCTGTTCTTCGCGGCAATACCCGCTTGATAGTATATTGGTGTCATGTTTCACGATTATTACTGTGTAATGTCCAATCAGTTAGTTGCTGCTGTCACTGCAGTAAACATGGTGCGTCACTTTTTTTTTTCCTGCAAAGTTAACCTCCTTGAATCTGATCAGTGTGCTTGCAAGTATGCTGAAAGGCATCTAAACCTGTATCTCCTGCAAGTAAAACATATGCAAGCGATCATAAATAAATTTGAAACTCTGTGTTTGGTGCTAGAGAGGAAACTTTGTTCATCAGTTTAACAGAACATAGAGGCAGTTTAGAGCGATTGCCTCGAAAATCACAAACAGTTCGACAAATTAACCTGAGATTAGTCGATATTGGCTTCGGAAAAAGCTATCCCATTGCGAGAAGTGTCTCACTATAACCTGAAAACTGTAAAATGTGTGATAAGTGATATAAAATTAAAATTGCCCACTGTGGTAAATGAAATAATGTGAGTTAAGCTGTCTCAAAGTGCGCCTCTGCATGTGCCGTTTCCCAGACATCTCTCTATGCTCTTGTTTAATGGAGAAACCCATTTGCGTTACCAAATATATAGTGTGCGATCCTGAACCATTTCAATAGCTCATAACTTTTGAAGCAATAATAGGATACACGTGCAACTTTGTGAGAATATAATAAACAATTAGGAGATTACATTACATTATTTACATCTCAGAGAAAATGTTGGAAGTGTCCTCCACCAGCATCTATACATGTTTGCACTCGTCTCACCATATTCTCTGAAGTTTTACGGAGAGTATCCTCGCCAATGTTACTTATTTCGGTTCGAATGGACTCCTTGAGAACATCAATTGTCCCTGGCCAATTCTTGAACACTCTAATTTTAGATACCCCATCCACAAAAAATCCGGTGAGGTTAGGTCAGGGGATATGGGGGGGGGGGGCACAGACAACTTTGAGATTATTCGATTATCAATGAACAAGTTCCATAGGGTCATTAGATGTACGGCACGTTGCTCCATCTTGTTGGAAATAACCTTCTCTCAATTCGATATCATCTCCGTAAAACTTCAGAGAATATGGTGGGACGAGTACAAACATGTATAGATGCTGGCGGAGGACACTTCCAACATTCTCTCTGAGATGAATTTAGTCAAGACTGTAATTATAATTGGCAGTGAAGTTAAGGTTTAAAAATGGATAAAGTCACATTAACTCGCATTTATTTTTATAGTCCAGTGTTTTCAATTTTAGTAAATACATTTTTTATATTCTCTTTTGTTTATAAATGCTCCAGCACAAGTTTTAATGCTATGATTTAAATAGCGCTGTAGCTAATTGTGTTTTGGCGTGACAGCCAAAGGTGCAAATTAATTTAAGGATAAGTTAGCGACGTGCTAAAGACGAGTTGCTACGAAGATAAGTAAGAGGTTTTTGAGTTAACTGTTCTTTGACACACTGGTAGCAGCTGGTATCAGAAGAAATCCATTAAAGTAGAAAAGGTTGTCGGTAATTTGGTTCCATTACCACTTCCGGAAAGAGGAAAGAGTAATGATTGTCGCAGGCAGCACGTCTCGACTGTAAATTTGCAAAGCTGCGGGCTGCCTCTCTCACCATTTTGTGCGCGGCATGGTCACATAAAACCGCTTCCACTACCTGCTATACGGCGCTGTCCCCCATTTCAATTCAGAGATGCACTGTCTCACTTCCTTATAGCATTTTATGCACGTACATTTGAATTTATGTTTAATTTATTGTAGCACTAATTTATAATTTATTGCCCGGCCAAGGGTAGAGCAGACCTTGTGATTCCAGCGCACTCTGGTGAGATAAAACATTTTTTTTTCTCTCGGCGATAGTGTTTTTATGTCGTACATAGGAAGTTTAAATGCCTGCAGTTCGTATACTACGAGGCAGTGATCCATTTTTTGAGTGCCAAGGTCACTACCCCCGGTGAAATTCATCGTCAGTTATGCGAAGTCTATGGGCTACAGTGTATGGACGTCAAAAACGTGCGAAAGTAGGTACAGATGTATTTTTTTTTTATCTTGAAAAGTGCAGAGCGATGCGCAGTGATATCTGGACGAGTCCACCTCAGAACGGTTGCAACTGGAGGGGAGGGCAGGTCAGTTGTGTACCAGTTGCGAGCAACTAAACACGTGCAGAGCTACTCGGAAACACTACAGCTTGTTTCAAAATGTGCTTGTCTCCTGGTTCCAAGAGAGCATTTATAAATGACGCCTCCTAGCAGCACATTAGGAAATAAAATGTTACATTTAAAAACACGAGAAGTAGTAACCAATATCCATAGATTTATAAAAAAGGAACAATGGTCTGGGTCAGCTATAACAATCTGGGGAAGGGTATCTGAGGCAACAGTTGTGTCTGAAAGCAGTTTAGGAGAGTTATTAAGGAAATAAAAGCCATTGGTGCTAGTGCAACAACGTCCTTCTCTATGCCCAGTAAACAAAGATTAATAACATGCACAAAATCTAATTTGAATGTTTTCATTCAGAAGTAGTTAGGCAAACTATGAATAATTTTAAAGCACCGAAAAACAAAGACCAACTTTGAAGAAAGTGCTTATGAAGCTAAAAATTCTACTGACTGCCAAAGCAGTGTCTGAACATTAAGAAGAGTTCTTTTGAAGCTAGGATTATTTGAGAAAAAAAAAACACTAAGCGTGACAGACAAATTTTAATCGAACATCGCACCATACGTGCAAAACGGCTTAAGTATTTACGAAATATTCGGAGATATTGAAGTGAAGTTTATATAGTTTATATGGATGAAACTTATATAAATACAGCACATACTGGACCATATGCCTGGAGTGAAATACGTTACAGGGACTCTGCAGCGATATTGAAAGGCCGACAGTTGTGTATCATGCCTGCTGGAGGAGAACAGGGTTTTGTTCCAGATGCCTATGTACTATTTAAGATCCAACAAAAGCGTGGAGATTACTACCATAGTAAGAATTACAACTTAGTTTATAAGAGCTGCAAAACTGGCTTCGAGAATGAAATTTGTTTTATTCACCTTATGCACCGCCCTCTCCTCTCGTAATCTTACGCGTGTGACGCATTGTGGCGATAGGTGCACTATCCCCACCACAGTTGCTACTCATCCCTACCGCGCAGGATTCCTGTCAAGATAAAATAATACATCTGTATTGTGGTAGAGGGCATTGTCCATCACAATTTGGTTGTAATTTGGGGAGAATGTTTTCAACCAGGGTTTGAAAACGTCGCTATTCATTTCTTCATGATAGTCTCCCGTCGTTTTGGAGACGAACACAATCTCGCCACCCTCGACAAAGCCGTCATCACTCAAGTTGGATAAAATTTTAATTGAGCTTAATTTCAGAGATGTTTCTACGACCCTGTAATGTTATTTGCGTAAATGTGGTGGAGATAATGAGTTGCTGTACACGCAGGCACCATTAGAGGTAGGCTTTGTGTAGTCTTGGCACCGTGCAAGGGACCGGTTCGTTAAGGGAAGCTTTGATTGATGTTTACCCGCGCAAGACAAATTGCCATGCGAAATTCAAACAACCTAATGCATCGAATACCAATAAGTCAGGGAGGGCGCTATTGAACCAGCGGCGCTCCTGCGTTCCGCAGCACTTACGTGACGTTTGCGTTTCTCCAACACTACAGTTTTATAATACATATTTTTAGCATTGCGCTAAAGCACACTAGCTAACTCTCAAGATATTCCAGGAACTTACGAGGGCTGTTCAATAATTTTTTTACGGTCATAATTTTCCGCACTAGAATTCAATCTAATTATATTCTGTTAGCTTAATGAGAAACAAACATGTCGTAGTAGTTTCATCATTGGTACTCCTGGTTCCCGTCTGTGAGAACCAGGCAAGTTCAGACAGATTCAGTATCGCCTACCGCTGCAATGGAGGTAACACGCGAGGAACAATATGCGACTTTGAAATTCTGCTTTCGTCTCAACAAATCTTCAGTTGAGGCCTATACAATGTTACAGGAGGCGTATGAAGAGTCTTGCTCTTCCCTACAGCACAGCTCGAAGGTGGTTTAAAATGTTAAAAGACAGGAGACAATGAATTTCAAAGGAAGGTAGACCCGGTGCTCCAGTTACTGCACTTACGCAAGAAAACATCAACACTGCTGCTGCCATTGTGAGAATGGATCGACGAATCACCTTAAGATTACTTTCTGAAATACTGAACATTTCATTGGGTGCCACCCACACGTTGGTGACAGAAACATTACACATGAGACGTGTTTGTGCGCGATGGGCTCCAAGACTGTTGAGTCCCGAACAAAAGGACAGTCGCATGCAGGTCTGCATGCAGTTAAAGTTGATGTTAGAGGAAGATCCGGAGTTTCTTTCAAACGTAATCACTACTGATGAAACTTGCCTATATCATTTTGATCCTGGGAGCAACACCAAAGCTCAGAGTGGAAACCTCCTTCACCATCAACCCCCAAAAAATCAAAAGTGGTTGCTTCTGCTGGGAAATTTATGGTCATCTCATTCTTTGATATTCATGGAATGGTTTATCAGCATGTTGTACCTGCACACACATCAGTAACTGGACAATACTACAGGGATGACCTGAAAACATTGCAAGTCCATATCAGGTGCACAAGATCACATTTCCATGAACCAGGCTGGATGCTGCACCACGATAATGCGCGGCCGCATATTGCCAATGTTGTTGCTGAATATCTTGCAAAAATCAACGTGAAGTGTATTCTTCACCCTCCATATAGACCGGATTTAGCCCCATGTGACTTTTTTCTATTCCCTAACTTGAAGAAACGTCTTCGTGGTTGGCATTATCCATCATCAGAAGTAGTGGTGTAGGTTGCGGAGGCGATTTTGAAGGATCCTTAAAAAAATGGTTTCCAGCATGTCTTTGAAGACTGGCAGAAACGCTGGGACAAGTATATCGCATTCAGGGGAGGCTATTTTGAGAAGGAGCGTCAAAATTATGAGGATTAGTAAAGACACGTTGTCGAAAAAATTGTAATTCTTCTTTATTGAACAGCCCCCGTATAAAAAGTGACAAACTGCTAAGTTCAATCAGATGCTAATAAACGCTTTTATGGTAGCAGTGCGTAATTGTTTGGGTCCAAACAATAAATTTAAGATTTTCATGCTTAAGAAGAGAATCTCTGAGTTTTCAAAATATATGTGGCATGTTGGTGTTTTCAGTTGCTTTTTAGATTTAGATGTTCTTATTTATATGTTCTAACTTCGTGAGTCACTGCTTTTATTTCCGCATTTATCTTGAATTTTTCATAATTTTGGGACACTTTTCTCTGCAACCAATTAAACTACGTGGACCAAATTTTTACTGGTCATTTCTCAGCCAGAGAACAGCTGCTTCCACCTAAAATTATTCATCAAATTTCTAAGCATAATTTATCAACAACTTATACTTGTAAAATTTGGCCTTTTGTAATTTTTACGTCCTAACGTTAAGTCATATCGGACGATGAATGGAATGGGTGAAATGATTCTCAAATGAGCACAGGATCCATATAGCTTAGAGTTACACGACATTCGTCTTTCAGGATAAGGGAAGAGCCTTGTGCTGGTAACTGACCCTGACCCAGATTCGAACTAGGGACCTCTTAAAAAATTTGGCATGAATTCTCTGTTCATAATTTACACATTTTGGGGGGCATATATTTTGAAATTAGGGAAGCAAATTTAGTATAAAATTTACAAGTAATGCAAGTATTAAAGCATGTAAAAATTCAGTAAAAGAAATAATCGACAGTTTTGGAGAAAAATATACCTGAATACTCACATAACACTGACAATTTTGTTTATGACAAGTTTGTAGCATTGTCTTGTGACATACAAACCTCATTTTCCATGGTTTATATACAGAAAGGATTGCTGTATACGGTATCAAAGTTTCATTTCATTATTTTAAATGGTTGCTGAGGAACTAAAAATCAAAATCGGCACTAAAATATTTGTCAGAAACTGCCTCAGAGCTACCCAGTGTCCTTAAATCCAAACACAGAGGACTAGCTGAAACGTAACAATAACAAACTGCAATACAAGTGCCAAGTGTATCTTTTCAGAACGAATTCTTTAATACATTTAATATGGGATACTATTTTTTCAACTATAGTGAATAACAGAAATGATACATGCCAAAAATAAAATTAGCTTTTCGACGTGTTTTCAGTAATAGACCACCAATATTAATCTTGGTAGTAAAGTAGTAATCATTTAATACGCACACTTCGTGTTTGATATTTATGATATCAATAGCATGACAAAGCGTCGAAGCGTATCGGAAAATATGTGAAACAACATAGAGACAATGCTTCGAGGCATCGCAAGCATCAAAAACCCATCCCAAATATAAAGAGATTAAAGGAAACTCTTCTCTTATTTTAACTTCAATGGTATAATTGCTGTTAACCTTTCCATGCCCAGTTTCACCAACAGATGTTAAAATCGACGTTAACAAATGTAACGTAACAATTGTCACAGCGCTAACAAAACTGTTAAATTTCTTACATTTCAACACACTGTTTTCTGAAAATGGAAACAAACACGTGATAACGCCAAGAGACTTGTAAATATTACAGCTATTAAAGGACTATCGATGAGATTATTATTTTCTGAACGTACCACAATGCGCTTTTGTTTTCATTTTCGTCTGCACACAGGCGAAAAAAATGGCTGGTGAACAAAATCGTAAACAAATTTCTCATCGATGGAGAAAGAATTGTTAATTGAATTGGTGACGAAGTGTAAGGATATCGTGAAAAATAAGAGGAAGGATGCGGTGAATGTAAAAGAGAAAGATGTCACTAGGGAAAATATTGGAAACGAATTTAATTCAAATGCATCTGTCACTACTAGAAGCATGAAACAACTTGTCAGTATTACGTAAATTTAAAACGAGGAGCGAAGAAGGGCAAATGACTTGACCGTTTCAAGACGGGAGGTGGACAGTGTATTATCCACATATTTCAGTGAATTATAAATTCACAAAGTTATTAATACTTGAAGCAAAAGCGAGATCAGCATATTCCCTTCTATGCATGTTCTAACTTAGTATTACGTAAATTTAAAACGAGGAGCGAAGAAGGACGAGTGACTTGAGCGTTTCAAGACGGGAGGTGGACAATGTATTATCCACATAATTCAGTGAATTATAAATTCACAAAGTTATTAATACTTGAAGCAAAGGCGAGATCGCCATATTCCTTTCGATGCATGTTCTAACCTCTCTTGTACTTCCGCAGTAACCTTCACAGCAACATGTTTCGACAGTCTATACCTCCGTAAAACAATTTTCTTCGGATAGTTCCTCATAATCATTTCTCCTCATAGGCCGTACTCTATTATGAATGCCATTTAGACGGTCTTAAATATAGCAAATCGACATCAACAGCTGAGTTCATGCTCGCCATCTTGACTATTTACAATTGTTAAGGACTTAACATTAGAAATTCGGCGTGTTAGTTTAAAAAGATATTTAACACGAGTGTTAAGCTAACACTTGTTAGTGACATGCAATTTTTGTTATAACTATTGCTAAACTCGTGTTAGGTAAGTCTTAACATCTGTTGATGAAGTCGGGCATCAAATTATTTTGTTTATCGATATAATGTAGCTATGAGAACCTTTATATAGTAAAGCAGAAGCGCATATATTTGAGTTTCACAGAAATACACTGGAAAAGGCAGTTTCTTTGAGCCTTCCATATGAATTTCAGAACTTTTCCCAGGTGTAAGCTCATGGAAAATGTTGCTTTAAGCACTTCTCCTCTGGTATATAAATATTTTAAAGAGAGTATTGAAGTGTTCATCCAAGTATCAGCTCTTGCATTTCTATTAGGCTGTCTCATACGTAATGTCGGTGTGTGTGGGTGTGTGTGTGTGTGTGTGTGTGTGTGCGTGCGTGCGTGCGTGCGTGCGTGTGTGCGTGTGTGTGTTTTTTGGGAAGTTGATTGGGTTTCTTTGGTTTGGCAATGCTATTTACAGGATGTCATGGCTAGTATTGCGTACATAGCGAGCATGTATCAGTGTTCAGTTGTTAATAAACAATCACAAAATGGAGATAACAAAGTTTGAATTAAGAATCCTCCTAAAACACTACTGGAAACAAGATTATAAAGCCGCTATCAAAGTATATGTGGAGTGAAAGGAGAAGTGAGCGTGTGGCACAACAATGGTTCCAATTTTTCAATAATTTAGACGAAAACACTAAAGATCTACTACGTTCTGGAAGATCTGAAGTATGGAATATTAAGGATATATGCCACATTTTCCAAGGAAATCCGCAATAAAGGTACCCTAGGCTTTCAGAAGAACCTGGTGCATCAAAAGATATCATCCATCGCTACGTTAAGACATATAATCATACAGAAGCTGTTCTGTACCTCATGAACTGACACCTCAACAGGCTGAACTTGTGGTCAGCTTATCCGTAATCCCATAGGTCATAGACTTTTCAGGAAAATTGTCACTTGTGGTGAAAAATGGGTATATTATCGAAACCCTGATGCCATGAAACAGTGGTTTGATCCTCGTCAGGCTGCCAAAGTCATCATTAATAAAAATCAGTTCGATCTCAAAGTAATGTTGTGTGTCTGGTGAAATTTTGAAGGTGTGATTCACTGGCAATTTGTTCCAAACGGACGGGCGATTGATGCTGATCTTTATTTTCAACAACTGGAACGTGTTCATGAAATTTTGAGACAGAGATACCAAGCATTAGTTAATCAAAATAGAGTTCTAGTGCATTAGGATAATGCAGCACCCCATACTGCACGAACAATCATGGAAAAGTTCAGGAATTGAGATGAATCGAACTGCTACCACACCCAGTATACAATCCTGATCTTGCACCATAAGATTATGGTATTTTTCGATCCATTGCACATTTTCTATATGGAAGAAATTTTGTCAAATTGATGCAGTGCAAGGGGGTGTCACCAAATTCTTTGCATCAAAAACCAGAGATTAGTACCATCGTGTGATAATAAGCCTCGCTGAATGATGGCTCAAGACCACAGAATCTAATGGTCTATACTTTAAATATTAGTTAATTGCTTGCCAGAACATATTTCAAATAATTTTTTTCTTAAAAACTACATTACTAATGAGACAATCTTCTTCTCTACTGGCACTACAGCCCTTGGTGGGCTTTGGCCTCCTGCACGATCCTCCTCCACACATCTCTGTCTTCCGCTTTACTTTTCCAGCCTCTGATTCCTATCGTTCTTAGGTCCTCCATTACATCATCTAACCACCTTGTTCTCGGCCTTCCTTTTTTTCTTCTATTATACAATCTTCCTTTCAATATTTTTATTGGCATTCTATCTTCTGTCATTCTCTCTATATGCCCTAGCCATCTTATCCTTTGTGCTTTTATAAATTTCACAATATCTTGCTTATTTATTAATTCTTCTATTTCATGATTACATCTTATTCTCCATTGAACTTCATCTTTTACAGGTCCAAAGATTCGTCTTAATATTTTCGTTTCAAATCTTCGAAGTATTTCTTCATCTGCATTGTTTAGGGTCCAAGTTTCCGCAGCGTATGTTACTATTGGTCTTATCAGGGTTTTATAAATCTTGTATTTTGTCCCTCTACTAATAAACCTATTTTTAATAGCGATAAATTTGCATAATATGCTGCATTTCCACTTTGGATTCTTTCTTTCATGCACTCGTTTAAATTATTATCATTGTTTACAAGTGCTCCTCCTAAATATCTAAATTTGGATACCCCTTCAAATGTTTTGTCTCTAACTACTAGATTTGAAATTATTCTTTTGCTTTTATCTGCTGTCATTTTTATGTATTTAGTTTTTTTCTCGTTTACTTCTAATCCTATTTCTTTAGACCTTCTTTCTAATTCTTCGTAAACTTCAACTAACTTTTTTTAGTCTCTTGTCACGATCACTACGTCATCTGCATATACACATATTTGACTGGACTTAAAGAATATTGTACCTTTAGAATCAAGTTTTTCTATTGCTCTGTGCAGGGCTAGGTTGAATAGAGTTGCAGACAGTCCATCACCTTGTCTTACTCCTGCATTATAATCAAAATCTGGACTCATTTTATTCATTACTTTCACTTTGGCTTTTGTATTTTCCATTGTCATTTTTATTAGCCTTATTATTTTTGGTTGCATTTTAAATTTTAAAATATTGCAGAGTTTTATAGAAGGCTCCTCTATCAATTGAATCAAATACATGCCTAACTTATGAGACAATATCTATATAAATTCTGATAAGCACCTCAAATGGACACCTTTTGTAAAGGAAATTCTGTTGTCTTTAAAAACAACGTGTTTGTTGAATAATATCGAAATGATTGTTACTTTGAGATCCGCCACTGTAGCTGGGAGTAGTACTGCCGTATTTTACAGCTGACAAGAACCTGCACGTCATGCATGCGCGCGTAATTTTTCACTTGTTTAATTACCTACGCCCACACCTTCCGTCTAACAACCAGCCTGCAAATTTTGTGGCTTTCAAACCATTCG
Organism: Mantis religiosa; assembly: GCA_030765055.1. NCBI lineage: Eukaryota > Metazoa > Arthropoda > Insecta > Mantodea > Mantidae > Mantis > Mantis religiosa. Next base: position 38,603,026 of record CM060960.1, read on the forward strand.
GTAACAAACTTAAAGGTTCTGCTTTGCAAAAGGGAATTGGATTCTGCATAGAGGAATTTTCTTTCCTCTCGTCTGTCATTAATCATGTAGAAACTAGGCAGAGGCGGAGGCAAAGCTAAGTCCCAAGTGTAACAAAACTTTACCTTCCATACTTAAATGTATGCATTATGTGGGTTTAGCTATCGGTATGATTAATTTATACTAAATCTCGTACAAATAAATGTATTTAACACCAGAGGCTCTACTTCCATTAGTCCTGGACCCGTAGAACCAAGGACCCGGGCTTCCTTCTACCTTGGAGCGATGGAAAACCCAAAGGTTCTTTCCATGGGGCAATACCTTGAGTCTGAAAACCCCCCTCATCGACTACTACGTCAAGACGGGATGGAAGTGGATACGCCACTTACGCGCGTCAACCCCGCAGGGAAGACTACCGAAAACCTCTGTGGGGCCGCCTGGTGATCTAGCATACCTTCTACTAGCTCTGTAGGCTAGTACCCGGCACTTATTAGGCAACCCTCTACCCCCTCAGGGCGGCCGTAGCCTGGCCGGAGGTACCCAATTCCCCGTGGTTGTCGGGAAGACACTGCCTCATCGAGTCCAACCCAATCCGAACAACTTCCCGACGGGAGGGGCTCGGCAGTTCGGCTCGAGGTTCCTCTGGTAACGTAGGCAGTTATCTTCCCATATTTATTATATACATAGATTTTCCTTAAAATTACACAGTGTGATCCGTATAAATCTGAACCATTCCAATTGGTCATAACCTTTGAAACACACGTGCAACTTTGGGAGAATATAATACACAATTGGGATATTGCATTACACTATTTACATCTCAGAGAAAATGTTGGAAGTGTCCTCCACCAGCATCTATACATGTTTACACTCGTCTCACCATATTCTCTGAAACTTTACGTAGAGTATCCTCGCCAATGTTACTTATTTCATCAATTGCCCGTGACCTATTCTTGTACACTCTATTTTTAGATACCCCCACAAGAAAAAATTCGGTGGGGTTAAGTCTGGGGATCTGGGAGGCCACAGACCTTTTGAGATTATTCGATTGGCAAAGCAACTGGTTACAAGTTCCATGGTGTTATTAGATTGCTCCATCTTGCCTGAAATAACCTGTCAATTCCATATCATATCCGCAAGTGTTTACACAGCAAGTCGACGGCGCCTATGAGTAGTATCCGCAGATTATTTTTAGAATTTTTATCGGGCTATCAGGATTTTAACCTAATTTTTACCGACGGGTCAAAATGCTCTAGGGGTGTTTGATGCGCGTTTGTCCATGGGGCCGAACCCTTTACATTTGGTCTCCATGGCAGCACTTCTGTATACACTGCAGAGCTGAATCGCATCGCATGTACTGGCAGGCTGTGTTAGCCCGAAGATTGTTGCTGTGTGCCCACCCAGGATAGGGTTTAACCACAGAAAGTATTTTCTTTTCGGTATGGTTTAGGATGGCTGTTTTTGTTTCAGGATGGTGGATTGAATTCGAGGTAGTTTAGTACTCCTCTAAGAAGGATAGAATGTTTTCCTTTAGCACCCTGGCGTTGAAGGAATTACTGTGATTTTGAATTGATTTTTGTTAATTTTGAGACCAGCAACTCTTGGTAAATTGTGGGAGCTCAGCTTTTGCTGCTGCTCGAATTGCTCCGTGGTTACCTCGGATGCCCGCAAGCCATGCGGGGGAACCAGAATAGTCGGCGACGACGTCTGGTTGGATCGTAATCACCAAGAGACCTAACCAGGGCACTTCTGTGCAAAGGTAACTGTTCGTATAATTTTGTAGCCCGGCGTCTAATTTCATCCTCCATGTATGGAAGACCCGAGGCCTCGTGGAGGAACCTTACTGGAAAGAATCGGCCTACTGAGTAGATGGACTTAAGTCCTCTATTCTGAGCGCGTTGAAGATATGCCAGCCAGGAATTTGTGGCGACGGTCCAGAGCTGAATACAATATATCTAGCCATTTTATATGTTCGCCGCCGAAACTTGGGTGACTGCCTTATTTTAAGTGATTCCCTCAGCGCACTCCACAGCCTTCGTGAGCTGTACAACCACCGTCCTCTCGTACAGCGTATCCAGGACGCCCTCCACGTTCTACACACCTCTGGCGTTAGCGTGGTTTGTGCATGGGTTCCTGGTCACATGGGCTTCCGAGGGAATGAAATGGAACATTCGGCAGCCAAGTGGCAACCATAGATCCCAGTGTAACCATTTCATCTGTGACCTGGAAGACTTTCGGCTTGTGCGTAGGACGGCGCTCTGGTGCTGGCGCGATGAGTGGTCTACTCCGTGGCATCAAGCTCCGAACAGTAAAGAGGCTTCGGAATCACTGGGTGACCCCCTGTCGCCTATTGCGGCGGGAGGAAGTTATTTTGGCTCGGTTGCGTCTTGGCCATTGTCATTTTAGCCACAGCTTTTTATTAAACAGGACACCGTCTCCAGTTTGCGCACTCTGCGGCACCGAACTGTCGGTGCGTCATGTATTTTTAGATTGTTTTAGACTAGCCCGTCTCCGCAGGTCTCTCCAGCTGCCGGCCAGCTTGGTAGACATACCCGCGGATGACGAGACGGCGGTAGGTAAAGTTTTAACATTCGGTTTATCTGCAAATTTTAGGATTTGGGCCCTAACAGTTTGGGTATTTTAACCATTTTATCTCATTTCTGGTTTTAATGGTTTTAGTTTCTATTTTAGTCTTTGCCACATCGTTGTGCGTGAGTTTTATCTTTGTTTTTATTTGATTTATTGCATTTTAGTCTTTTAGTTTTTTGCCTTTTAATTAGTTTTTAAACCCATTCGTTTTTTAAGGGCGCTGATGACCCAGTAGTTGAGTGCCCTTAAACACCATCATTATCATCATCCGTAAGTGTATATTTGATTACGTCGCAAAAGACGTTACATCCAAAACCCGCAAGAGCACCACGGTGTCACATTCAGCTGTCTGTGTACGTGCCAGGTAGAAGGAAAGAGGAAGGAGTGAGTGTAGGAGTAAAGCATTTCACACTTCAGGTGCCTGTCTTGGGTGTAGGCAAAGCAAGTGTCACTGTCTACCACCACAAGAAGGCAAGTGGAGCCTGAAGAGGGAGAGGGGCTTGAATTGTTTATCTGCTCTAGTAGTGGATCTGTTTACTACGAACTGAGTGTATGAGAGTAACCCATGCTGCCAGATCTAATGCTCGCTTCAGTAACTGCAGTGATAAGTATTAGCATAGGTGAGTTACGTGACAACAGTGTGTATTTTACGGTGCGTGTCCGCAAAATAAGGTCTCCAATTTTATTTAATATAGAAAACATGTTTGTTGTTACATTGATGGAAAGGCGGAACTTACAGCTATTTTTCAACGTAATCATCATTGCGATCGATGCACTTTTGCATGCGCTGTGGCAATTTTTGTATACCCTTGTCATAGCACTCTCCCGCCAAGTTGCGCAGGTAGCGCTCAACCTCGTTTTTCAAATCATCGTCGGTCTGTAAATGTGTACCACCCAGGTGTGACTTCAACTCAGGAAACAGGTGATAATCACTAGATGCTAGGTCTGGACTGTAGGGGGGATGGGTGTGGATGTCCCATCCGAACTGGGCCAGGGGATCAGCCGTTGAGCATTTTGGGGACCCACCTCGCACACACCTTGCGATAATGCAAATGTTCGGTCAATATCTTGTCAATCGTAGTCCTACTAACTTCAGGGATAAGTTCGCACAGCTCGTGAACTGTCACACGTCGATCTTTAAGCATTTCTTGCGCCACTTTTGCAATTTTTTGGGCAGAAACCGAAAGCCGACCAGAACTCTGTTCGTCATGGATGCTTGTACGTCTTTGAACTCTCTGACCCACTTTCGCACGCTTTTGACGTCCATACGCTGTAGCCTATAGACTTTGCATAACTGACGATGGATTTCAGTGGGAGTAGTAAAGTAAATGTGAGGATCTACTCCCATTAGTCCTGGCCCCGTAGGAGCAGAACCTGGGCCTCTCGGGTATATGTACCGTAGGACAGTACCTATTTTATAAACTGCCCCCCCCCCGCCTGCACACGGTAGACAGGATGGAAGTGGATACGCCACTTACGCGCAGGTCCTTAATGAACCAGCTACCAAAAACCTTGGTAGGGCCGCCAGTGTCTAGCTCACCAGCTACTAGCTCTGCAGGCTAGTTCCCGGGACTTATAAGGCAACCCTCTACCCCCTCCGGGCGGCCGGTAGCCTGGCCGGAGGTACCCAATTGCCCGTGGGTGGTAGGAACACACTGCCCCCTCGAGTCCAACCCAATCCGAACAGCTCCCAGAGGGAGGGGCTTGGCATGTTCGGCCCGAGGTTCCTCTACTGTCCGGCCGTTGTATCTCCGGCTCTGACGTTTTGCGACTGTAAGAGGTGGAAGGGGAAACCTAATAGTACCAACATACAGTAATGAGCAATTGAAAACATATCCCAAAATTACCTTTTGAATGAAAATATAGGACTATATTAACTTTAAAACACTGAAATACAATTTACAATTTCATCATAATGCAAGATATTTATTACAACACCACTCTATTCGAATATTTCATTCACACCTTTCACACACACACACTAACTGCATCTGTTGGTAGTACTGGGAGTCTCTACATCCGGTGTCGTGGTCAGGAAGTTAAAACTGTCTGCTAGCGCCAATCAGCATTGTCGCTGGTAGGCGTGGCTCCCGAAACCAACACCGTGTTGCCAGCTTAAATTTGTTTGAGCCACGTGGCCTAATAATGGCTTGCGCTGGTGAACTTTCTTTGGTATATTTTTCGTGCGTGAATTCCGATGTTTAGTGTTCGTAAGTCCTATTATTATCGCTATTATAATAATATGGCTACTGGTTCGTGAAATATGCAAATACATGAAATATTTAAAATACGCATTGTTCCTCTGCTTGAAATTCCCGCTAAAGAACTGGCAACAGCCTGCTTCCCCCTCTCGAGAAATGTCAGAGCCCGAGATAGAACGGCCGAGGTATAGTAACGTCAGAGGTACCACGAGTGCTAGGGGTCCGCAGCGCTCGCACTTTGGCAGCTGAAAGGGACGCATTCCTCCCCCTACGGGGAGTGGGTGTAGTGGCCTTGGCACTCAACATACGGACCACTGCACGTATCTGGCACTTGGCGGAAATGATAGGAAGCTCCATCGCACACGGCTGCCCAGACAAGACTAATTGTTGCTACGGATTCGTTATGGTGGGGATTTGAAGGGATGAAAGCATACTACACGCCAGTGATGCCGGATCTCGCATAATAGCGTTCCTCATGGCTCCAGCGCCTTGAAGACCTTATTTTACGGACAAGCCTCATACCCGAAAGGCGAGCATAAACACAGCACACATTCCTCTGCCTTGCCTTCTTGTGGTGGCAAGACAGTACTTGCACTAATCAGGTGCAAGTGAGAGGGAAATATGAGAAGAGGGGGGCATAAACTGGCAACGCATTCAATAGCGTATATTCTCTGGAGAGTAAAACCTTTACATTTGAAAGGTACTGTTGGATCCACTGCACGTTCTAAAGGTTTCAAATGCGAATCCCGAACATTCCATCGGGCATACGTGGGTTTTGTTTACGCCTTGAGGAAGCAACAAGAAAACTTAATGAAAAACAACCACCGCTTGGGAGTAACTACAGAGAATGCTGATGGTTTATTTGTCCATCTTGTTTTCGTTCTTCCGCTGTTTTTGTGTGACCGTGCCTTTCCAAAGATCGCCCTCGCTTCTTGTTTGTCAGATGGAATTAAGGAAAAGAGAGGGAGGGGAGGTTTTAAAACGCGAGCACACTAATGAATCTCCGATCCCGGACGAAGAAAAGCACTCATCTTAATTCGATTATGATTTTTCTCTTTCCAAATTGAGGATGGAGCCTTAAGCGAGGGCCTTTTTTCTTCTCTTTGGAAAATCTGAAGACTTGCTGTAAACAAGGTCTCTAAGAACTGCTTCGTCATCCGGAAATTCTCGTGTTTCAGTTGTTTTCTGACTGTAATCTTAGTTCTACCAACTTCCAGAAGTAGGGCTGCGGCGGTTTCTTTAATCATATTTCGGCGTATGGTTTGTCGATATCTTGAAGTAAGAAAGAAGGGGAAAGTTCACTAAGTCAAAGAGAACCGGGGATGAAAATAAATTATATTTTATGCTGCCTATAGGTAGTGAGTAGGGAACTATGTTTTCCAAATTTCATCTTCCAAAGTTGATTTAAAAAAAAAAATCCTCCCCATCCAAGCAAGGATTTACATGACGACAGTTGAGAAAAAAAAAAGTTTTTCTCAAAAATAGCTTTCACAATCTTGAATAAAATATCATACATTTGATATACATTTTTTATCTTTCCAGAGCCTTCGATCTCATCTCTCCTACGAGGCCTGTTCAATAAAGAATTATCATAATTTTACGGTCATAATTTTTCGCACTAAAATTCAATAGTATTACATTCTTTTAGCTTAATGTAAAACAAACACGCCACAGTTGGTACTCCTGGTTTCCGCCTGTGAGAAGCAGACAAGTTCACACATGTTCAGTATCGCCTACCGCTGCAATGGAGGAACAGTATGCGGCTTTGAAATTCTGCTTTCGTCTCAACAAATCTTCAGCTGAGGCATATACAATATTACAGGACGCCTACGGAGAGTCTGTCCTCTACAGCTCAGCTCGAAGGTGCTTTAAAATGTTTCAAGAGGGGAGACAATCAATTTCAAAGGAAGGTGGAACCAGTGCTCCAGTTACTGCTCTTACTAAAGAAAACATCAACACTGCTGCTGCCATTGTAAGAGAGGATCGACGAATTACCTTAAGATCACTTTCTGAAATACTCAACATTTCACTGGGTGCCACCCACACGTTGGTGACAGAAACATTACACATGAGACGTGTTTGTGCGCGATGGGTTCCAAGACTGTTGATTCCCGAACAAAAGGACATTCACATGCAGGTCTGCAAGCAGTTAAAGTTGATGTTAGAGGAGGATCTGGAGTTTCTTTCAAACGTAATCACTGCTGATGAAACTTGGCTACCTCATTTTGATCCTGAGAGCAAACAGCAAAGATCAGTGTGGAAATCTCCTTCATCACCAACCTCCAAAACAGCAAAAGTGCTTGCTTCTGCTGGGAAAGTTATGGTCATCTCATTCTTTGATATTCATGGAATGGTTTATCAGCATGTTGTACCTGCACACACATCGGTTACTGGACAGTACTTCAGGGATGTCCTAAAAACATTACAAGTCCATATCAGGCGCAAAAGACCACAGATCGTGAAGCAGGCTGGATGCTGCACCACGATAATGCGCGGCCGCATATTGCCAATGTTGTTGCTGAATATCTTGCAAAAATCAACGTGAAGTGCATCCCTCACCCTCCCTATAGTCCGGATTTAGTCCGATTCGACGTTTTTCTATTCCCTAACTTGAAGAAAGGCCTTCGTGGGAGGCATTATCCATCATCAGAAGCAGTGGTGAAGGCTGCGGAGGTGATTTTGAAGTATCTCTCAAAAAATGGTTTCCAGCGTGTGTTTGAAGACTGGCAGAAACGCTGGGATAAGTGCATCGCATTCAGGGGAGACTATTTTGAGACGGACCATCAAAATTATGAGGATGAGTAAATGTACGTTGTCAAAAAAAAATGTGATCGTTCTTTATTGAACAGCTTTCGTAATATTCTTTTAGAGAGGCTTAGTTTTGTGGTTTTCAGGACATTATAAATTTCTTAAATTCTTATTTCAGTATTAGGTCCAATGCAACTTATTTTAATGGAAGATTATCGGAGTGCAAACCTGTAAATTATGGTGTTCCTTAAGGCTCAATTTTGGGCCCTGTAATTTTTGTCATCTATATTAATGATCTACATGTTTCACTTTGTGACGAAAGCCATACTCTATATGTTTATGCAGATTATTTAGCTATTGACTCTTATGATACAGCTGAAAACACATTAAAACTTAAATTACCTATTGCAACTTCAGTGGTTAATGATTGGTGTAACGTGAACAATCTAAGTACAAACACTGGAAAAACCACTGATATTCAGTATACATTTAACACTGGTGGTTCTGGTTCCTCTTTAAAACTTTTAGGTATTTATATCGATTCAGACCTTGGGCTACTCAACACCTATCAATTATATATCAAAAAAGATCACAATAGGAATTACCACGTTAAGAATTGTAAGTAAGAACGTTCTGATGAAGGTGTCCTATGCCCGTATTTATTCTTATGCTAATTATGGTATACTTCTCTGGAGAAATCACTCTTTAGCAGCTGAGATATTAAATTGCCAAAAAAGGCCTTTAGATTAATTTGTGGAGTTCATTCAAAAGCACATTGTAAACGACCTTTCGTTCATTTAGGTATTTTAAGGTTGCCATCGATGTATGTGCTGAATTGTCTTTTATAAGTCAAAGACAATTTTAATAGATTTATAGTTTGCTCTAATATACATAACATATACATATCGTTAAGATAGTTATTGAAAAAACAAATTTTTTGGAAAGTAGATTACGTTGGTTGGATTGCGTTGGAAATCTTCGTGTCGTATCCTTAAAGCTGAAATTAAATAACAAATTTGGTATTTAATGCAACTTTAATTAAGGGGGCACGTATGCAAATATTCAGGGTCCTACATAAATAGCCATAACATCCAAAGTTTTCAAGTTAGAGAACTGAAACTTAGTATACCCATTTAAGATAATACAGTTAATATGCACTATTTTTTCATAATTTTCCAATGTTTATAACTAATGCTATATATTTTTTCTATATGCAGAGATATTTACAAACTTAAGCCCATTTTTTTTTCAAAATTCACGTATGCTATATTTCTGAAATTTGGTATGTTATTTTAAAACACATTAAAAATTTATTTGTTGGGTTTAGATTTCTTATCGAAGCTGTATATAATTTTAAAAAAATGTTAATCATATGCATCCTTTAAAAATTAAAATAATTTCATATATTTTGTATCATCACATTCCATCTGGAGCTTAATCTTAAATTCTAGAACCAACAAAATGTTCATTGTGGCATAAGAAAGCTGTGTGCTAAATTGTATCGCTGTACATGAAGTAGTTTGAGAGAAAAATGGGTTGAAGTTGTAGAAAATGCAAGTTACGTGGAAAGGCAATTAAAAATACAATAAGTATTACTCAGTTTGCCTTTTAATTTTAAGTCAGAACTTCCCATATCCATAGTCTGTATCCTCATTCTGGTGTTCTTCAGCCTTTCGTTTTAAATTCATCTTCTGTCTTGCTTCTTTCTGCTTTAATTTCATAGCTATTTCTGCACCAGCGATGCGAATGTTGTCGATACTCCATAAACACACCAGGTTGATACCCTAACTGATGCACAACTTTCTTTCTGCCAACATTCCCATCATTAAACAGTATTGCAGCATCAAATGTAGCAATTTTCACCACTATGGAAGACACAAATGATGTTTTGGGACACCTTTTCCATATCAAACTGTTGAGGCTTTCATTTGGGTTTTGTGTCTCTCCATAGAGTCATTTGTTTAGCAAGTCTGGGTGTGCTAAGAATTGGTAGGTGGGCTTTATAGATTCCAAGACAGCTGATGAAACACTATGTGTTGCTACTATGCAACACTAATGCATTTAATTTTTTAAAGGTACACACAGACCACGTACATTCATAATATTTTGGTGTTTGATAGCTAACACTATATACTATTTTAGAAAACAATAAAAAAATTAGAATTTTTGAACATTTTCTCGTACGTCCCCCCTTAAGGATTAAGGGAGCTTCAGACGTGTATTCGTCATCGAATTCTTAAGAGGTATACAATTCTCCCACTGTAAGTACATGATACAGAAACTTAAAGATCCATTTAAGATCAGCTTTCATGTCAGGAGCATTGAATGTGAATAATAACCCAGACCATTACTCATGCATAATGGAACATCCAGAATATCTCGGTCCACATTTTACTCAATCTGACACTTGGAAATTACGTAATCTTTAAATCCTTGGGGAACGCCATTTCTTTTAGTCAAGAGAACTCGCGTTAAAAGAGCTAGGAAGGAACATTTGGTGGGCTTATCGCATCACTAAGCAGAACCCACTTCAGGAGTGCGTGCAATTACTCCTTTGGGGTCAACACGTTCTAAAAGGAGCATTAAAATTAGATGGCATCTCCCATTGGTGGACCCGAGATCGATTCCCATGAACGATGCTTTCTGGGCTGAAAAACTAAGTGATATATGACTACTCGCCAAATGGAAAGCGAATATTAAAGGCAAAACACCTTCTCCTCTGCAAACAGACTCGAATCGCAAAGCTAATACAGTGCGATCCATATAAATCTGGACCATTCCAATGTGCCATAACTTTTGAACCATTAATGGAACACACGTGCAACTGTATACAAGCAGGTAGGAATACTTGTGCTACTGAAATATCACTTAAAGTGTAAATTTTTGTCTGATTTTACAGATAGACGTAACGGAGCTCTGCCCCAGTCCGGCATTACTAGCGCAACAGCTAACACACGTGGAGTTGGAGCGGTTGTCGTACATCGGACCAGAAGAGTTCGTCCAGGCCTTCGCCAAGGAGAACCCCAATATAGAAACCTCCTTCAAAGACATGAAGAAAACACGGAACCTGGAGTCCTACGTGTCCTGGTTCAACAGGCTTAGTTACTTCGTGGCCACGGAGGTCTGCAAGGTAAGCAATCCATTCCCAACTGTTTCACTCTAACCAGTCCACTCAAGGTCACTTAAGTGCATCCACACTCTAGCTCTACCTCTCTCTATTTACAGTTCTTCGGCTAACTGTACGCTGTCCCACTCTCACTTAGAGGTGCGGTGGAAAGGTACCAAAGCGGGAAGGAAGTGACCTTGAGTAGACTGGTGAAAATGAAAATAATCGAGGTGTGAAAACTGAAAACAAACAGGAGCAGCCATGTTTCCGCCTATAAAGTGACATTCCCACAGTAAACTTCAAACTTTACTAAAGCACTTGCAAAATGGATCAGTATTTACGATGTTATTAAAAGCCATTCGGTCTCAAAATGCATAAAGTTCTGAAAAGTTGTCCAGGATTATTGAACATTGTCCTCAAGGGGAAATAAGAACTATTCAACAAAGTACTTCCAAAATTGTAATGATGCATTTTTGTTACTGCTCCTGCTCGTCTGCCTGTTGTTTTAAGTACCTAGAACTACACCAATAATAATAATAATAATAATAATAATAATAATAATAATAATAATAATAATAATAATAATAATAATAATAATAATAATAATAATAATAATAATAATAATAATAATAATAATAATAATAATAATAATAATAATAATAATAATAATAATAATAATAATAATAATTAATAATAATAATAATAATAATAATAATAATAATAATAATAATAATAATAATAATAATAATAATAATAATAATAATAATAATAATAATAATTAATAATAATAATAATAATAATAATAATAATAATAATAATAATAATAATAATAATAATAATAATAATAATAATAATAATAATAATAATAATAATAATAATAATAATAATAATAATAATAATAATAATAATAATAATAATAATAATAATAATAATAATAATAATAATAATAATAATAATAATAATAATAATAATAATAATAATAATAATAATAATTGCCTCGATCTAAGGCAGATCTTTTACCTATATCCCTAATAGGGCACCCTCTACGTGAGAGCGGTAGAAAAGAGAGGGTGGCCCGAACCGGGGGACACCACCAACAAAGGGCAGGGTTTGTACAGTTTTCAGATACGAGCTCTTAGATTGCAGCTCTTACAAATGACTCCCCTCCCCCGAGAGACTTACACAGTTGTTGAGTCCAGAGGTTGTACTACCATTAGTCCTGGACCGTAGGACCAAGACCCTGGCCCCTTTCAACCAGGGAGTATCCGAGCTGTCCCAAAGAGCGCCCGGCGTCCTCCGTGGGGCTTTCCATAGGACAAGACCTTGAGACTAACAAGCCCCCCCATCTGGTCCAAGGACACAAGACGGGATGAAAGTGGATACGCCACTTGCGCGCGCCAACTCCAAAATAGGAAGGCTACCGATATAACCTCGGTGGGGCCGCCAGGCGATCTAGCACACCTACTAGCTCTGCGGGCTAGTACAGATGTATTATTTTATCTTGACAAGAATCCTGCGCGGTAGGGAGGAGTGGCAACTGTGGTGGGGATAGTGCACCTAACACCACAATGCGTCACACGCGTAAGATTACGAGAGGGGAGGGCGGTGCATAAGGTGTCTAAAAACAAATGTCATGCTCGAAGCCAGTTTTGCAGCTCTTATAAACTGAGTTGTAATTCTTACTATGGTAGTAATCTCCACGCTTTTGTTGGATCTTATACATAGACATAGACATTTGGAACAAAACCCTGTTCTCCTCCAGCAGGCATGATAAACAACTGTCAGCCTTTCAATATCGCTGCAGAGTCCCTGTAACGTATTTCACTCCAGGCATATAGTCCAGTATGTACTGTATTTATGTAAGTTTCATCCATATAAACTATATAAACTTCACTTCGATATCTCCGAATATTTCGTAAATATTTATGCCTTTCTGCACGTATGGTGCGATGTTCGATTAAAATTTTTTTTTTGTTTTCAAATAATCCTAGCTTCAAAAGAACTCTTCTTAATGTTCAAACACTGCCTTGGAAGTCAGTAGAATTTTTAGCTTCATAAGCACTTTCTTCAAAGTTGGTCTTTGTTTTTCTGTGCTTTAAAAATTATTCACAGTTCGCCTAACTACTTCTGAATTAAAACATCCAAATTAGATTTTGTGCAAGTTCTTAATCTTTGTTTACTAGGCATAGAGAAGGACGTTGTTGCACTAGCACCAATGGCTTTTCTTTCCTTAATAACTCACCTAAACACAACTGTTGCCTCAGATACCCTTCCCCAGATATTTATAGCAGACCCAGACCATTGTTCCTTTTTTATAAATCTATGGATATTGGTTATTACTTCTCGTGTTTTTAAATGTAGCACTTTATTTCCTAATGTGCTGCTTGGAGGCGTCATTTATAAATGCTCTCTTGGAACCAGGAGACAAGCACATTTTGAAACAAGCTGTAGTGTTTCCGAGTAGCTCTGCACGTGTTCAGTTGCTCGCAACTGATACGCAACTGACCTGCCCTCCCCTCCAGTTGCAACCGTTCTGAGGTGGACTCGTCCAGGCCCCCCTGCACATCGCTCTGCACTTTTCAAGATAAAAAAATACATCTGTACCCGGGAATATTAATGGCTTCCCTCAACCCCGTCCGGAGACGTACCCGATCTCCCACGGGTATTGGGCACCTCTGCCCCCTCGAGACCAACCTAATCCGAACAACTCCCAGAGGGAGGGGTTCAAATGTTCGGCCCGAGATTCCTCTAGTAACGTCAGAGGTACCACGAGTGCTAAGGGTCCGCAGCGCCCGCACCACGGCAACTGAAGGGGACGGATTCTCTCCCCTACGGGAAGAGACTCACACACCCTACTGGGGTCCTGGAACTCGGACGAAGGTTTACAGAATATCCTTTCTCCCTTCCATGCAGCACCGAGACTCCCGTCGACATTTCATGTAAGCAGAATGGAGGTCAGAGAAATGGACAATACAGTAGTAAGTTGCCACAAACGGTGTATCTCGGATGCGAGAGCCCCTAGTGGTTTACCCGGGAAATATACGAGTCAAATGAAGAATTTAGTATCATGACGAAATGTTGGCCATGGTAGCTCAATGAGTTAGAGTGACTGGACGGAAACCAGGAGATCCGTGTTTCAAATCCCGGCCATGGCATGTTGACTATCTTAGGGGAGGGGATCCGTCCCCTTCAGCTGCCGTGGTGTGGACCCTTTAGCACTCGTGGTACCTCTGACGTTACCAGAGGAACCTCGGGTCGAACTGCCGCGCCCCTCCCGTGGGAGTTGTTCGGATTGGGTTGTACTTGAGGGGGCAGTGTGTTCCCGACACCCGCGGTAGATCGGGTACCTCCGCCCAGGCTTCGGCCGCCCGGAGGGGGTAGAGGGTTGCCTAAGAAGTCCCGGGTACTATCCTGCAGAGCTAGTAGAAGATGTGCTAGATCACCGGGTGGCCCCACCGAGGTTATTCGGTAGTCTTCCCTGCGGGGTTGACGCGCGTAAGTGGCGTATCCACTTCCACCCGTTTTGAGATGGGTAGGGGGGGGGGCTTTTTAGACTCCAGGTATTGCCCCAAGGTAAAAACCCCGGAGTTTTCCATAGCTTCCGGGCTGATGGCCGGAGTCTTCGGACATTCGGGTAGACCTCGTGACGAAGAGACCTTGGCCTATATACGGCTAGTGTGAAGAAATGATTAATTGTCATCAGTTAACTAAGAAGCATTATATGTATTTAGCAACGGCAAGAATGAAGCCCGGGGATTTCCCAGGACCGTTATTCCGATTCCCATCCTAAGCAATATATATTCCCTAAAGCCAACCCGATTTGGAGCTATAGGTCCACTTGTTCCATCGCCATCCTCCTCACTCTATCCTCGGAGTAAAGCCTGGCGCTCCTAGTTGCCTTCAGTTTTTAAATGGATCGCTTGGTGGAATGGGGTTTCCCCGAAGGTCGTAAGAGACTATACGGGGAGTGTTCAAGTATCCAAGGCATAATCATTTAATACTTTTAACTAATTAAAAAGCATTCTATATAATTCGATATTATTTGTGGAGCTTAATTGTGGATAAAATTTAATGAAAATACGTTTTATTGTAAATAGTTATGTTCTGCAATAAGAAACAAATGAAACTTTAATGATTGTGTTTTGTTTGCAGCATGTGAAGAAAAAGCAGAGAGTAAAGGTGATGGAATATTGGATAGAGACAGCCAGAGAATGTTTCAACATCGGTAATTTCAATTCCTTAATGGCTATAATTGCTGGCCTCAATATGTCACCAGTCTCCAGGCTGAAGAAAACGGTAAGTAGTTTTCCTTGTTATTGTTTCTAGTTCCAAATTTGTGTTTCTGTAGTTCTTATTCCAGATTTGATTGCTGTTTTATACTGCACAAATTTCTTCAGTGCCCATTGGTTATTAGAGCAGAAATCTGTTAATGGGTTTGAAATGAGAGTTGCCTAGTAATAAACATCTTATACAAATTTAACTATGTGTAACAATAAACTTTACATATCTTAAGAAAAATGATGTCGATTTTTCTTATTAGTTCAATTAGTTGAAGTTGAAATCTATTTCACGAACCCTTTTCGCGTCCTCAATCAAAAACACTTACGTCGTTAAGGAAGTTACTATGTTATTATGTTGTTGTTTTTTCAGTATTACCAAAATCTGAAAACGAAACAAACTTAAGAACAGAATCAACTGCTGGTATTTCAAAATTTACTAGGCGATGTTTATTTTTTAAAATAAATATATTTTCCCAAACCATTAAATCTATCGGACCATTTAATTGTTTTAATAATTTAACTTCAGGATTTATTTCATGGTTAAATAACCAAAAATGATCTGTTACGGCTGATTTATTTTTTTTATACTTAATGTTACGAAAATGTTTTTCGTTCTGGTTTCCAAATTACGTTTCGTCCTACCAATGTAAACCGATCACAATCTAATCTCTGTTTCATATAACCTTGCCCCTTGTATCACTCCAAGTGCAACTACCTTCCCCCTAATCCTAATTGGCTAATACTTTCGCGCCATAGGCCATCGGTGCCTTCCCGTCACATTTAAACCTGCAGTAAACATCATAATAATTGCCAGGAAAATACATAAGGTAATACAAATAAGAATTTGAAGGCATGCAAAAATACAAGTTTATAATGAATCTGAGCAAGTTTAAACTGAATGAATGAGCAATGAAACTGAAACAAGTTTATAACGAAAGGCCTTCGGCCTTTTCCACTGGGATTTTTTTTTTTAAACCAGCACACATACCTTGCAAAAATGCTTGTCTTTCAGTCTTAAAAGTCGTGTCACGCCATACTTGTGTCCTTCATTCACCCAAGTCTCGTCAAGGTAGTATATTTTGCTATTTGTATCCCGGTACAGTCTGATTGTCCTTAAATAACGTCTTCGCCACACAGCAATATCGCCCCTGGAGTGGCAAGTTTCCCTTCTGTCTCAAATTCATGTCCCGATGTTCCTACGCATCTAACACTCACACCTGTAAGTTCAGAGCACAGCTGTTCGACTTCTCTCACTGACAAAGACGGATTCTTCTCTGTGAGTGCATTAAACACATGCAACACAATTTTTTTTCGCCGCTTTGTAAAGGTTTTCCCTTGCGATGCTTCAGCGAAAAACTGGCGTTAGACTCTGCCATTATACATATAATAAGTACACGTGCAATAAACGATCAATAAAATAATTTAGCTCTCGCACTCGGCATAGCACACCTTCGAATGGCGATATATGACTAATCCAGTTTAAAACAAGGTCAGTGATAAAAGTCATATAAACAAATATGTCATCACTACCGCTAAATCACGTGCTATCGTGCCATGTGCTTCAGAGCAAAGGAACCTCCTCTTTACTTCGTTTAAGAATTAACATGCATTTCAGATAAATCAACTCTGTTGCGTAATATATTTAATTCAAACAGTTACGGAAATATAAATTTGACAATTCTCTTCCAACATATAAAGATATATCATCATGTTAAATAACGAACTAATTTTTACCGCACAGCAGTCTATACAATAGCAGCCAATGGGAGGTGATTAGGTCACGTGACCGTTAAGAGATACGGGGCGAGCTTATCTGAAACAAGGCTTAAACAATCAAATTGATTAATACCAGACTTTTTATTATTAGGAATTTATCCTTTTTAGAGAAATATAGTAAATTTTTATTACTATATTTGTTTTGAGGAACCAAAGTTATACCAAACTCTTCAAAAACTTTTTGAAATTGTTTATTAAACCAAGAATGGTAAGTATTTTTTTTTAATTATAATCATCTTTTTATTTTTAAGGATATAAATATCATTTACATTTTTGATATTTAATTTTTTCAATCTTCTTTTGTTTAATTTGTTATTATTTATTATTATCTTTAGATCTAGAAAAGGAAGAAATCCATTAATTTTACTTGTTAGCGAGCGTTTCACTAATTTCTAGAAACACTGATTGGATGCATAAAAGCGCCGTGGCTGTCAGTTGCGAGTTGAGTTGCGATTTGGGAACTGTTGTGTGTGTGCAGCTGTGTAATGGACCTTTGAAGTATACAACCAGTGCAGTCTTTCCTTTGTGAAGCTACGAGAGACTGTTCTGTGTATGACACGTCATTTTAGAGACTGTAAGGGGTGTACAAAGTGTGTTTCTGAAATAAAAAGCAGTTTAAATTTCTTCAAACACGATTTTTAACTCTACGAACCCACAAAGTCACGATATGTTATTTTTAAATATCAAAAATTATTTTCCTTTTATCATTATTATTCTGCGTTGCAGCTTTTGTCAGGTTTTTGCACACATATTTACTTTATGACTGAATTGTCAGTGGAGTTTGCCTATGTTCTTTCACTTGCAGCTACGTCCATTTGTGTAAAACAACTGAAAGCTCCCACAAACATTCAGGCAACACCTGCTGCAAAAATGGCGTTTACACGCAACCAGTTAGAGCTGGTGGGTGGCAGTGTGAATTAACCCAGGCAACATGTTAACAGAAAACCTCCGTTGATGACCACCAGTAATCCCCATACATGGCTTAGCCGTCATGTAAAACCGGCCTCATCACTGCGGAACAACGTCTGAGGAAGCAATCATTCCACCAAACATCTATGTAGCAAACTCAGTTCGTGTCCGCTCTGTTTTAACTACCCAAGCGGATAGGTAAACATTAAACTCATACGGCGGCATGCAGGAGGCCCATGGTTTGGTTAAAAGTAAATTCCCATTCACAGAGATGAAGTATAAATGCAAGATTTGGTACACAGTTATTTAGCGGAGTCGCCGTAACGTGTAACTTATAGCAAGAAACTGCGGTGAGATTAGATTTGGAACTACACCCTTTATTTTTTCCTGCGTTCGTTCCCAACAGCACACGATCATGGCAGAGGAATGTATGACGTAATCACTTTTCCTGTGTTTATGCTCTTCTATGTCTAGTATCCGCACATGTTTTTTAGAATTTTTATCACGCTATGAAAACCATTTCATTATTTATACTGATGGCTCCAAGAGCTCAAACGGTGTTGGTTGTGCTTATGTGTGTGGAACCGAACCGTATACATTCGGATTCCATACTAGCACTTAAATTTATACTTCAGAGCTTTATGCAGTATACCGGGCCGTTTTACATCTACGTCGACGAAAGTTGGGGGACTGCTTAATCCTGAGTGATTCCCTCAGAGCACTTCAAAGTCTACGGCAGCTGTACAACTACCACCCTATTGTGCAGCGTATACAGGATGCCCTCCACGTTTTACACGCTTCTGGCGTTAACGTGGTGTGTGCATGGATCCCTGGCCACGTAGGCTTGCCGGCGAATGAAATGGTGGATTCAGCACCCAAGACGGCTACCATAAAGCCCAGGGTTCGGTTACCGTCTGTGACATCGGAAGATTTTAGAGCCGTATTGCGGAGAGCTGTGCAAACCTGCTGGCAGGAAGAGTGGTCCGCTCTCCGCAATAATAAACTTAGATCTTTGAAAGAACTTCCGATTCCCTGGGTTACCTCCTGTCGGTCATCTCGTCGCGAGGGGATGAGGTCTCGGAGTCCACCTCGTGGACTGTTTCGGGCTACAGTAGGAGGAATGCCGGTTCTCCTGGATCGCCGGGGAAGTTCTCAACTGCTTAAGTGCACGGACCACGCCCTCTACTCTGTCGTGCCTCCTTGGGTTCGGCGGTCCTCTGACTCCTCTCACCTCATCCTTCCTTCCGGGCATGCCCCACTTGGGGCATAAGTACAAAAGATGATGCTGGTCGAAGTGCTGAATCCCCTCTGTAAATTCTATCCTACCTGACATTCATATTTCAGAATAACAGAACTTTCCGGGAAAACCTTACCCAGGTAACTCACCCTGGCCGAGATTCGAACTCCGGACCTCTTGAACGTGAGGCAGATACGGTACCATCTACACTGCAGAATTGTATGTGCAAGTACCTTGTGTCAGTTCCCCCCCTCCAACGTTAAGTCATATCGGACGATGAATGAAATGGGTGAAATGATGCTTAAATGAGCCCGGGGCCTTGGAGCCTAGAGTTACTTTTCAGGATGAGGAAAACCCCGAAAAAAACTTATCCAAGTAACTCACCCTGACCGAGATTCGAACTCGGGACGTCTTGAACGTGAGGCAGACGTGCTGCCATCTATGCTACCGAGACGGGCTATCCTGTATGAGAGAGGGAGAGAATAAAAGAGGGGGATAACGGCAAAACTCAAAAGATACTTTTCTTTATTACAAATATATATTTATTGATATTTATTCATATTTATTTGTACAGTTTCCATTAAATTTTTACTACAATGACTTTGATATCTAACAATCATTATACAAATATATGAAATTGCTGACCCTAAGATTTACTCGCTGACTCAGGTCCCGTGGCTATAAGCCTTTGGTTTTCCAGATCAGCTTGCTGTCATTTCTTCTTGACCTTCGCTTCTTTTATCCTAATCCACTTTTCTCTTATCCTATATAAGAGTTCTCCTATACATCTATTTTTCTTTTCACTCATCCGCGTTAACATGCGTAACGCCACTATCTCTTTGCTCACACTGTCCTATTTCTTATCCCATATTTTTCTCCTACAATTCGTTAACTCCTTACATTCTATCTGGTAATGAACAGTGCTCTCTTCATCTCCACAAAATTCACATATCCCTACCTCATTACTGCTCAACCCATTTCGATATATTATTCCTACTCTCACCCATGCTATGCCTTCTCTTCCAGTTTTGTCACATTGATCTATATATTTTTCCCTACCCCATTCTGTCTTTAATTACTTGTAAAATTTCAAAGATTTCTTTTCTTCTATACTTTTCCAAATCTCATGCCTATCTAAGTCTTGTAATCTAGTTCTCACTTCCTTCCAAAAACCTCTAGGATTTGACTCCTCTGCTCTCCATAAATCTCCGATGCCTAACTTCGATGCAGTTCTTTCCAATTCCGACCATCAACTGTTTGTGTTCTTAATTCTTTTCTGTTGCTTCATGCACAGATTCAATAATTCCCCTTTCAGGCCTATAATACACTTATACCAGAATTTTAGTTACTGGAGGTTATTAGTTATTTGGTTATTTTAGTTATTTAGTTATTTGAAGGTCCTTCTCAAAATAGTCTCCCCTGAATGCGATGCACTTGTCCCAGCGTTTCTGCCAGTCTTCAAAGACATGCTAGAAACCATTTTTGAGAGATCCTACAAAATCGCCTCCGCAGCCTTCACCACTGCTTCTGATGATGGATAATGCCTCCCACGAAGGCGTTTCTTCAAGTTAGGGAATAGAAAAAAGTCATATGGGGGCTAAACCCGG
This sequence comes from Mantis religiosa, assembly GCA_030765055.1. Taxonomy (NCBI): domain Eukaryota; kingdom Metazoa; phylum Arthropoda; class Insecta; order Mantodea; family Mantidae; genus Mantis; species Mantis religiosa. Next base: position 38,623,497 of record CM060960.1, read on the forward strand.
ACTATAGGGAGGGTGAGGGATGCACTTCACGTTGATTTTTGCAAAATATTCAACAACATTGGCAATATGCGGCCGCGCATTATCGTGGTGCAGCATCCAGCCTGCTTCACGGAAATATGGTCTTTTGCGCCTGATATGGACTTGCAATGTTTCCAGGACATCCCTGTAGTATTGTCCAGTTACTGATGTGTGTGCAGGTACAACATGCTGATAAACCATTCCATGAATATCAAAGAATGAGATGACCATAACGTTCCCAGCAGAAGCAACCACTTTTGCTTTTTGGGGGGTTGGTGATGAAGGAGATTTCCACACTGAGCTTTGCTGTTTGCTCTTAGGATCAAAATGATGTAGTCAAGTTTCATCAGCAGTGATTACGTTTGAAAGAAACTCTGGATCTTCCTCTAACATCAACTTTAACTGCATGTTACCTCCATTGCAGCGGTAGGCGATACTGAACATGTCTGAACTTGCCTGTTCGCACAGACGGGAACCAGCAGTACCAACAATGATACTACTACATCGTGTTTGTTTCACATTAAGCTAACAGAATATAATAAGTTTGAACTTTAGTGCGAAAATTTATATAAGGACTTCACCTTCTAAGTAAAAAAAACCTTCCGTCAAGTTTCGTGGAAGGAATATCAAAGTAAATGATAATAGAGAAAGCCATTTGATTTCATCATATCTAATATTTATAATGTAATTGAGTAAAGGCCTTATATATTTGTAGCACCATAATAATTTTAATAATACTTTTCATTATTATCTGTTTATGTCAATGCAGTTGCAGTTTATAATAACAAAGTGTAACTGTCCAATTTATAAAAGTTACATTCTACAAAATTAATTCAGTACTATTTTTTCTTCTTCTGAAAAAAAAATTACAGACGTAGAAATATAAAAGCTAACCTCATTTTAAAACTGCAGTCCTTGTTTAGTAACTTAGGAAAACACTGCTCCACATGGATATGCATATAGCACTTCTTTTTTAGTTTTTGGTATTTGGATTCTTGCCAGAGTCCTTACTAAGGCCATAAAGCAGAATTATTTAGTACCTCCGCTATGCATTCTTTAGATTCTTTTCATCGTTCGTTGACACGCCTGCCTTAAAAAAATCTATTTTTACGACCGGACACAAATTTCAATATTAAGTTAACCAAAGCTCCGGTGAGGATATTACTTTTAATTTGATTTTCCATTCGGCGTTTTTATCGTTATTTCATTGTCGGACAGGAGGTCAAAAGGTCACCTGTCCGGGCGAGAAATTTGAGGGTGAAATTCTCTTGTCAGAGTTTTTGATTGCGACATGTGGGGTTTTGCTGTTTTGGTTTTAGAAAACAAGAGACTCGCATCGCGTCAGAAACAGATGCAAGCGAAATTTTGAAAAGGTAAACAGGATTTGGATACGTACAGCTAGATTTTTTTTAATATGTTTATTAGATCGGTCAGCAATAATACATGCTTTGTAGATCTGAGAGAACAGATACAAAATAATTATAGAGTAATATCATTGTGCCTCCTGTGAACTAATACAAATGTGATACTGAAGTGATAAAATGGTATACATACTGCAATAATGAGAATTTGTACAGCAGAAAAGAATAGAAAAGCAAATGTGGGGCAGTAGATCATTCAGTGTCATCACTGTAAAGCAGGTCCTGTGGTAGTCGTCGCTTCAGTCGCGTTGGCCGGCGACTTCGGACGCCGATGTTGTACGTCACAGCTCCTGGGACGTGGCGTAGATTATAGAAGCGTCGAGCAGTCTGTCGGATGAAATGGTGGGGAGGAAGAAGTCCCAGCTCCTGATGTAGCTGCTGGCTGCGGACAAACCAAGGAGCATTGGTGGCGATTTGCAGGAATCGACTCTGGATGACCTGTAGACGCCTCAGGTGACAAGTGCTGGCAGGCATAAGTAATAAGAGACCGAACCAGAGATTTGTACGGGAGCAGTGACGATTCTAAACGAAGTGAAATGTGTTTGTGAAATTAAGGAGGGAGTTGTGAAAGACGAGCGGATGCCAGGGTAATGGTGCGGTCACGTACGCCGAGTGTCCAGTAACACTCACTTGACTGGTGTAGATGAAGGGAGCCACGGCACATGATCGGTCACAACGCGTATAGGCGGAGGTGGATTATAGCGGCGTAAAGTGAAAATCTTGGCTTCAGCTTTTTGGGTATGGAGGGAGATGCACCAAGTTCGAAACCATTGAGTGAGGCGATCAAGAGAGAGCTGTGAGTTTCGTACAGCAGAATGTAGATCGGAGTGAGAGTAAAATAAAACAGTGTCGTCAGCATACAGGGCAATTGAGGTTGGAGCCATGTCTGGAATATCAGAGGTGTAAATACTAAACAGCGTTGGTGCCAGTATTGAACCTTGTGGAACGCCTCAATGTAAACCCAATCACAATCTAAACAATTAAATTGATAAATACCAGATTTTTTATTATTAGGAATTTCATCTCTTTTAGAGAAATGTAGTAAATTTTTAATACTATATTTGTTTTGAGGAATCAAAGTTATACCAAACTCTTCAAAAACTTTTTGAAATTGTTTATTAAACCAAGGATGGTACGTAATTTTTTTAAATTATAATTGTCTTTTATTTTGTAAGGGTAGAAATATCATTAAAATTTTTTTGATATTTAATTTTTTTAATCTTGTTTTGTATAAAGTGTTTATTAAAACCATTAATTAAAGCCGTATTAATAATATGTTTATATTCTTTATTAAATTCCTCTTTATTCAGGGATATATCTATTAATCTATAAATCAAACCATTAAAAACAGCAAATTTGTGTGGAAAAGGGTTAAAACATTTATTTTTTATGTAATTATAGATATGAGTAGATTTCCTATAAATACCAAAATTCAATTTATTATTATTTCTTATCTTCAAATCCAGAAAAGGAACACTACCATAAATTTCATATATCTTGTAAATTTAGTAATTTTAAAGCATCGTTTACTTGTTTATCGGGAACAATAGCAAAAATATTGTCACGGCAACAGGCATAAAAGTTTCGGTCCAAATAAGAAAACAGTTGGCGGATAAATTTTCAGATAACGAGCTTGCATAAGGAGTTAGTGATAGCGCGGCCTTTGTAAACAAGCGCCGGCAAGCAGAGATAACTGAGGTAAGGGACTCACCGGCATAGATTAAGTTACTTTGGTTTCTTTATTCTTCCGGAACTTTCTGGACTGAGAGAGATTGTTCGGGTTCTGGCTGATTGTAGAATAATCTAGAGTTACGAATTAGGTATTTCAGGACATGACGGCTCGCAAAGTTTAGTTGAAAAACAGGTGAAACGAGAGACAGCTGGAAGTGTTATTGTAACGAGAGCTAATCTGCTGTCACTGTTTGTTATTGTGATCGACCTTGGTAGACTGATGGTGACGTAACGTAATGCTGCTGTAATCTATAAGAGTATTTCTACGAAAATAAAGGAGAGTTTTAATTTCTGCAACTCGTTGCAGACATCGCCTCCAAAATTGGCATTTCCGTGGTATCTGTTCACAGAATCCTGCTTGAGGATCTGAAAATGATCAATCGGCGATCCTCCAAAACAACGTTCTCCACTCGCTGGATCATGTCGTCAGACCGGCTGGTGCGAGGCCGTGACTGTCTTGGTTTGTTGTCTCACGATGTTCTGCCTTCATTGAACTGTGGCACCCAGGAACGCACATTAGACACATCCATGGTACCATCACCACATGCCTCACACAACTGGCGATGAATTTCAATAGATATCACACCACGGAAATGGAGGAAACGAATGATTACATGTGGTACTCGCCATTTTAAGTATCAAAATCAGTCATTACTCTCGGCGTTGCCACTAGTGCTCTATACACTGTACAGTGCTGCCATCTCTATCACGCATTCAGAAAGAGTCCGCGTATAATTTTTTTCTTTTAATATAGTACTTCCTATCTGGTCCGAGTCCTGAAAAAAATAGGAGGTGTTATAACTTGAACACACCTCGTAGAATTGCATTTTTAGGAATATTTTGTGGAGTAAGTAGGGAAATGATGTGAATACATAATATTTTTCTACGAGGCCTGAAATCTCTCTCAATTTTACGGCAGTATAGTTTGCATAATATTCTTGTTTTAACAGACCAGAGCAAAGAGCTTGCAAGATAATTAGTAGCAGCTCTCATGTTGGGAAGAAGATATTTTATGATTCTGGCACTGGATTCTCTTTTGCTTGCCCTGGTTACGTAGCAAACGCTTGAAACAAGAAAAACATTACACAATTTTATGTGTTATCTCTTTATAACGGAGCTCGTTGGCAGGACAGAGTACCCAACCGCCTTTTTCTCGCTCAGGCTATTTTCCACTGTTTCAGTCTCTCCCTCTCTCCTTTTTGTGGCTAGGAAGGGAGGTCCGAGTGCTTAATAAATTTCCTTCATGTATACCGTTACGTTACAACAAAATGAAACAAAGTAATGAGTCTGCAAATTACAGAGTTTGACATCGTAGCCAGTGAAGCCCTAGAGAATAGTTATGCAATACTTCTCAAAACCTGCCCCGACGTAATATGGTTCAGAGTTGCAAATATAGAATAACTTGTTTCCCAGTGTTTGTAACAAGTGACACTTGCGCGCAGAGAAAATTAAACATTTATTGCGAAATTGATCACAGCTGAAAAGTTTCACGTCATAAAAATGTTCATTGGCTGCCACTTTATTTAGTGCATTGACCCTGCTGTTAAGGAATGGCAAAAACAGTCAAAATAGATTTAAATTTGGGGAGACCTTGTTAAATACAATTTTATTTGAAGATAACACTGGGCAACAATGAAAATTTTTCGGGCTTAAAAATAGTGAATTTACATGTATTTCCATCTGCTAAATTCATAAAAATGACAGATTAGCTCTTGTTTTGAAGATAAAGTGACATTTCATTTTTTAGAGTGAAGATTTTAAATATGGTGGAATCTTTTTGGGAGTTGGCACACCTGTGAAATAACAAAACACAATCATAGAGAAATTTTGGAAATTAAGTGATGCAAAAGTAAAGGAAGGAATTTTTGTCAGACCACAAATAAGAGAACTTGTAAAGGATCCTGCATTTGACCAAGTTTTGGAGGGGAAGAAAAGGAAGCTCGGGAAGCCTTCAAGGGTGTTATTCATTGATTTTTAGGCAACAAAAGAGATAACAACTACAAGCATTTGGTGACAGTGCTCCTGCAATACAACATGTCCCTTAAGATCCATTTCCTCCACTCCCACCTAGACTTTTTCCCTCCTAGTTGTGGAGCTGTTAGTGATGAACATGGGGAGAGATTCCATCAGGACATTTCTGTTATGGAACAAAGATATCAGGGTCGTTGGAATGAAGTAATGCTTGCGGATTACTGTTGGTCTTTGTATAGGGATTCTGCGGAACTCCATCACAAGAGGCAAGCTAAAAGACGACGAAGTCAATAGGCCACCTCATGATTCTCTTCAGACACGACTATCTGCGAAGTATTTTTCCAGCAATTTAGAACCCTTAGCATGTAATTACCAGTTAAACAAATCAAATGCACCTTCATTGTTGTTAGCATGTATGTAAATTAAAATGTATCCTTTTCTCTCAATCCGTTAATATGTAATACCTCCACTTTGTGTATATCATAGAAACTAGAGCTAATAAAAATATTCATTGTCAAATTTGTGTTTCTCAACCCAAAATTAGTTGGAATTGCCTCATAAAGTGCTCGAAACGTTAAAAAATTATTGGCTGTTGCCCAGTGTAATCAGGTCATTCTTTTTCACTTCAGAAGATGGGCATCAAAGAATATTAAAAATCTATAATTCAGAACATTATTAATAATTCGAAGGTTATTGATTTTGAAGAAGTTTCCAGTACGATAGAGTTATTAATGATGAAATAAAATAAAAAGTCATCATTTATACAAATATAACAATTTCTAACTTAAAGCTTCACTTATCAAATAGGAAATGATACTTTTCTTATAAATTGTCCTGGATCGCGATTCCATACCATGCTCACCCGGAAACAACAAAGCTGTCGTCATCGTTACGAACGCTAGATATTAATATATTCTTGCCAGTACTACCATAACATGAAAATAAAACAAATTTAAAAACGCAATCGACTGCCGGTGTTTATTTTTTAAAATAAATATATTGCCGTAGCTACTGGCATAAAAATTTCGGCGTAAATAGATAACAAACGGTGGATAATGTTTCACGGTAATAAATAGCTTGCATAAGTAGTTAACGATAGCGCGGCTAGTGTACACAAAGGGGCCGGCAAACAAAGATAGCTGTGATAAAGGACTTGCCGGCATAGATTAAGTTACGTTTCTGGTATGTGATAGAATATTCGGTTTCTTTATTCTTCTGGAAGAGTCTCGAATTTATCAATGAGGTATTTAAGAAGGCGACGAGTTGTAAAACAGTTGTAAAACAGTCACGGGCGTGAGTAAGCAGAAAAGAGCTGAGAGTGTTTATGTTGTAAACAGTGGAAGTTGAGTAAGCTGTTTGTTATTGTCATGGACCTTTGTAGACTGATTGTGTACGTAACGTAATGCTGCTGTAATCTATAAGAGTATTTCTACAGAAATAAAGAACACTCGGCCTTTTAATTCTACGAACCCAAAAAGTCACAATATTTTACCAAACCATTGAATCTGTCGGAGCATTTAATTGTTTTAATAATTTATCTTCTGGATTTATTTCATGGTTAAATGACCAAAGGTGATCTGCCACGGCCGATTTATCAATCTGTATTTAGTGTTATGAAAATGCTCTATGTTTCTGGTTTCCAAATTGTAACAGTAGTTTTAAGTTATATTTAGAAAAGGTATGAAAAGTTTATAAACTTATAAAAATATATGTAATTTTGTGATTGGTCATAAAATAATTGTATGACGTAATGTTGTGACGTGGAATTAAATCGGCCAATCACAAAATTAAGATAGGAGTAACGATAGTTACGAAAAATCAATAATCTTGATAGAGATGTTCGGTAATGGTGAGTGTGATGGATAGTGGAGCAGGATCAAGAACTTTTATGTAATAGTTGGAAATGTTCAAATATAACAAAGTAAGAATTTATCGATATTTTGGAAGTGACTGGGAAAGGAAGTTCAAGTAAAATGTAATCCAAATAATACAATTAAATAGTTACAAAATTTGACTTCTCCGAAACTTTATTCCGAACCACCCCTGAAACTAAGATTCTCATGACTCTTATTTAACCAAACACTATCATCAAGAAACAAATCAAAATACAAAGACCTAACCCTGTTATATTTGGCTTCTCGACTTGGGTCTTCGAAAAGTCAACGTGCATCCCATCTCAAACATAGAAATCCCGCACCAAACTGTGCCCGAACGTGTGGCTGAAAAAGATGGAGAGAAATTAATTAATTAAGAATTCCTGTCCCAAAATTACATTTTGTCTTTCCAATATAAACTTTATCACAATCGAAAAAATTAAGTTTATAAATATCAGATTTTTTTATTGTTAGGAATTTTATATTTTTTAGAGAAATGCAATAAATTTTAGTACTCTATTTATTTTGAGGAACCAAAGTTATACCAAACTCTTTAAAAAAAAAGAAAATGTTTATCAACCCAAGGTTGGTAAGTAATTTTTTTTTTTTAATTATAATCGTATTTTATTTTTTAAGGGTAGAAATATCATTAACGATTTTTTTATATTTAATTTTTTATGTATTTATAGGAAGTCTGCTTATATTGATAATTTAGGCTTAGGCTTTTTATTTTTGTTTGATATACCTGGTGCCGGTACAATGGACCCGGCTTACAAGCTCTACATTTGAATGATATTACGTTTTTCAGTTTTTGTATTGGTTTCGTCGTCATGGCTTTACATAAAGCCCATACGGCGTCTCCTTATGGGCGCACCGAGAACAGCTTTAGTTAGTTCGTTTTCTTTTAGGTGCTCCAGTTTTTCCTTGAATTTTTTTTTTGTGATTTTATTTACATATATAACACACACACACACACACACACACACACACACACACACACACACACACACACACTCACGCACACACTCATGGGCATACGTAGTATGTCCCTCGCACTCACACACTTATTCACGCACACTTTACTTTTACCAACTCATAGAAGCACCCTTGTTAGATCATTGGGAGATTATGACCCCACTAGACGCCGTTCTAGACAACATCGGGTCCCCCGCATGGCATGCGGGCACCCAAGATAACCCAGGAGCTAATCCAAACAGCAGCTAAAGCTGAGCTCCACATAATCTCCTAAGTTGTTTGGCAACAAAATTCTTCCCAACTCAAAACTAAATTAAAAACACCAGGGTGCAGGGAATTGCATCCTGTCCTTTCATCCCGAAGGTACAAATTGTAACCTCACAAAATTCTTCAAATCTCAAAACCTACACCATACCCATCCTACAAAATCCCGTTCAAATACCTTACCTGCGGTGAAACCCTTAACGGGTGGGCACGCAACAAAAACCTTCTGGCTATATACAGCCAGCCAGCACGTCATGGTCATGGTGCGGCAGCATGTCGCTCAGTTCCTTGGGCAGCCCGGGATTGTCGGCCCCTGCCGGTGGTTTGTGAGGCCTAGGGCCGGGAATTTTGGGCGCGCAATGGGTGGTGAGCGATCCTTATTTACAGTATTTTCACCCATTTATGTTTCCGGTGTTTTTTCTCACCTTTTCCGGTGTTATGGATTAAAGGGTTTGTATGCCGACAAATGCGCGTCCAAATGGAGGAGGTTCTTTTTTCCAATGCCTCGGGGATCGTCGGGATGCGGACTTCTTGAGTCGTTTGTGGTGCGGATGGGAGCGGATAGGATTTTCCTAAGGGAGAGGTTTTGCAGGATTTGAAGGTATTTGATGGTTGTTTTGGATGCGTTTGCCCAGGCCACACATGCGTATCGAACCACTGACAGAATGAACGACTGGTACAAGATAACCTTCGAGCGGAGTTTCAGTTGTTTACTCCTAAATATGGGGGCACACATTGCCCTTTGTTGGTTATATCTTTTATGTGGGTGGACCAGTATATTGTGCGGCATAAAAAATAAAATTTTTAACCCTTTTTCTCATAAATTCATTGTTTTCAGTAATTTAATTTATAGATTAATAAATATACCCCTGAATAATAAGAAATTTAATAAACAATATAAACATATTACTAATACTGCTTTAATTAATGGTTCTAATAGAGACTTTATACATAAAAATATAAATAACATAATAATAAACAATTTATGTTAATGCATTCTAACTGCGATGGTTATAACCATTATCCTATAAAACAGTCTGTCGCTTCCATAGAATAGCTACACATCCCCCCAAGATAAATCCAGTTGTAGAACTCTGCATCTTGCTGTAATTCATTACTGAGTTTTAAGCGAATTATGAGTGCTTTAAAAAATCCCGTAGGATGTTTTACAGGAATATAAACTGTTATTACTTTATTTTTCCCTTCTTCATTTTAAAGGTCTCTGCTACCACCACATTCACATATTTCTTTCTTCTTTTTTTTCTATCTCCCGCCGCCGTCATAAAAATCCATTACGTGCTGGCTAAAATAAGACTACACCTAGTTAATCCCAACGAGATTTTATTCCTTAAAATCCCTCTCTAGAAACCCCTTTTGAAATATGTTATTGGGTTGTGTTTGGGAAATTCTAAGGACTTAAAATATCCTATGAATGCAAAGCCGGTGTCATTTACTCCCATTTGTAAGAGATCCAGAAAGTCCTTAAAAGCAAATTTATGCTCCAACTCGTGTGGTTTTGGAAGCGATATATTTTATATATACTTTTATTTAAATTTTAAAACCAATTAAACAAAATTCTGTCAGGAAAGTACGAGGGCTGATGAAAGACTGAAACTGGTCCCCCCCCCCCCCACAGATGTTGATTACTGGAATTCAATGTTTACATAATCTGGAAATTAATTGTTCTTTCACACTAGCCGTGTGTAGGACGCACTATGAATGAGTAGAGCCAGACTGAAAAATACAATGTCATAGCCGGGATTTGAACCACAGATCTACTGTCTCCGTCCAGTCGCTCTAACCATTGGAGCTACTATGGCCAACGTTTATTTTAGCGTTTATTTAGTGCAACCTGAGAAGTCTGGGCTGTCAGAGCATTGTTTTGATAACGAACATAGAGCCAACTTTCGGGAGACGACACAACAGTTACTGGGAGCGAAGAGTTAACGAGACTTTGGCCATTTTCACCAAGAGGAGCATGCTTAATCGTGATGCTGGATTTCAGTTCAGCTCCTCTTGGAAACCGGCCTTAAAAATGGAAATCCATCGACTTAAGAAGCACAGATCAATACAGCTTGATAAATCAAGTTAAGTAGTTACGTTTCTTTGACCCCATTAATGTTCTATACTCACGCCATCTCCTGATCTGACATTTAATTTACTGAAAACAGTCTTTTGTTCAGTAATGCGAATTGATAGTGTTTTTTCTTTGTTTATGTTTGTGTTATATCCAGTGTTTCATTTGTGGTTATAACATTTTATAAATGTCCTGATGATGGGAGAGATGTACACTCCCGAAACGTTGATATCTAATCATATTTATATTTATATTTATATTCCCTATAAACTATTTATAAAATAATTAAACTTATTTATCAATGATGTTGATGCCCCTCTTTTCTGCATGCATACGATAACGATAAGCGGTTTGTTCCTTGCAGCTCATACGAACACGAGGCCAGCGCGGACGGATTCTTTTGTTTACATCAAGTCCGGTTCTAAGACCGGACAGACAAACGTACGAACCCCACGCATCCAAGTGGTACAAGAGGCTGTTGTAAATATGAAAAATCCCTATTCAAAATAAATCCCAAGCCGGTTCAACCACTGACTGGATGCACTCTACAGATTAGCCTGATTCCAAACATGCGAGTCATTTCATCAGGATAATGGCTCCTGTATGGTATCAGTGGCGGCTCCGAGCGAAACCGCAGTATGCAAATAATTCTTTCTCTCCATTTCCATGAGCAGGTATAACTTACATAGCCATCATTTCCTAGAGATCCATCCTTCGTTTCTTTATGTTAGTGAAAACGTAAGAGAAATTCTCTCAGCCTCGCGGTTTGGCTTTCTTCATATATTGAAGAAAACCCAATCGTCATATTGACAGCAGTAGGCTACTAACTCCAGGAGAAAGTTATTATCTGCTTTGTACCTTTACAATCTACGATAATGATAAGAACACCAAAATTAGATAACATTGATGAATATGGCTGCAATTAACAAAACTAGAGTCCATCATTGTAGTCCAACGTCCTTTTTGTCCTCAGTTTAACAAACATCTGCATCAAATTGTTGAAGCTGTAAATTCGATAACTAGAGATCTGATTCGTGTGTGGTAAGAAATGATATTGATCATACAACACAGCTGTTCAGTGCATAAACAAGTCAAATTTAAACTTTTCAGGAGCACTGGAATTGTATTTCTCTCGTTTATAGTTTGGAAGAAATATCCCTGTATTTTATAAATATAATTATACATTATATTGTATGGTATTACCAGGGTGGTCTGAAAAAGCTTCCGACCTCAACACGAAGATGGCAGCACTCGTAAACATAAGCTAGTCAATTGCGTTGTTCATCTGTTGAGAGTTACTTACCAAAGTTTCAGCCATTTTGGACGCTCAGTTGTTATGTAAAAGTCGTTTGAGTGAATTGATGTGAGTGTTTTTATGAAAATAGACAATATTAAGTATCGAGCTGTCATTAAATATTTGATTTTGAAAGACAATACGCCTACGCAAATCAAAGATTAGTTGGATTCTGTGTATGGGGACTCTGCACCATCATTTACCACAGTGAAAGTTTGGACAGCTGAATTTGAACCTGGCTGTGAGAGCTTGGGAAATGATGAACGTTCGGGACGTCCAAAAATTGCAACTACTGACGAAAACATCGCCAAAATTCACCAAATGGGGCTAGGCGACCGCCGAATTAAAGTGAGAGAGATAGCAGAGGCTATGAACATGTCAAAAGAACGCTTTTGTCACATATTAAATCAACATTTAGACATGAGAAAGCTGTGCCCGCGTGTTCGGTGCCGCCTTTGCTCACGTTAGAGCAGAAACGTGTTCGAATGAATATTTCCAACACTCTATTGGCGCAGTTTAGGCGCAATAAATCCGAGTTTTGCGCCGATTAATTACTGTAGATGAAACTCCGATACACCATTATACGTCCGAAACAAAAATAAAGTCGAAACAGTGGACTGCAAAGGAGGAACCGGCTCAAAAAAAACCAAAACCTTCTTTCTCGACTGGGAAAGTGACTGCGATTGCTTTTTTTTTTTTTTTTTTTGGGGGGGGGGGATAGTCGTGGAGTTATTTTAATCGATTATCTTCAAAAAGAAAAAAACAATTACAAGAGCATACTATGCGTCATTATTTGACAAACTGAATGCAGAACTTGCGGAAGAGCGGCCACATTTACAGAAAAAGAAAATGCTGTTTCACCAAGACAACGCACCGTCTTACACCTCAGCGGTTGCAATGGCGAAAATCCACGAATTACGGTCTGAACTGCTTGACCATCCGCTTTACTCACCAGATCTAACCCCAAGCAACTTCTTTTTGTTCCCTCGTCTGAAAATTGCGCTCGGAGGACAGAGATTTTCGTCAAATGAAGAGGCAATCACCTTCGTGGACAATTATTTTGCAGAGATAAAGGCCGAGTACTATTTGGACGGCTTACAGAGATGGAAGCATCGCTGGGAGAAGTGTAGAGAGTTACAAGGAGACTATGTTAAAAAACGCCGAGTACTATTTGGACGAGTTACAGAGAGGGGAGCATCGCTGGGAGAAGTGTGTAGAGTTACAAGGAGACTATGTTGAAAAACGCCGAGTACTATTTGGACGAGTTACAGAGAGGGGAGCATCGCTGGGAGAAGTGTGTGGAGTTACAAGGAGACTATGTTGAAAAACAATATCTGAAAAAATGTCTTGTATTTTTATTAGGTCGGAAACTTTTCAGACTACCGATGTATATGTAACAGAGGAATAAAATATGAAAATTGCGAGCTGTAGTAATAAGTAAGGATCCCAGTAAAATAGTGGAGAATTTCTTCTGAGAATAAAAGTCGAGTCTATCTCGAAGAGTATCGATTCCACAGCAGAGGAAATTAACAATGGCCGACTATATTTCTTATCTGTAACTCCCTCTGGTGACCTGTTCTGTTAAACGGAAACCATTTGTGCTGCTTTAAATTAACTTTATGTAATATGTTTGCCTCCCCTCCATCTTTCTTTTTCCCCCTTATTGTTGGAAAGAAAGGCCCTCGCTGTTCTTGGAATTTCTGTTGTAAATACGTAATTACTTGAGCGGCGAACAAAAACTTAGGCTTCTCCCCACGAAGTAGCAAAGACGTGTAATTTTTCAGTAACGCAAACAACTGAGGATCCCGTTAGGGACTTGGTCGTTCAGACTCGAAAGGCAATAAGAAGTTCTCTGCGGTACTGGCTGCCTCAGGCGTATACGTTGGCGAAAGAAATAAACGAGTCCATGGTTCAAACATAAAGTTTGCTCGAGTACAAAATATCATTAAAACACGGAGAAGACGGGAAATATTTGAAAAGCCATTTCAAAATGTAAACAACCGGTCCGCCAGCAACCTTTGAGCACCAAAATTAATTTTTAATGGGAATAAAAACGTAATTGTGCCACCAATCTATTCCAAAGCTGATCAAGGCAGCTAGCCCTCGTAGCCATGGTCGCTAGAGAGCATGTCTCTAGCATTCCGCCGCGTAGAGGGTCGGGGGTTCGAATCTCGCTTTGGGCATGGGTGTTTATGTGTATAGTATATATGTGTGAATTTATAGAGAACAGTAAAACAAACGGAAACAATAAAAACCGATTAAATGAGAAAAATAAGTGTAAATGTAAATTTTTTTGACAACGTACCTTTACTCATCCTCATAATTTAGATAGTCACTCTCAAAATAGTCTCCCCTGAATGCGATACACTTGTCCTAGCGTTTCTGTCAGTCTTCAAAGACATGCCTCCTTCGACCAGGGAGTTACCGAGCTGTCCCGAAAGGGTGCCCGGCGCCTCCATGGGGCTTTCCATAGGGCAAGACCTAGAGACTAACAGCCCCCCCCCCCATCTGATGCTGTGGACTCAAGATGGGATGGAAGTAGATACGTCACTTACGCGTGCCAACACCAAAGTGGGAAGGCTACCGATATAACCTCGATAGGGCCGCCTGGTGATCTAGCACACCTTCTACTAGCTACGCTGGCTGTAACTTTAAGCGGACTGGCATCGAGATTGAACCCAGCATTGGGTACAAGGAGGCAATAGTCCCCCTGAACCCGTGCCTAGAAGTGTCCAAGTAGGACGCCCAGGTAGTTGATGGAATCACTCCACTGTATCCTACGGCCTCTAAAGTGGAAGTTGTGGCAGTCAGCGGGGGTGTGGCGCTTTGTGAGAAGAATAGCGTGGCTTTTGTCAGGATTTACGGACATCCGCCAACGCCTGCATCACTGTTGTGTGAGTCGGAGGTGTCTCTGTATAGGGTCCCGTAGGGGAGGGGATCCGTCCCCTTCAGCTGCCGTGGTGCGGGCACTGCGGACCCTTAGCACTCGTGGTACCTCTGACGTTACTAGAGGAATCTCGGGCCGAACATCTGAGCCCCCCCTCTGGGAGTTGTTCGGATTGGGTTGGTCTCGAGGGGGCAGTGTGTTCCCGATACCCGTGGGAATCGGGTACGTCTCCGGACGGGGTTGAGGGAAGCCATTAATTCTCTCGGGTACTAGCCTGCAAAGCTAGTAGAAGGTGTGCTAGATCACTAGGCGGCCCCACCGAGGTCATATCGGTAGTCTTCCCTTTTGGTGTTGGCGCGCGTATGTGGCGTATCCACTTCCATCCCGTCTTGGACCAGATGGGGGGGGGGCTTGTTAGTAACCCAGGTCTTGCCCTATGGAAAGCCCCACGGAGGATGCCCAGCGCCCTTTGGGACAGCTCGGATAACTCCCTGGTTTAAAGGGACCCGGGTCTTGGTCCTACGGGCCCAGGACTGATGGGAGTAGACCCTCTGGACTCAACTGTCTCTGTATAGGGTTGAAGGCTCGATCCGCAGGCGAATGCTGGGGTGGTTTCTCGTCTAACACACTTTCTCTTCATTTCTGTATCCACCATTACATTCATCATTTCCTTTCAGGACTGCAGGACCAGGCGACGGTATTCGGGGCGTTGCGGCGGGGCGTTCAAGGTGCGCTTTGTTAAGATTAATATTTCTCCGCTTTAACGATACCTAATTGATCCAAACTTGATCTATTGCTTCCAAGTGGGGCACCCCCAGGGGGGAAGGATGAGGCGAGAGGAGACAAAGGTCGGACGTCCGAAGGAGCCACTACAGTGCAGGGTTCCTACACTTAACCAGTTGTAAACTCCCCGGCAATCCAGTACAACCATGCGTCCATTCCGGTCTAACACTTACTGCGTTTTTTAAAAAATGACCCATTCAGGTGTATCTTTGTACTTCTTCTTCATCATCTTCTTCTACCTCGCGGCTTTGGATTGTTTAACCCGTTCCGGCTCCAAATTGGTCTGCCCATCTTTTCTTCGGTCTTCCCTGGTTTCTTCTTCCTATAGGTTTATAGTTTTAAGGCTATTTTTGGTATTCTGTTATTATTCATCCTCTGAACATGTTCTTTCCATTGATTTCTATTTCTTTCAATAGTATGGTTTATTTCCTCTACTTTTAATTCTGTCCTAATATCCTGACTACGTTGTTTTTATCAATTTTGGTATATCCAGCTATTGCTCTTATGAATTTGATTTCTGATGACTGTAGTCTCGTACTATTTCTTTTTGTTAGTGTCCATGTTTCTTATCCATAGATCATAGTTGGTATTGCCATTGTTTTGTGTAATTTTATTATAGAGTCCTTTCTTGCTTTATTTTTTAATGTTCTTTTTATTGTGCTTGTTATACAGTTTAATTTATTTACTTTCTCTGTTATATCAGCTTCCCCTTGGTACGAGACATTACATCCCAAATACTCAAAGTGTGACTTCTGCTCAATTATTATGTGATCTAACACTATTTTTGATCTTGCTGGATTAATTCCTTTAAATGCCATGGTTTTGGATTTATTTGCTGATATTTTCATTCCATATTCTGTAGCAATTTTATCTAGACCATACAGCATTTTCTGCAGGTAATCTTCATTTGTGGCCATTATTATTTGATCATCTGCATGCAACATAGTTTTCAATTTAGCTCCTGATACATTAATGCCTCCAAATCCTTACTAGAGGGATTAGTTTATTATGTGCTGCCTACAAAATATATGCCAAAATAATTAGTACTCGGTTAAACAAAATAACAGATGCAATACTCCTAGAAGAACAAACTGGTTTTAGAAAAGGAAGAAGCACCATTGACAATGTTTTTACTCAAACAAATAATAGAAAAACGACGAGAACAAAATTTAGAGACAGACTTACTATTTATCTTTGTACTTGTAGTCATAATAATTGATTGGATAAGATTCGATATTAAATGGCAGATGGTGTGTATGTCCACAGGAGGTGTGTCCCGTATAGGTCACTTACATAAGAGGTGTAGTCACAAAGCCATGCATTTGAGTGAAAGGTGAATAGAGAATACACGTTTTGTGCCGTTGTTGGGAATGAATTTAGTGCAAGAATCAATCTCTGGCTAGGGACGAGAGAGGGCGTATTTGGAACATCTGGCAGTGACAGATCGGCCTTCCATGGACAACTTCGATCTATGGCTTCCATTGTTGCCAACTTGACACCTTCAGACGTTAACAAATGTTGCATACTGGAGCTCAGTACACTCGTCAATAAAATTATGTAAGAATAATTATAAACTCTACTTATTGACACATGCATAGCTCGCTTTCCGAAAAACCTGGGTTTAGTTTCTAACGATCGTCCACTCTGAACTTGTTTTTTCAAGGGCTGTATCTTCTGCCACAGCTCTGCTGTCTCCTACTTTCATTTCGTCTTCCACATTCAGTTACACGACGAATCTAGGGCTGTGTTTCGAACGACGGCGGGCAGATGGCGTAAAGGCTTGTGATTAGTAATTTCTAGTGCTGCGTGATTTAATCGATTAATCGAGTCGATTAAAATTAATCGATTGCAATAAATATTCATCAAAACTCTTTTAGCCAAATTTTGCCTTCTTTGTTTTGATGTATTGCTTCCAATCTTAACAGCATTTCCAAAAATCAAGCTTTCACTATAACTCTGAGATAATATAACTCCTGATATCTAAAAGAAATAACTCTGAACCCCGAGAGAGTCTAAATAACACTTCTGTTGTGAAATATTCTAAGAGGTACATAACTACATACAGATGCTGACAGAGAGGTTTCTTTCCTTATAGCTTGTGTGTGACAACATATCGTGTACAATTCAGTTCATGCCAGAGGATATACTCCCTATTAGTCCTTGAGCCGTAGGACAAAGGACCCGGGGCTCCTTCTACCAGGGAGTTACAGAGCTGTCCCGAAAGGGCACTCGGCGCCTCCGAGGCTCTTTCCATAGCGCAAGGCCTAGAGACAAACAAGACCCACCCCATCTGGTCCTATGGACTCAAGACGGGATGAAAGTGGATACGCCACTTGAAATGTGTGTGAAATGTGTACTGTTTAACGCCCGCTTTTACTACATACGGCACCGCAGGCGATGACACTGATGATACATGAGATGAAGATGGAGCATCAGTGGAATGAGATGGCGGGGGAAACCGGAGATCCTGGAGAAAACCCGCCCCAGCGCCGTGTTGTCCACCACAAATCTCACTATGCGGTTGCCTGGGATCGAACCCGGGCCGCCTTGGTGAGAGCCAAGCGGTCTAACCACTGAGCCACGGCACGGCCAGATACGCCACTTACGCGCGCCAACACCAAAATGAGTAGGCTATCGATATGACCTCGGTGAGGCCGCCTGGTGATCTAGCACACCTACTAGCTATGCAGGCTAGTACGCGGGAATATTAATGGCTTCTCTCAAACCCGTCCGGAGACGTACCCGATCTCCCACGGGTATCTGGAACCACTGCCCCCCTCGAGTCTAACCCAATCCGAACTCCCAATCAGGGAGGGGCTCGAATGTTCGGCCCGAGCTTCCTCTGGTAAAGTCTGTCTACCCAACGCAAGTGCACGACGGCCGCTTTCTTTGACAAACCCTCATAATCGTTTTACAACATGGACCCTCCTCCTGACGGTCCTTTCTACAATGTTGCAACATTTTAACATCACCGTCTTGCACCTAATGAAACAGAACAACTGGAAGTTGGAAATTTGGCAACTGTCATTTTCAACAAATGGGGGCTGCTATTGGTCCCCAACGTCAGTGTTCCATTTCTGAAGTGTGGAGATAGATTTATAACGGTCATTAGTGGGCGGGGAGGTCCCGTCCTTTGAGGTCCCTTTGACTGGGAACTGCACATACGTTGGCTAAACAGACTTTAACGTCAGAGGTACCACGAGTGCTAGGGGTCCACAGTGCCTGCACCACGGCAGCTGAAGGGGACAGATCCCCTCCCCTTCGGGGACATATCGTATACAACTGATTATGTATCGCTTGCTAGCATAAACTGAACTGTACAACCTTGAACCGAACACTTCGATTACGCAGCTATGGAAACAATAGCTGATCCCTCTACTCAGGGCTGGTGTTGGTGTAACTTTGCTGTAAACTGCAGTAAGCCAGTAACGTTTCTGATTTCGCGACAGTGAGTGAAAGTTTTGTGTTAAAAAAGTTAAAATAAGGAAAAACGTTATAAAAAACAACTCCATGTCAGTCTCACAAATCTTAGTAGATATTGATTTAATACATTACTAAATAATTACTTACAAAAATATTATAGATGTAATTCAATACATATATTAAGCATGTGCACTTGATGCAAACAAATTTTGAATCTAAATATTTAAAAGTTTCATAAATAATGAAATGTAACAGATAATATCTGGATTAATTGATAGATTAATCAATTAAAGAAACACTGTTAATCGTTAAAAATGGATGCTGGTGGAGGACACTTCCAACATTTTCTCTGAGATATAAATAGCGTAATGTAATCTTCCAATTGTGTATTATATTCTTCCAAAGTTGCACGTGTCTCTTATTATTGGTTCAGAAGTTATGGCGTATTGAAGTGGTTCAGGTTTATTTGGATCACACTGTATAAAAAATCTATTATATTCTATGAGGAAACATGTTGATTTACTAACTTAAAAGTTCTATCTGGATGAATACGAAGTAGATATTAGAATGAGTCTTTGTAGAACTAGTTTGTAGAGAAACTCAAGCGATTTATTTATATAAAACTTTTTTTAATTTGCTTTCAATTTTCACAAGATTGCAAGATAATGACTAAGATTTTTGTTACAGTGGAGCAAAGTTCAGCAGGCCAAGTTTTCCATACTGGAGCACCAGATGGATCCTTCCTCTAACTTCAGTAGCTACAGGTCTACCCTGAAGGCTGCCATGTGGCGCTCTGCCGGGGCCACTGATGACCGTCAGAGGATAGTAATACCGTTCTTCTCGTTACTGGTGAAGGATCTGTACTTCCTCAACGAAGGCTGCTCTAATAGGTGAGCCCCCATTTGTGCTTATAATGTATCAAACCTTCATGCCAAAACCTGCCTCCAAATTTTGGGCACAGAAGCGGCTTGTCATCAAAAGGCTGCAAACAAAATCTTAGCTGCCAGTTTTAAATGCAAAGCATTCATGTAATAGGACAACAACTGATCAACTGACTGAAAGGACAGCCCTGATAATAATTAAGAAATGGGTATGATTCATGTGAGAAGATACACTTCCACTAGGAGTGTCCACTACGTCCCACGTTCTGGCTTCAGTGTGTCAAACTTGGAGATGAAATTGGCACCTATTGTTTTGATTTTAGTGTTATTATACCACATGATCTATCTCACAGAACTTTCAACTTAGGTTTCGGCATGAAGGCTAATGCTTCCTTTGTTAATACGAGATACAGAGATTTTCTTGTGTTCGTAGTTTTTATGCAGTCCTATAAATGAAAATCTGTCATGTTGTACTGCAAGTTCTTCATAGGCAAAATCAGAACGTACACACATTAGAGTAGAGAAATTAAGCTAAGCATTTCTTAACGTGAATTACGGTGAATGATGGATATTTTCCTAAAGAAATGTCAAAACAGGTATGCCAACTGCGATGGCCTGCACCTCCTTCAATAACACGGATAAGTAAAGCCTTTAAAAGTAGTTTTAAAAGTGTTCTGTGTCTTTATCCTCGCCTTTCTATGACAGCGGCAGACAGCGCTGAGCTCGCGGTTAGGAAAAATACCTCGCAGCCGGTCCGGATGTTTTTGGTTCTCTCGGTATAAGTATATTAACAGTATATGGTCATTGCACTATGTGCTACTCTGTTAAACAGTGTTTATATTATAATATTTGTAACAGATATTCTGTATATTCCAAAATTTTACAATTTATAATTTTAGGCTACATTTAGTTGTCTTTACCTTGTTGCTACCTTGGCTTACATGGCACCCTGGTCTTCTTCTCTGTCAGGTAGCTCTTAACCTCCATGCCTCCTTGTTACTTAATTAGCCTCATTCTTCCGCCTCATCTTCCTTATATTCTTTACATTTCTTGCCCATTTTTCCTCTACTTTCTTTAAAAATTGGCCAAAACTTCTTACCTTATATCCCTCCTTTCCTGTTAACATTTTTATAGCTACTACCGTCTTCTCTACTTTCTCCCATTTTTCCTCCCAAACCTTTTTCTTATCCATTGCAACCTCCTCGCATTCTGTTACATAGTGTTATATGCTTTCTTTTCCCCCACACAATTCACAAATTTCCTTTCCCTACCTCTTATCCGGCCGCGCCGTGGCTCAGTGATTAGACCGCTTGGCTCTCACCAAGGCGGCCCGGGTTCGATCCCAGGCGGCCACAAAGTGAGATTTGTGGTGAACACGGCGCTGTGGCGGGTTTTATCCGGGATCTCCGGTTTCCCCCGCCATCTCATTCCACCGGTGCTCCATCTTCATCTCATGTATCATCAGTGTCATCGCCTGCGTTGCCGTATGTAGTAAAAGCGGACGTTAAACACTTCACATTTCATTTCCTTACCTCTTATCCTTCTTAGAAATATTGTTCCTGTTCTCATCCAAGCTAGCCCTTCTCTTTCTTGACTATTGCAGTAATCTACATATGCTTCTTGTCCCCAATTTCTTTTAATTTGCTTGTACAATTGTAATGATTTCATATTTTCTAGACTTCCCCAAATTCCCTGCCTTTCTATGTCTTCTATTCTGCATTTTACCACTCTACCCACATCGCTTGTATGGCCGCGACGCGGCTCAGTGGTTAGACCGCTTGGCTCTCAGCAAGGTGGCCCGAGTTCGATCCCAGGCGACCGCAAAGTGAGACAACACGGTGGACAACACGGCGTTCGGGCGGGTTTTCTCTGGGACCTCCGGTTTCCCCCGGCATCTCATTCCACCGGTGCTCCATCTTCATCTCATGTATCATCAGTGTCACGCGGGCGTTAAACACTGCACATTCCATTTCATTACCTCTTATGCCTCTTAGAAATATTGTTCCTGTTCTCATCCAAGCTAGCCCTTCTCTCTCTTGCCTATTGCAGTAATCTACATATGCTTCTTGTCCCCAATTTCGTTTTATTTCATTGCACAATTGTAATTATTTCATATTTTCTAGACTTCCCCATAGTTCCTGTCTTTCTATATCTTCTATTCTGCATTTTACCAATTTAGCCACATCGCTTGTATTCCTTTCCTCTAATCTCCATATATCTCCCATTCCTACGTTTTCCTTAATTCCTCCTGGGGGGTTCCACATAGGCAGCACACTTAGGTGATTACACAAATTTAACTTAATTTCAATAATTTTGAATTGCATATGTTTATAGCTTCTGAGTTAAGAATTCAAGTCCAATGGGATGAAGAATCTTAACATAGCAAAGTTGATGGTATAGGAGCTATAGTCAAAAACAAATCGAGATTCCAAATATCACCTTTACGTCTAATAAAACGAGTGGGTATTATTTATTCGTTATCTCAAAGGTGCCAGACAGTGTCCAGAAAGCTGTGTAGCTAGGAGATTCCTCACCCCTAACGGTGTTTACCTCCATTGCAGATGAACAGCTCTTCCCTCTTCCATTTGTTTGGCGGAATTAATTCCACGTTGGTACCGTGGCCCATAAATAAAGTTTTTCAATAAGCCCGGCAAGATTACGGCGAGCGCTGCATAAATTGTGTTAAACTGCTTTCTTTGGGTAAGAGAAAGCTTCGGGCAAACTTCACCGCTAAATGCAACAATTCAGCAGAGTGTCGCATTTAATTAAATATTTGTTCCTTAGAATTGAATTGTGTGTTAACAGGCTTACCGAAGTTTTAATTCACAGTCCACCGCCGTTTTAATTTCCATTTTAATGCCATTACGTATCTTAAATGCGAAGGAGGGAAAATAAACCGATTTATTTGAGGTAAAAGTTTGTGGAAAGATTCGCGTCCGCCTGAAAACCTCGTGCCCCGTCTATCTTAACGAGCCAAGCTTGTTGAGTTCGTTATTATCCAGTATTTTCATTAAGATAACCAGGAAGTGTAAAATAAAATGGTCAAATATTATATGTTTACTATCTGTACTACTTGCTATAGTAAGCAAGAGAAATATTACATTCCATTCAAAAATTTGATGTCAAGATTTAACTCCTTAATGCATGAATTATTTTGGTACAGATGTATTATTTTATGTTGACAGGCATCCTGCGTGGTAGGGATGAGTAGCAACTGTGGTGGGGATAGTGCACCTATCGCCACAATGCGTCACACGCCTAAGATTACGAGAGGGAAGGGCGGTGCATAAGGTGTCTAAAAACAAATTTCATTCTCGAAGCCAGTTTTGCAACTGTTATAAACTAAGTTGTAATTCTTTACTATGGTAGTAATCTCCACGCTTTTGTTGGATCTTAAATAGTACATAGGCATTTGGAACAAAACCCTGTTCTCCTCCAGCAGGCATGATAAACAACTGTCGGCCTTTCAATATCGCTGCAGAGTCCCTGTAACGTATTTCACTCCAGGCATATGGTCCAGTATGTGCTGTATTTATATAAGTTTCATCCATATAAACTATATAAACTTCACTTCGGTATCTCCGAATATTTCGTAAACACTTAAGCCTTTTTGCACGTATGGTGCGATGTTCGATTAAAATTTGTCTGTCACGCTTAGTGTTTTTTTTTTTTTTTTTCAAATAATCCTAGCTTCAAAAGAACTCTTCTTAATGTTCAGACTCTGCCTTGGAAGTCAGTAGAATTTTTTAAGCTTCATAAGCACTTTCTTCAAAGTTGGTCTTTGTTTTTCTGTGCTTTAAAAATTATTCATAGTTCGCCTAACTACTTCTGAATTAAAACATCCAAATTAGATTTTGTGCATGTTCTTAATCTTTGTTTACTGGGCATAGAGAAGGACGTTGTTGTACTAGCACCAATGGCTTTTCTTTCCCTAATAACTCTCCTAAACTGCTTTCAGACACAATTGTTGCCTCAGATATCCTTCTCCAGATTTTTATAGCTGACCCAGACCATTGTTCCTTTTTTATAAATCTATGGATATTGGTTATTACTTCTCGTGTTTTTAAATGTAGCACTTTATTTCCTAATGTGCTGCTAGGAGGCGTCATTTATAAATACTCTCTTGGAACCAGGAGACAAGCACACTTTGAAACAAGCTGTAGTACTACCAAGTAGCTCTGCACGTGTTTACTTGCTCGCAACTGGTATACAACTGACCTGTCCTCCCCTCCAGTTGTAACCGTTCTGGGGTGGACTCGTCCAGATACCATCGCGCATCGCTCTGCACTTTTCAAGATAAAAAAATACATCTGTACTTATGCCGCTCTTCCTGTTATTTCTAAACGGGTTCTCACACCTCTTTCTGCGGTGCCTTAACGCAATCGATTCGAATAGCCATGATCGTTAAAGTGACAGTAAAGGACTGGTCATCCATTCAAAGCCAAACGCTGCGAGCTCGAATCTGCAGTCAAATGTGCCTGTGGTAAAGGACGGGGAGGACCCAAGTAAAATAATCGGTGTGATGCACGCTGCAGTTGCTTGGACTTTGCCTTTTTATAGTAAAAATATTACATATTAAAATGCACATTATAATTAAAATAATTACCTACCTTCGTCACAGAAGGAGTTGGGAATGATGCCCTTGTGCTGCCACGCATGTCTCATACGTTCAAAGAAAATTCTATTGACGCGGAATTAATTCAGCTTCTGAAATTTTAGTAATTTCTGGAGAACAGGTTATAGTCACTGGGTGCTAGATCAGGCGAATAGGGTGGATGTTCAAGCAATTTGAAATGTCAGTAATATCTGGGCAACAGAAGTAATCAATAAAAGTAATTCCCAGTGCATCCCAGAAAACACTAGCCATAACCTTGTTATGTAACAAAATTGACGTTGCCTTTCTTGGAGTTGCTTCACGTGGCACAATCCACTGTTTTAACTGTGATATACTTTCTGGAGTATAGTGACGTATCCGAGTTTCATCCATATTAATAAGCCGTCTCAAAAATTCACTGGGATTCACGGAAGAGCTCCAAATTCTTAACAGAAACAGTTTTTCTTTGCAACTTTTGATCATGTGTCAAAAAACGCGGCACGGACCTTATGAAAGCCGAAAACATTACATAAAATATTACTGCACGTTCTTTTTATACAAGGCTGTTGAAGAAGGAATGATCACAATTTTGTTGACAACGTACCTTTACTCATCCTCATAATTTTGATGGTCCTCCTCAAAATAGTCTCCCCTGAATGCGATACACTTGTCCCAGCGTTTCTGCCAGTCTTCAAAGACATACTGGAAACCATTTTTTGAGAGAACCTTTAAAATCGCCTCCGCAGCCGTCACCACTGCTTCTGATGGATAATGCCTCCCACGAAGGCGTTTCTTCAAGTTAGGGGGGGAAAAAGGTCACATGGGGCTATAGGGAGGGTAAGGGATGTACTTCACGTTGATTTTTGCAAGATATTCAGCAACAATATTGGCAATAAGCGACCGCGCATTATCGTGGTACAGCATCCAACCTGCTTCACGGAAATATGGTCTTTTGCGCCTGATATGGACTTGCAATGTTTTCAGGACATCCCTGTAGTATTGTCCAGTTACTGGTGTGTGTGCAGGTACAACATGCTAATAAACCATTCCATGAATATCAAAGAATGAGATCACCATAACTTTCCCAGCAGAAGCAACCACTTTTGCTCCTTTAGGAGTTGTCGATGAAAGAGATTTCCACACTGAGCTTTGCTATTTGCTCTCAGGATCAAAATGATGTAGCCAAGTTTCATCAGAAGTGATTACGTTTGAAAGAAACTCCGGATCTCCCTCTAACATCAACTTTAACTGCATGTTATCTCCATTGCAACGGTAGGCGATACTGAACATGTCTGAACTTACCTGGTTCTCACAGGCGGGAACCAGGAGTACCAACAATGAAACTACTACAGCTTGTTTGTTTCACATTAAGCTAACAGAATATAATAAGATTGAATTTTAGTGCGAAAAATTATGATCATTCTTTATTGAACGCCATCGTATATTTACAGACTCTGCTATCTCAAACAACTTCAATCTGTGGTCTTACAGTAATAAACGATGCAATTTTTTTTAATGATCTCTGGAGTTGTGACTTCCACAGGGCGTCCAGAGCGAGGCTCATCACTAGTGCTCTAACATCCCATTTTAAACTCTGTAACCCAAATTTTAATCATTGTATATGAAGGGGCAGAGTCTTTCAATGTACAGTCCATTTCCTCCTTGATTTCTTTAGGCGTTATGCCTTTCAAATGGAAGCATTTAATCACTGCTTATTTTTCCAAATCCTCCATTTTCGTGAAACCTCTACACTTGTCTTGTTTAAAATGCTGTCATTCAAAAACTAAACACGCTGTTGATCTGTAACTATGTATACAAGCTAGTCTAGAGTTAAACTATATGATGCTCTCCGTCAAATTACAAACAAAAAATAATTTTTGAATATTTCGAGCACTTCATGAGGCAATTACTTCTAATTTTGGGTTGAGAAAAACAAATATTACAATGAAAAATTTGTATTAGCTCTAGTTTCTATGATATACACAAGGTGGAAGTATTAAATATTAGCGGATTGAGAGGAAAGGATACATTTTAATTACATATGTGCTAACAACAATGGAAGTGCATTTGATTTTCGTAACTGGTAATTACATGCTAAGAGTTCTAAATTGTTGTAAAAATACTTCGCAGATAGTCGTGTCTGAAGAGTATCATGTGGTGGCCTATTGACTTCGTCGTCTTTTAGCTTGCCTCTTGTGATGGAGTTCTGCAGAATCCCTATACAAAGACCAACAGTAATCTGCAAGCATTACTTCATTCCAACGGCCCTGATATCTTTGTTCCATAACAGAAATGTCTTGATGGCATCTCTTCCCATGTTCATCACTAACAGCTCCACAACTAGGAGGGAAAAGTCTAGGTGGGAGTGGAGACAATGGATCTTAAGGGACATGTTGCATCCAAGGTTACGGTATTTTTGCAGGAGTACTGTTACCAAATGCTTGTAGTTTTCATCTCTTTTATTGTCTAAAAATCCATGAACAACAAAAAATAATAAAAAATAAAAGCTCACACAAAGAAAGAGGCAGCAACATATAAATATCGAACATAGGTCTTTTAAAGCTATCGTTTCGCGGACGGTGAGCACAAAAAATATAAATAAATAAAAAAATGAAAATAAAAATAAAAAATAATGGAAAAAATATAATAATTATATATGGTATTCCCTACCTAGATCTCTGCCCCCACATCTCATAGTTTCTAGGCTGAAGAGGGTTAACCCTAAGCAGCCCTGGGACCCAGGTCTCTAAATTCCTTGCTTGCTGCCCTTGAAGTCTTCCCAAGCTTCCTTTTCTTTCCCCTGGGAAATTTGGTCAAGTGCAGGATCCTTTACAAGTTCTCTTATTTGTGGTCCGACATAAATGCCTTCCTTAACTTTTGCATCACTTAATTTCCAAAATTTCTCTCTGACTGTGCTTTGTTATTTGACAGGTATGCCAACACCCCAAAAAAATCTCCCAAATTTAAAGTCTTCACTCTAAAAAATGAAATGTCACTTTATCTTCAAGACAAGAGCTAATCTGTCATTTTTATGGTGATTTTTGAATTCAGCAGATCGAAATAGATGTAAATTCACTATTTTTAAGCCCGAAACATTTTTATTATTGCCCAGTGTTATTCTATGTGAATGGAGCATAACAGATGAACAATCGTTGGTAACTTTTCTTACGCTGAAACTCGTGCCTTTTGTTTCACTGTATTATTTAAATGAAATAAAAAGGACAGGACATTGAGATGCATAATATTCTCTGTGCAGACACAAAGGCCTGCCTTTCTGAAAACAGAGAATGTGTCAACAAGAGCTAATGTGTCTGCCTGCATTAACTAGCAGGAAATGTCTTCCTCTCTCGGGCAGACCTGGAGAGAGCAGTTTTAACTGAAGTAAGAGGCGAAGATTTAACTGAAAAGAAATGTCCCATAAATCACGGCAAGAGTACTGCGAGTGAAATACGGTACAGACTTCCCTGTCTGGACAGCACTGGCGTAAGAGGGCTCGGCGATGAAACAGAAAAAGCACAAAAACCTATTTTTTCCTTTCTTCTATTCTTGGGCGTCTATTTGCTTATTGTCGCTAGTAAAACACGAATGTTTATAAATACGAGGGTGGTCTGAAGAGTTTCCGACATAATAAAGATACAAGACATTTTTTCAATTTTTTATTTTTCTATTTTACAACATAGTCTCCTTGTAACTTTACACACTTCTCCCAGCGATACTTCCATCTCTGTAACACGTCCAAATAGTACTCGGCGTTTTTCAACATAGTCTCCTTGTAACTCTACACACTTCTCCCAGCGATGCTCCCATCTCTGTAACACGTCCGAATAGTACTCGGCGTTTTTCAACATAGTCTCCTTGTAACTCTACACACTTCTCCCAGCGATGCTCCCATCTCTGTAACCCGTCCAAATAGTACTCGGCGTTTTTCAACATAGTCTCCTTGTAACTCTACACACTTCTCCCAGCGATGCTCCCATCTCTGTAATACGTCCAAATAGCACTCGGCGTTTTTCAACATTGTCTCCTTGTAACTCTACACACCTCTCCCAGCGATGCTCCCATCTCTGTAATACGTCCAAATAGCACTCGGCGTTTTTCAACATAGTCTCCTTGTAACTCTACACACTTCTCCCAGCGATGCTCCCATCTCTGTAACACGTCCAAATAGTACTCGGCGTTTTTCAACATAGTCTCCTTGTAACTCTACACACTTCTCCCAGCGATGCTCCCATCTCTGTAACACGTACAAATAGTACTCGGCGTTTTTCAACATAGTCTCCTTGTAACTCTGCACACTTCTCCCAGCGATGCTCCCATGTCTGTAACTCATCCAAATAGTACTCGGCGTTTTTCAACATAGTCTCCTTGTAACTCTACACACTTCTCCCAGCGATGTTCCCATCTCTGTAACACGTCTAAATAGTACTCGGCATTTTTCTCTACAAAATAATTGTTCACGAAGGTGATTGCCTCTTCATTTGACAAAAATCTCTGTCCTCCGAGCGCAATTTTCAGATGAGGAAACAAAAAGAAGTCGCTTGGGGCTAGATCTGATGAGTAAGGCGGAAGGTCAAGCAGTTCACAACATAATTCGTAGATTTTCGCCTTGCAACCGCTGATGTGTGAGACGGTGCGTTGTCTTGGTGAAACACGATTTTCTTTACGTAGAAAATGAAGCTAGCTACAGTGAAGCAATAAATATTACACAAATATAAATGTTTGTAACAATTACAAATCACATTAGAAGCTGAAATTAATGAATTAATGGATTTCTTCCTTTTCCTGATTTGAAGATAAAAAGAAATAATAATAAATTAGATTTTGGTATTTATAGGAAGTATACTCATATTGATAATTACATAAAAGTAAAAGTTTTAACCCTTTTTCACATAAATTTGCTGTTTTAATAGATTTATTTATAGATTAATAAATATACACCTGAATAAAGATGAATTTAATAAAGAGTATAAACATATTATGAATAGTGCTTTAATTAATGGTTTAATAAATACTTTATACAAAGTAAGATTGAAAATTTTAAATATCAAAAAACTGTTAATGATATTTCTACCCTTTTAAATAAAATACGATTATAATTTTAAAAAATTTACTTACCATTATTGGGTTAATAAACATTTTCAAAAAAAATTAAAGAAGTTTGTATAACTTTAGTTCCTCAAAATAAATATAGTTTTAAAAATTTACTAAATTTTTCTAAAGAAAGATAAAATTCCTAATAATAAAAAAATCCAGTATTTATCAACTCAATTGTTTACATTGTGATAAAGTTTATATTTGAAAGACGAAACGTAATTTGGAAACCAGAGCGAAAGGACATTTTCGTAATATCAAGTATAAACAAACTGATAAATCGGACGTAGCAGATCATTTTTGGTCATTTAACCATTAAATAAATCCAGAAGTTAAATAATTAAAACAATTAAATGGTCAGATAGATTTAATAGTTTAGGAAAAGGTATTTAGTTTAAAAATTAAACATCGCGTAATGAATTTTGAAATACTAGCAGTTGATTCTGTTTTTAGGTTAGTTTCGTTTTCAGATTTTGGTAATACAGAAAAAACATAATGACATGGTAACCGAATCCTTGACAACAGAGTTTATTTATGGACTAAAGATACAAGCTATCTATTTGTGAAATCGATCTCCATTAAATAGAAGAATTAACACATTTTCATAAGATAAGTGAAGTGTTATGTTCCAAATATTTATATTTGTGTAAGGATTTTCTTTTTCTGCAAATGTGGCCGTTTTTCCGCAAGTTCTGCCTTCAGCTTGTCAAGTAATGATGCGCAGTATGCTCCTCTAATGGCTTTTCCTTTTTGAAGATAATCGATTAAAATAACTCCATGACTATCCCAAAAAACAACAGTCGTCATCACTTTCCCAGCCGAAAAAAACAACAAATATTTTTGCATTTTTAGTAGCCGGTTCCCCCTTTTTAGTCCACGCTTTGGACTATATTTTTGTTTCGGGCGTATAATGGTGTATACAAGTTTCATCTACAATAATTAATCGGCGCCAAAACTCTGATTTACTGCGCCTAAACTGTGCCAATAGAGCGTTGGATATGTTCATTCGAACACGTTTTTGGTGTAACGTGAGCAAACGCGGCACCCAACGCGAGGACAACTTCCTCATGTCGAAATGTTGATATAATATGTGACAAACACGTTCTTTTGACATGTTCATAGCCTCAGCTATCTCTCTCACTTTAGTACGGCGGTCGTCTAGCACCATTTGGTGAACTTTGGCGATGTTTTCGTCGGTAGTTGCAGTTTTTGGACATTCCGAACGTTCATCGTCTCTCAAGCTATTACGGCAACGTTTAAATTCAGCTGCCCAAAATTTCACTGTGGTAAATGATGGAGCAGAGTCCCCATACACAGAATCCGACTCATTTTTGATTTGCGTAGGCGTATTGCCTTTCAAAAACAAATATTTAATGACAGCTCGATACTCGATGTTGTCCATTTTCATAAAAGCACTCACATTAACTCAGTCAAACGACTGTTCCATAACGAAATTCGCTAGATTTTATTTATGAGTGCTGCCATCTTCATGTTGAGGTCGGAAACCTTTTAGATCACCCTCGTAAATGGTGCTTTATAACATGAGTACTGCCAACCAAGCGGTAGGCTCAGGTGGTTTGGTCTGTGGCCCACATTCGGGAGGTCCGGGTTCGATTCCTGTCGCCGGCCTACCTGACTCATGGGTTTTTGGGGGGTTTTCCAGGCCACCAGATGAATGCTGGGTAGGTTAATTACATCCTCGGATTTTTCTGTCCCTCCATTATCATTTTACATCCTCTCTCATCTGGTGGTCTCCTTCAGTGTCGGCGGGTGCCTCGGTGCTGCATGGCAGGATGATATACTTTTGGTAAATACTTCCTCTTTCGGTAGGACGGTCTCCGGACCGGCTTAGTAGGCCGTTCCAGGACAATGGCTGGTGGGATGATGGTTATGCCCTCCTTGGCTCCTTGGGCTGGCTGCCCGTTGTCTCTTCGGGGCATAGATACATTAGATCAAGAGTGGTACAGTGCTTAATCCCTTCCTTTTCTCTTAAACCAGCTTGGCAGACCTGCATTTGCGTATATTAGCTAAATTTTCCCTTGTAGACTTCTTAGATACAGAAGGCTGCGAGAGTTGTTAAAGAAAACAGGTCGTTCGTTCTGGTTATTTCTAGTGTGTACATGCACTCTCTTCCCTTCTAGTATATACGTACTCTTTTACAGGAGTTACTTCTCTGCACAAGATTTATATCACGTTGTTTATTGCGTTACGCTCTCAGAGTGTGGTCTTATATACAGGGAGTGTATTCCACGAAAGCAAAGCAAAATTGCTTCTGTTTTAAGGTTAGAAGGTACTGCCTATTCCCACAATGCTATTTCCATGATTTTTGGGTGTGCATTACTAAGAAATTATTATTGATATGTACATTAAAATTTTCAGGCATCTTCTTAAAACCTTTATCTTTAATAATATCTATTATTGAACATTTTGTACTGATAATTTGTTATAATTTCAGATAATTTTAGTTTTTTTAAACAAGTATTATGAATCTCAGAGAAAAATCCCTTTTTATTATTATTCTTATGGATCTGCTTAATACACATGAAACATTCATATTTTTTGGGTGTTAAGTTTTTTAAAACAGTGTACCGGAACCTGAAAAAATGTGAAACTGTGAAAAACAGCTTTAAAGTTTATATATTGATTACTGACTTCTCACATGAGTCGGAACATCCCTGCTGCATAGTCTTGACCCTCTGTATTCTCACTTGTTCTTTTCAAGTTGCTCTTCATTTGTCTTGCCTTCTTGGCCAGTTCTTCAACCATTTTATCTGCTTTCAGGACTCGTAGCTCATCAATTTCTGTACAAACTCAAGGAATCAGAAGAAGTAGAGAATAAACAGAGTAGGCTGGAGTGCAGCTTTGACTGGGTGTTCTTAGAGGAATATGTCCATTTCTCGCTGCATACCTTCTAGAGGTCACATCTCTCAACTTGAATTTGGTGACAAACTTTTAATGACAAAAGTTGAAAGGCGCGGCAGCCCGGTGTAGTTGCGAAAGAGAAGTTACAGAGGTCATAACCCCAGGTCTACAGCTTCCGCTAATTCATGCTTTGGCTGAGTTGTTATCCAACATTTAAAGAATGGTTTCTTGATTTTCTTCGCTTAGTGTGCACCATCCAAATTACCTTTTGTAGCTCCTACCTGTACTAAGAGAAATATTGCATACCGTGCTAAAATTTGAGCTCAGATTTAATGGAAATAGGTCGTTAGTAGAATTATTGAGATAAAATTAATAATTTTATAAAAAAATGTTAGGAAGATAAATAAATAAATTTTGCTTTATTTTTGTCTCAGCATCTAGAAGCTGCACCGAGACCTAGTTTTACAATATTAATTATTTTCTTATTTACAATACAATTAAATAGTTTTTGCAGATACATGTAAACTAAACGGGAAAGGTATGTAGAAAGAATTTTTAAAAAGGTTTATTTATTAAATCTCACGTTACTGTCCTATTACGTTGTCTAATTCTCTCAGATCTTCTAATTTGTGGTGACTGATTTCGAACCCCGGCCTTTAGTACTTGGTTATTACAAGGGCTGTTCAATAAAGAATGATCATAATTTTTTTACGGTCATAATTTTTCGCAATAAAATTCAATCTTATTATATTTTGTTAGCTTAATGTGAAACAAACACGCCGTAGTAGTTTCATTGTTGGTACTTCTGGTTTCCGCCTCTGAGAACCAGGTAAATTCCGACATGTTCAGTATCGCCTACCGCTGCAGTGGAGGTAACATGCAGTTAAAGTTGATGTTAGAGGAAGATCCGGAGTTTCTTTCAAACGTAATCACTGCTGATGAAACTTGGCTGAGAGCACACAGCAAAGCTCAGTGTGGAAATCTCCTTCATCACCAACCCCCCAAAAAGCAAAAGTGGTTGCTTCTGCTGGGAAAGTTATTGTCATCTCATTCTTTGATATTCATGGAATGGTTTATCAGCATGTTGTACCTGCACACACATCAGTAAGTGGACAATACTACAGGGATGTCCTGAAAACATTGCAAGTCTATATCAGGCGCAAAAGACCACATTTCTGTGAAGCAGGCTGGATGCTGCACCACGATAATGCGCGGCCGTATATTGCCAATGTTGTTGCTGAATATCTTGCAAAAATCAACGTTAAGTGCATCCCTCACCCTCCCTATAGTCCGGATTTAGCCAGTGACACTTTCCTCAACATCCCCTTCGGTGAACGCCACAAGATAAATGGGTAGACGTGGTCTAAATGCCTCCTGTCGCCCACCCAGCTGCTAGCTGGCCGTGCCTTCCGATAATTAGGTGACAATATTAACATCTAGTATTCGTAACGATGACAACAGCTTTGTTGTTTCCGGCTGAGGATGTGTAAAAGTTTTACATGAAATCGCGATCCCGGGCAATTTATAAGATAAGTGAAGTTGTAAGTTAAAAATTGTTATATTTGTATATATGGATAGAGAAAGCCTGTCTTAATTTTTATTAACATCCCAGGGGAAAAGATATTTTATTACCAGTTTTCAAAATATTACATGACATGTACATTGCATATGGAGGAGCAGTAGGAGGGAGAAAGTAAACCCTGCAGTTAATACAACGTGAATGAAGTTCAGACTTCTATGTTTAGTTTTTAAGACTAAAGATCTGTTCTTGAATACTTAGTGGTTCAAGTTTTACTGTAGAAATAACCAGAGTGAAGACAGTGTGTTTAAAAATATATTTGTTTTTTTGTAGGTTGCCGAATGGACACATTAATTTTGAAAAGTTCTGGCAGCTTGCTAAGCAGGTGACAGAGTTCATTACATGGAAGCAAGTTACCTGTCCTTTTGAGAAGAACACCAAACTGATTGCATTCCTGCAAGCCAGTCCTGTTCTTACAGAAAACGGTAAGCATAAATATTAAATACTTATTCTTTTGAAGTATACAGTTTAAAATAAACATTTTCTTTATAACAATAATGCCCCATTTCACCAACAATTTTTTTTTTTTTTTTTTTTTTTTTTTTTTTTTTGTAATTTACGTCCTCCAACGTTAAGTCATATCGGAGGGTGAATGAATTGGGTGAAATGATGCTCAAATGAGTCCAGGGTCCATGGAGCTTAGAGTTATCCGACATTCGTTTTGAAGGATGAGGGAAAACCCCGGAAAAACCTTATCCAGGTAACTCACCCTGACCGAGATTCGAACTCGGGACCTCTTGAACGTGAGACAGACATGCTACCATCTACGCTACTGAGGCAGACACACCAACAGATGTTAAGACCTAACACGAGTTTAGCAATAGTTAAAACAAAAATTGCATTTCACCAACAAGTGTTAGCGTAACACTAAATCTCTTGTTAAACTAACAAGCCAAATTTCGGATGTTAAGTCCTTAACAATTGTAAATAGTCAAGATGGCGAGCATGAACTCAGCTGTGGATGTCGATTTGTTATATTTAAGACTGTCTAAATGGCATTCATAATAGAGTACGGCCTATGAGGAGAAATGATTTTGAGGAACTATCCGAAGAAAATATTCTACAGAGGTATAGACTGTCGAAACAAGTTGCTATGAAGGTTACTGCGGAAGTACAAGAGAGGTTAGAACATGCATCGAAAGAAATATGCCGATCTCGCCTTAGCTTCAAGTATCAATAACTTTGCGATTTTATAATTGACTGTATTTTTGTGGATAATACACTGTCCACCTGCCGTCTTGAAACGTTGAAGTCACTTGTCCTTCTTCGTATCTCGTTTTAAATTTACGTAATAATGAGTTAGAATTTGCATCGAAAGGAATATGACTATCTCGCCTTAGCTTCAAGTATTAATAAATTTGCGATTTTATAATTCACTGTATTTTTGTGGATAATACACTGTCCACCTGCCGTCTTGAAACGTTGAAGTCACTTGTCCTTCTTCGTATCTCCTTTTAAATTTACGTAATAATGAGTTAGAATTTGCATCGAAAGGAATATGACGATCTCGCCTTTGCTTCAAGTATTAATAACTTTGCTATTTTATAATTCACGGAATTATGTGGATAATACACTGTCCACCTCCCGTCTTGAAACGTTTAAGTCATTCGTCACTTGTCCTTCGCTCCTCGTTTTAAATTTACATAATACTGACAAGTTGTTTGGTGTTTCTAGTTGTGACACATGCATTTGAATTAAATTCGTTGCCAATATTTTCCCCACGACATTATTCTCTTTTACATTCACTGCATCCGTCCTCTTATTTTCCACAATATCCTTACACTGTGTCACCAATTCAATTAACAATTCTTTCTCCATCGATGAGAAATTTGTCTCACGGCTTTATTTATGATTTTGTTCATCCGCCATTTTTCAGCTTGTGAAGACGAAAATTAAAACAAAAGCACATCACAGTACGTTCAGAAAATAATACGACTCATCCATAGCCTTCTATAGCTGTAATATTAAGAAGTTTCTTGAGGTTAACACGTGTTTGTTAACATTTTCAGAAAACAGGTTGGTGAAATGCAAGTAATTTAACATTAGTGTTAGCGCTGTGACAATTGTTACGTTACATTTGTTAACATCGATTTTAACATCTGTTGGTGAAGCTAGGCATAAGATGCGTCAGTTGTTGTTGGTTTCTGTTATGCTAAGTAAAGCATCAATCCTCTTGTGACAACTGCCAAGTATGTATAACCCATGTGTTGTCTTGACGTGTACTGTTCTAGTGCTATCTCACCAAAATTTCTATTAATTTGGTCCAATTTAACTTCTTATTCACAACTAAAACACAATTTCTACTCTGTAGCTTGTGAAATTGTAACAGTTTTGTTCACTTCCTACTTTTCAAAACTGACTCACTTGCATTCATACAACTTCCTGATTTCTGACTACTTTAGCTGCAGTGTCTTATATTGATTCTTCTAAATTATTTGCTGCAGTTATTCTCTACCTCCTTACCATTTCTTTATAAAATTATTAATCCTATAAATGATAATTCTGATGTCAATACAATAACAGAAACCCTGTAATGTTTTTAAATATCATCATTTTGATGATACATGTATCACATTTTAAGTTTTACTGTCCATTTAATGGAGATTCAATTAAATTTAAAGGGAGTCGATTAATGACACTAAACAACATTTACTTTTAAATTTTACAACAACATGTTTCAGAGACTGTTGTCCTCCATTATCAACCGGACATCGACTGTTTCTCAGTGGTGTAGCTAGCGATATTTTGTCGTTGGTCTCCTCTGGTGGCAGTTCGAGGAACTTGCTGAACAAATCTTTCTGGGGGATGTCGAAATTGAATACTTTGTTCCTATTTTTTGAAATGAAGATTTGTCCCCATGTGGATAGTTCTTGTTTTCCTGATGTATGTTTTGGTTCTTTATTTATGTTGTTTGTTTTTTTTTTTTCAAAAATGTGTGGTAACTGCTGTTTTTTCTAATTGTTTGTATTTTATGTTTCTAAAGTGTTTCTTTGCTCTTGTTTCTAAATTTCTTTTGGTTTTTCCAATATAAATCAGCTGCTGTGGTGTGACCGCTGTGGACCCCTAGCACTCGTAGTACCTCTGACATTACTAGAGGAACCTCAGGCTCAACATTCGAGCCCCTCCCTGAATGGGAGTTGTTGGGCTTGGGTTGAACTCGAGGGGGCAGTGGTTCCTGATACCCATGGGAGATCGGGTATGTCTCCGGATGGGGTTGAGCGAAGCCATACATTCCCGAGTACTAGCCTGCATAGCTAGTAGAAGGTGTGCCAGCTCACCAGGCGGTCCTACCGAGGTTAATCGGTAGCCTTCCCCTTTGGAGTTGACGCACGTAAGTGGCGTATCCACTTCCATCCCATCTTGAGTCCACAGGACCAGATGGGCAGGCGGGGCCTTGTTAGTCTCTAGGTCTTGCCCTATGGAAAGCCCCACGGAGGCATCGGGCGCCCTTTGGGCACAGCTTGGTAACTCTCTGGTTTTGAGAGGGGGGCTCGGTCTTCACTTTGTGTGGACTAGCCTCGCATTATATATAATATAAATTTGACTACAGTCACAGCATTCAATTTCATATATACCAGATTTTTTGTTAGCTGGAATGGCATCTTTGATGTTTGAGCAAATTAGGTTTTTTAAGCAGTAATGTTTGACTGGTGCTAGTTGCATGTTTTATTTTTTGAAGACTTTTCTGAATTTATCAAAGGCCCATGGATGGTAAGTGAATTTTTTGAAGATCATTTTAGTTTCTGTAACTGAGAGGGTTGTGGTTTCCTTTAGAAGTTTCTTCTTATTTGCTAAGTTCACTTTTTTGTCTACTAATGATTTGGGAAAGTCATTTTTTGTGCTATTTCAATAATTTTGTTGTATTCTGTTTTGTATTCTTCTGCTGTGAGAGGGATGTTGACCAGTCTGTGTGCTAAACTATTGAAGATTGCCTGTTTGTGGGATCTTGGGTTGTAGCCATTAGCTTTTATGTAGTTGTCTGTCTGTGTTGGTTTTCTGTAGAGATTCAATGTTTGAGAGAAACAGTTTCAACGTTGTCAATTCATTTAAAACCCTGCTGGTATAGAAATGAATTCTCTTTCATTAAAATTATTTCGAAGTTTATACTGTGCCTGTCTCAGAGTCCAAATATTGACTCTGTAAGGAAGAAAGATTGATGGCTGAATGTATAATTTCAGATGATAGAAAGTCATCCGCAAAGGGGAACTGTCCAAATAGAAACTTCTGTTGGTATTCAAGATAATTACATTAATGAAAAACGATAGAGATAACTGTGTGAGTTTCTGGAGGATTTTTTTTATTTAATTACGATTTTCACTTTACAAAGTCTCACTGCTCCATCTCCTATCACTTTGCAATGGATTTCTATACCCTGGAAGCATGCAGGTGAAATTATTATATATCTGGGTATCTACCTAGTTCTTCACTTCACTTGAGGCTCTCATATTAATTCTAAATTAAACGTGGTCAACTCCACAATATTCACACTAATTGTACCTTGTGCAGGTACAATGTAGTTCTCTTTTGTAGAAGTCTTTACATTGACAGTTATTTAGTTGTTCAGTTTGGGAGTTTGTAGCTCCAAGATTCATCAGCTGCAAGTTTTCCAACCTAAAGTATTAGGTCTCTTATTGAATGCCCCTTAATATGTCATAAGTGTTATGCAGTACATTTCTCTTTAAATAGGTCTCTCAGACCTACTCTCCCACAGGGCCTGCTCTCATCCAACAACATCCCAAAGCAGGACAGTGAATACACGTTCCAAACATTTACAAAACATGAGAGACAATGCATGGACGTCAAGTATCATTCCCTGTTATTTTTCTAAACTGTGTTTTTCTTTGTTTTGTTTGAGTTCTCAGTTGATTTAATTATAACATTACCATGAAAAGAATTTTACACAAATACAGAGTGTCCCAAATGGATGTAAACACTCTTTGAACTGTTATTTTTCCACTACGAAATGAGACAGAAATACAATTTTTGTTGCATTTTATTTCTTAAGTCCGTACATCTTCAAAATGTCTGGAAAATATTCCCTTTCGTAACACTTCTGCAAGAACCTCTCACAAAATTGCAGTCCCTACCTGGAACGTCCTCGTTTAATGCATGGAGAAGTCTTGGAATATAAGGCTTCCATTTTTGGCCCCGCAAAATTCGATGAACACTGCTTTCTTTGATACCAACCTCACGAGAACATTGCCTACTGACTTCTTTGGGGATCATGCAAAAATCTGCATGACTACAACAGACTCTCGTTTCTTCTACACCAACCTATCAACACATATTGCACCATTCCATCATCTTCAAACTTGTCTCGAATTCTTGTTATTGTTACTTTTGTATGTGATGGTGTTCCTAATTCAACCATCCATTGTTGCACTTCAACAACATTCTCCACTTCCAGCACTTCAGTATCCACTTACATTCTTTGAATGATAATCTCGCCGCCATTGTTGTTTATAAAGCCATGAAGATCTATGAACATGTTGCTATGTTTTTCCAGTGCCTTGAGGATCAGACATACCAAAAACTGTATTTCTGCTTTATTTCATTGCGGAGAAATAACAGTGCAAAAAGTGTATATATCAATTATAAATATTGAAAATTTGCACAATGTGCATTAATACATGTTTACATGAATAATTATACATATAACCTTGTCTTCTTGATCTGCTTTAGTTCAATGTTCCAGTTTTGATGATTCACTTCACTATCACTCTCTATTTTCACCACAACAAAAGTTTTTCAATGACATTGTTCTCCTCTCGCACACCTCCACATGACATCTGATGCACCGCTTCCCACACAACACACACACACACTCCTCGCACGTGTCATGATGTCTTTTCTCCCTACAAATCAAATAATGCAAACCATGTGCTGTGTATCTTGTTACAAAATGTCTTAGTTCGTATTTTGGGCCCTTCCAGTCGTCCTTGGTCATTGGGTCTGTGATGTAGAAATCTTCCCAGATTTTTGTTTTCTTCATTCAATGTTCCTTTACAATTTCATTATATGCCTCTGTTACCAGAAGTAGCATTTGTAGTTTGAGATCTTCTATCCACATTGTCTCTCTGCACATTTCATATGTTAGTCTTGAAGCTGTGTACTTGGATAAACACAACATTTTCTTCATATATGTTATCTTCACTTACCCTATAGTCTCCAAGTTTCTTTTTGTCAGGTGCTCCCATATCAGTTGTAGTCCGTATGTTACCATTGGTACTATTTTCGCTTTGAACAATTTCATTGCCGTCTTTACAAATATTTTGTTCAGGTGTTTAATGTCATACATAGCTTTCACTGATGCTGCTTTGTCCTTTATGTGCTCTGTAAATGTAGTTCCTTGCATCTTTAGTTACATCAATTTGGGATACTTTAATTTTCTTTAGCTTATTTAGAAAAGCAGTGCTTATATATAGGCTTCAAAAGATGTAATTCTACAGATATTTTCTTTTTCTGAAAATTAGTAAAATACAAGATTGATACACTTATTTCAAGACATACAATTTTAAGACTGCTAAGCTTACAACATATTTCTCCCTCTTTTTGTTATGCTTAAAACTGTGTTCTATATTGGAAGGAACAAAAAAAGCCAGAAGATGATTTCTGAGACCTGTCATAATCATACATTTTAAACATAAATGAACATAGTACCCCTTGTAAAAAGAATTGCTACTCATATTTTACAGATTGATAAAAAGTGTAAATTAATTATGCATTCTTCATATTGTCTTTTTTCTGTGTTTTACAGCTTTGGCTCTGGCATCCTTTGAGTGTGAACCACCAGAAAATAACCATGAAAAGGAACGTTACAAAGCGTTAAAGTAAGTATGGACAATTAGTGAGAAATGTAGTGCACAAGGAGGATGCATATAATGTAGCTTTCTTTTCTTTTTCCTTCTTTTTATTTCCTTTTGTGCTTTGAATGCTTTGAATCCTATAACGAGTAAGCTTAGGTTTTAACTACATCATCAAGGAACATGAAATGCTGTTACATGAACCATTCAAATGTCAATAGTGAAGTATTATATGAAGCTACACACTTCACATGCCCTTCGCCGTGTAAACATTAAGTAAATAACATCACAAAAGAGTTATAAGGCCGCGCCATGGCTGAGTGGTTAGACCACCTGGCTCTCACCTAGGCGGCCCGGGTTTCATCCCAGGTGACCACAAAGTGAGATTCTTTTTTTTTCCTAATTTACGTCCTCCAACGTTAAGTCATATCGGACAATGAATGAAATGGGTGAAATGATGCTCAAATGAGTCCGGGGTCCATGGAGCTTAGAGTTACCTGACATTCGTGTATCAGGATAAGGGAAAATCCCGGAAAAAACCTTATCCAGGTAACTCACCCTAACCGAGATTCGAAAACTCGGGACCTCTTGAACGTGAGGCAGACACGCTACCATCTATGCTACCGAGGCGGATGGACGACATGGCGCTGGGCTGGTTTCCTCCAGGTTGTACGGTTTCCCCCACCAATTGCTCCATGATTCACCTCTTCATCATCCCAGGAGTTGGGCCGACCCCTCAACCCTGGTATCTCAGATCAAATGCTTCGGCTCCCTCGCTCTGAGGGAAACTGAGCAACTCCTACCACCAGCGTTGGTGAGGAAGGAAGGAAAAAAAAAATTATATTCATAATTCATAATTAACCATTATATACATAATTTTTGAGTCCTGTACATTGGCATAGTAGGTTAGGGCGTTGTGCTTTGGCTTCCTGCCACGAAACATGCCCAGGTTTGATCTCACCCTTGACAGTTGCAGATTTTAAGTCCCAAGTATAGGACCGATGCCCATTCAGCATCGTGAGAAAATTGAGGAGCTATGCTAGGTAGGAAATACTTGGCTAGAAAGCCAACGTTCCAGCTGGGGGATGCCAAGATGCTGACCACATCTCCTCCCTGTATCAGTTGGATGACTGCCCACCTCTGCCATGGGTATGTGGGCATGAGGCTAGTAGTTGGATGACAGGTTTTGGCCCACTTTGGGCTGCTGCATTTACATCACTTTTGGACAAAAACTTCTTTCTTATGCTGAGAATTGAAAGTCAAGTGATCTATTTATAGACTTTTGGAACGCTGGGAAAATATAAAGGCAAACAAAATATATTGCTGATATATGGCATCCTCCCAGAAAGGACATGTGTAATTTCTTTTCTAACTTTTGCAAGAATTTCTAATCTTGACGACAAATAAATTTTAATGGAAGTTAATTGTTCTTTCACACTGACCATGTGTAGAACGCATTATGAAAGGGTTAAATCAGACCGAAAAATTCAATGCCATATCCAGGATTTGAACCACAGATATGGTCTCCGTCCAGCTGCTCTTAACCATTGAGCCAACATGCCAGCATGAGATTAATTTCTTTTTCTTTCTTATCATGTATTTAAAGTAGTATTTAATACCCAAATGCAGTAAAACACTCATTAAACACCACTAAAATTAGACATATACTTGGGACTTTTTCTAAAAATGTGTGTTTTTATTCATGGGTGTCAGAAGGTATACTTCCAACCAAATCTTGATATCAAAACATTTTTGGATAGAACATAATTTCTCCACTTACTAAATATGTTATAGAGAAAATAATTAATCACTGCTTACCTAGAAAATGAAGCTAGCTACAATGAAGCAATACATATTACACAAATATAACTATTTGTAACAAAAACTTCACTTATCTTAAGAAAATGATGTCAATTTTGCTTATTAATTGAGATCGATTTCACAAACATTCATCCGCATCTTCGGTCAACACACTTCGTCGTCAGGGATACAGGTTACTATGTTTTTTCCGTATTACCAAAATCTGAAAACAAAACAAACCTAAAATCAGAATCAACTGCTGGTATTTCAAAATTCATTATGCAGTTTACACAGAAAATGAAGCTAGTTACAGTGGAGTAATAAATATTATACAAATAAAAATATTTAGTAATTATCTTCCATTTATCTTAAGAAGTTGATGACAATACTTCTATCTTCTTTATACGACATTAATTTCATGAGCATTTGCCCACATCTTCAATCAACACACTTCGTTGTCAAGGATACCATGTATTTACGTATTACCAACATCTGAAGACGAAACAATAATAGATAAACAATAATTGTTTCATCCTCAGATGTTGGTAATACATAAATACGTAAATACATGGTATCCTTGATAGCGAAGTGTGTTGACTGAAGATGTCGGCAAATGCTCATGAAATTAATCTCGTATAATGAAGACAGAAGTATTGTCATCAACTTCTTAAGATAAGTGGAAGATAATTACTAAATATTTTTATTTGTATAATCATTATGCAGTGTTTATTTTTTAAAATAAATATCTTTTCCCAAACCATTAACTCTATCCGACCATTTAATTGTTTTAATAATTTAACTTCAGGATTTATTTCATCGTTAAATGACCAAAAATGATCTGCTATGACCTATTTATCAGTTTGTTTATACTTAATGTTATGAAAATGTACTTTCATTCTGGTTTCAAAATTACGTTTTGTCTTTCCAATATAAACTTTATCACAATCGAAACAATTAAATTGATAAATACCAGATTTTTTACTATTAGGAATTTTATCTTTATTAGACAAATGTAGTAAATTTGTAATACTATATTTATTTTGAGGAATTAAAGTTATACCAAATTCTTTAAATAGATTAAAATTTTTAATAGTTTGATTTATAGATTAATAAATATACCCCTGAATAAAGAGGAATTTAATAAACAATATAAATATATTATTAATATGGCTTTAATTAATGGTTTTAATAAAGACTATACAAGAAAAAAAGATTGAAAAATTTAAATATCAAAAAACTGTTACTGATATTTCTACCCTTAAAAAAAATAAAAGACAATTATAATTTTAAAAAATTTACTTACCATCTTTGGGTTAATAAACAGTTTCAAAAAAATTTTGAAGAGTTTGGTATTACATTAGTTCCTCAAAATAAATATAATATTAAAAATTTACTACATTTCTCTAAAAAAGATAAAATTCTTAATAATAAAAGATCTCTTATTTATCAATTTAATTGTTTAGATTGTGATCATGTTTATATTGGAAAGACGAAACATAATTTGGAAACCAGAACGAAAGAACATTTTCATAACATTAAGTATAAACAGACTGATAAATCGGCCGTAGCAGATCATGTTTGGTCATTAACTATGAAATAAATCCTGAAGTTAAATTATTAAAACAAATAAATGATCCGATAGTTTTAATAGTTTGGGAAAAGATATTTATTTTAAAAAATAAACATCGCGTGATGAATTTTGAAATACCAGCAGTTGATTCTGTTTTTAGGTTTGTTTCATTTTCAGATTTTGGTAATACTGAAAAAACATAGTGACATAGTAACCTGTGTCCTTGACGACGCAGTGTGTTGACTGAAGATGCGGACGAATGTTCGTGAAATCAATCTCAATTTAATAAGAAGAATTTATATCTTTTTCTATTTGTGTAATAAATCACTGTTTACACTATCAGTGAATATTTATAACTGTGGATTCTAACATGTGCAAATTTGTTACAGGGCTGAGCTGAATTCCTGAACAACCACCGACAGCTTTCATCACTGAGTAACCGAAGATATGTGCAGACAGATAAAACAGAAAACTGCCAGCTGGAGTGCCAAGTCTTCAGAATTATTCATTGTACAATAGTCATTACTTAAGGATGTGAAGGAAGAGTTTGGGCGATAATACTCATCACACCATTATTGTATATTTTTACACCTACTTACACAGAATCATTCAATAAGTCATTTCACGATGAAGTCTTGTATGGTAGTGTAGTCGAGAACATTTGGTTAATCATTTACAAAGTAGCAGGATGTAACTGAAACTCTCTATTTTTATTTGTGCTGCTCTTTTATTTATTACTGATTTTAATCACTCGTATTTTAAACTGTTGAGTTTATATGTTTTTATTTTTGCTATAAAATTCATTTGAATTTTAAAAACATTGGCAGGTTGCATTTATTTTATTTTAGAAACCCAGTTGAAGCATTATTATGGTTATTATAAATGTTCTGTGCCTTCGTCCTTGTGAAGTTTAGGTGTGCCTATATGTCTGTCACAATATCTGTGTATTATTGGAGCAGGACTATGCAGTAATGTCCCAGAAATGCGTAATGTCGTGCTCAAATTGGTAGCTGACGTCCCACAAGACGGACTGGTGAAGG
Source organism: Mantis religiosa (assembly GCA_030765055.1). Classification (NCBI taxonomy): domain Eukaryota; kingdom Metazoa; phylum Arthropoda; class Insecta; order Mantodea; family Mantidae; genus Mantis; species Mantis religiosa. The sequence goes on from CM060960.1 coordinate 38,668,435, forward strand.
TTTTTATATCAGCACATGTTCCTCAAAGCTTTTTCTTTCTTTCATAGAAAGGAAAGTTGTTATAAAGGGTTCTCCGCCACAGGAACATCTATAATTTGATTAGTGTTAACGCACTGATAAAAATGCTTTTCATTTTTAATCGATTTTAAAGATGAACTTTGGCACGAGGACTGTGAGAGGCCTGGCAGAAGAAGCTGCACTCTGTGTTTTATATGTGAAAGCATTCTGTACTTAAATACTGTTAGCAATGTCCTATAGAACTTAACAAGAGTTTTTATTAGCTGCACTGGGAACACGTTCCTGCATCTAATTCTAAACACAATTGGTGCAGTAGCTATAGCTCTGTATTGTTTATATTATATAAAATTAAATAGAGAAAATAATCTTTCCAGTCAGGGGAAAAACATATAAGTTTTGTTTAAACAAGATGCACTATGGATTTCACATGCAATGGATGTCTGTTGATTCATTTTATTGTGGTGCAGTGGCTGTGTGGTAAAACCATTCACCCCTCACCTGTACTCTGTTTCATATAACCTTGCCCCGCTGACATGTATCACTCCGCGTTCAGCTACCTTCCCCCTCGTCCTAATTGGCTAATGCTTTCGCGCCATAGGCCATAGGCAGTGCCTTTCCGTCACATTTAAAACTGCAGTAAACGTCATAATAATTGCCGGGAAGATAAATAAAATCATACAAATAAGGATATGAAGGCATGCAAAAATACAAGTTTATAATGAAATGAGCAAGTTGGAACTTAATGACGGAGCAATGTAACTGAAACAAGTTTATAATGAAAGGCCTTTGGCCTTTTCCACTGGGATTTTTTAAACCAGCACACATATCTTTCAAAAATGATTGTCTTTCAGTCTTAAAAGCTGTGTAACGCCATACCTTACTTTTCGTGTGTTCTTCATTCTCCCAAATCTCGTCAAGGTAGTATATTTTGCGACTTGTATCTTGGTACAGTCTGACTGTCCTTAAATAACGTCTTCGCCACACAGCAATATCGCCTCTGTTTTTAGCACATTTTTCTTGCCTCTTTATTCATTCACAAACCCCAGCTGTATAAGAAATCTGCTGAAATTTGGTGAATCTGCATCCTCATTTACAGCAGATGAAATGTTATTTATGTTAGGGAGTTCGTTTCTAAAGAAAAAACTATATGCATGACGACGCACAGCACTTTTCACGTATTTTCTCCAAGCATGCACTTTTGTTTATTCCTGCTTTTGCCTGGAGTGGTAAGTTTTCTTGTTTTCTCAATTTCACATCGCGATGTTCCTACGGATCTAACACTCACACCTGTAACTTCAGAGAACAGCTGTTCGACTTCTCTCACTGACAAACACGGATTCTTCTCTATGAGTGCATTAAACACATGCACCACAATTCCTTTTTTGCCTGTTTGTAAGGATTTACCCTTGCGATGCTTCAGCGAAAAACTGGCGGTAGACTCTGCCATTATTCATAGAAGTACACGCGCAATAAACGATCAATTAAATAATTTAGCTTTCGCACTAGGCACAACAACTTTCGAATGCCGATATATGACTAATCCAGTTCAAAACAAGGTCAGTGATAAAAGTCATATAAACAAATATGTACCGCTGAAGCACGTGCTATTGTGTCATGTGCTTGAGAGCAAAGGAACCTCCTCTTTACTTCGTTTAAGAATTAACATGTATTTCAGATAAATCAACTGTGGTGTGTAATATATTTAATTAAAACAGTTACAAAAATATAAATTTGACAATTCTCTTTCATCACATATAGTTATATACAGATATATCACCATGTTAAATAACGAACTAGTTTTTATGACACGACAGTCTTTACCACAACAGCAGCCAATGAGAGGTGATTAGGTCACGTGAGCAGTAAGAGATACTGGGCAAGCTTACGTGAAACAAGGATTAGGCAGCCCAGGTGACCGCATTTGGGATTTGTGGTGGGAAGTGACATCTCGGCAGGTATCCTCCAACTTACAGTAGGGACGATAGTTCTGTGCCGGTGACCTACTTTCTATGCGCACTGGAGAGAGTTTGTGCTTTAGCGTCACTTACACCTTCTGCTAGCGCTAGAAGATGAAAGACAATGCAGCACGGCTATATTTCCCAGACTCATCTTTACTCAAACACATACCTTAAGATATATGAGCACTTCTTCATCTTAGCTACTCAGAAACAACAGATCTTCATTACCGTTTTACTACTTTGCTTTCACAAACGTTTTAATTTACAGGAAAATAAAAATTTGGGGTGATGCCTGTGCGGCTTGTAGCGCATGGAAATGAGTTAGCCGATTCCATATAAAGATATGTTTTATCTTCATCGATAACTGACCTTCCTTCATCTCTAAACTCTTTTTATGGCATGTAAATATGACACGTCCAAATTTCTCATATACCTTTCCTATAACAAGACCTTGTTCTTCCTTGTTTTCTTACTCTTGAAACCTATGCCACATAAGATAGTCTTTAAACTAGTGCTTCCCCCTTTAAAGTTAATGGAATCTTGATGTTTCAGGAGTCCCACATTTTGACAGTGGACACAGTTTTCTCCTGAATATACAAACTATAAATTGTTTGGCAAATTACGCATCTATCAAAGTCATCAATGACAGTGATTGTTTCTGGTACACAATGTACTTTCCAGATGTTTCAAAGGAGGTCTCTTGTGCCTCACACTTCTCTCCTTCTTTAATTATTTTACAAAATTTTCTCTCAGATACTTTTGTTGCTGCCCTCACGCTCTCGTACCTTTATTAGCATATCAGCAGAAGCTGCTTCCGTTTCAGAATAAATGTACATTATTAATAACTTTGCGGTTTGGCTGTGAAGCGATTTTCCACCAATTTGCTTTGAATTGGAGGCATTTTAGTCTAAATAAGAAAATACACACACACTCACACATACACACACACACACATACACACACTCACACATACACACAGACAAAACGCTAATCATCAGTGCGATTAATAATCACAATTTCTAAAACTTTAAAATCTTAACATGCTGGCACCGAAGCATTACAGGATGGATGTTTGTCAGTCAAACCTCTCCACAATACTGGCCATGTCGGTGTACTGCGCATGACCGAGAATGTAGGCTTGGCAACTGAATGCTAAATGACTGCACACTCGGTCTTCACCGGCACAAAACCATCGTCCCTACTGGCTAGTTTCCCCCACCGTTCATTTCACAAACTGCTCCATTAATTTCACCATCACTTTGTAACACCTTTTTTCTCATTCTTATACCAGGCTTCAAGACATTCCCCTCCATTCGTGCTTCTCTGCTTAAAACTCCATTTCCTGGTTGTAAAGACTGCTTTTTTTTTTTTCTTTCTTTTTTTTAAATTACGTTCTCCAATGTTAAGTCATATTGGTCAATGAATGGAATGGGTGAAATGATGCTCAAATGAGCTCAGGGTCCATAGAGCTTAGACTTACCCGACATTCCTCTTTCAGGATAAGGGAAAACCCTGGAAAAAAACCTTATCCAGGTAACTCACCATGACCGAGATTCGAACTCAGAACCTCTTGAACGTGAGGCAGACATGCTGCCACCACGCTACTGAATGGGCATAAAGACTGTATTCAGATAGGACTCAAGGCGATAACCACGTCCCACCCTCAACTACTGCGCCCTCCAGTCATGTGTTTTTGTCTATTGCCTTATAGCCACACTTTCCTCAGCATGTCTCTACACTTCCTCGATTTGTCATGCTCAGTACCTAGCCATTATTTGAGTGGATTGCGGCCGAGAGCAAACTACCGGGCACCTGCAAATAATATAGCACTTGTCAAAGTCCACTCCACAAGATCAGATTGGCACGAAACCAAAATATATAACTAATATACGTCATTTACATTAAAGGGAAAGCAGGATTTCAGTTGTCACAAATGTGCTATCATATAAGAAGCAACCACCATAATCTAAAATTCAAATATGTACATAAATGTTGCAAATTTTATTGGAATCAGTGCAAACTTCTCTAGAAATAAAGATTACTGCTTTGGATAAACTGCACTTATAAGAGCTTAATATCATATGTGCTCTATCAAAGAAAGTATTTAGGAACCTCTGCCCCAAAGTAAATACATCTGAAATTTTAGTTAATTGATGGAAATTAATCATTTCTTCACACTAGCCGTGTATAGGCTAAGGTTTTTGATAGATAATAAAATAATAAGAGTTAAATGATGAAGCCTTGGACTCAAGTACTTACAATAGTAAAAATCGCCACAAACGGTGTATCTCGTATGCGAGAGCCCCTAGTGGTTTACCAGGGAAATATAAGAGTCAAATGCAGAATTTAATGTCAGGACGGCACGTTGGCAATGGTAGCTTAATGGGTTAGAGCGACTGGATGTAAACCAGGAGATCTGTGGTTCAAATCCGGGCCATGGCATTGAATTTTTCATGTTGACTCTATCAAAAACCTTAGCCTACATACGGCTAGTGTAAAGAAATGATTAATTTCCATCACTTAATTAAAATTTGTTGGCAATGTTGATTTTTCTGTAATTTTGGTAAGGCAGGCATTATATTTGCAGCTATATACGCTTTCTTTATGCATTTTATAATGATATGTTTGATTCCAAGTGCATATCAAACACTAACATAAATAATAAATAACTGTCATTATTATTCTGTGTTCTCCTGACTGGAAAGAACACCAAAACACTGTGTTTTGATGATTTGTATCAATGTTGTGGTGCTCATGTTTGTGATTATCTTAATTTTGTCACATATTTCTGCAAAATATTGGTTTTCATAGTAAGTTTAGAAAAATAATTACAATAGGATGTTAATATTTTTTGTAGAATGTTCAAAGTGACCAAAAGGTATATCTTCCCAAATATGCTTGCTCTTTGAGCTAGGAAAAATGGTACTTAAGCATTTATCGGCATTGAAATTGCAGTAGTAAGCATTTGCAAACAAACTATTGATTAAATTGATTGCATAAATTATATATAAGGTATCTACTATCAATTTACTTGAGCTTGTATAAGAGATTAGTTTTATCACAAGAGAAAAAGAAGCCATGTGTTACATGTTTTGTATGCAGTGAAGTCCTTAAAAGTATTATTTTGCAATTCATTTGATTTTATAACAGTGAAGAAAGTTTTAATATGAGTCAAATTATTTATTCAAAGAAATTAAACTAAATTATACTCCACAGTGCAACAGCTGTAAACCGGTCTAATCATTGTGTCACCCAATTATGGCCACAATGGGCATCATGAGTTGGGGTGCAGTACTAGAGGGTGGAATGTGGTGTCCCTCCCAGCTGGTGAATGCGTCTTCACCATCAATACTGCTACTTTTACCTCAAATAGCTCCTCAATAGTTTACCCAGGAGACTTATGAGGCTAAATGCAATTCAGGCCTATTTCTAGACACATATGAGGGGGGTGTTGTAAAGTTTTAATTATCACTCTTTAAAAAATGTGATAGAGAGTTTATGTTGATATGTGCTTGTTAGCTCTTCTCTACTTAGTCAGCATCCAGATTTACACATTTTTCCCAGCTTTTCTTGACCTTCCGAATACCTTGATTGTAGAAGTCTGCAGAATTTGCTTTAAATCACTCTTTAACTTCATTAATGATGTCATTTATGTTGTCAAATCGGCGACCATGCAACAGATTCTTATTTTCTGGGAACACGAAAAGGTCACTTAGGTCCAATTCAGGTGAATAAGGTGGATGCCGCAAGGTCTCAAAGCCACATTCCCTTGTTTTGTCAACTGCAACTTGAGATGAATGAGCTGGTGCATTGTCAGTCAGAAGACGAACAACTTTGGAGAGCATACTGCGTCGTTTCTTAATCAGAGCTGCTCGTAACTTGTCCAGAAGATTGCGGTAATATCTGCCAGTGATGGTTTGGCCCTTGGCAAGATAATCTGTAAGGATGACTCTACGACAGTCCCAGAAAACTGAAAGCATGACCTTCCAACTGACTTTTGCACCTTTACCTTTTTGGGAGGGGGAAATTGGCATGTTTCCATTCCATGCTCATGGTTTTTGTATCTGGGTCATACTGATAGATCCAGGGTTCATCCATGGTTACCAAACGATCAAAAAAAATCATCTTTCTTCCTGTTCCAACAGCATCAACATCTGTCTTGAAGGGACACGCCGTGTTTGCTTTTGGAAAGGGGTTAGCAAATGTGGAACCCACCGTGTAGACACCTTAGACATGTGCAGTTCGTCATGAATAATTTTCCACACCCTACCATAACTAAGACGTGTCTCATTCATGATCGTTTGGATGGTTGCTCGTTAACTCCACTTTCTTCACTGTGACAGCATCGTCTGTCATTGATGGTCTACCAGCTCTTGGCTCATCTGTCAGTGATATGTGACCAGTTTGAACATTCTTTTTCCATCTCACAATAGCGTCATACGATGGGAAATAATTTCCATAAACAGCCGTCATCACATCGTGGATTTCCCGGGCAGTTTTGCCCTTCAAATGCAGGAGCTTGATGACATTACGGCCTCAGTTTTCTCCGACTAAAGTTGCTGTGTTTACTGTCCACCATCATGTTTTCTCATGATAAGTTTTCCAGTTTTTGCTTACAAGAACTTTAAGGAAACTGTAAAATACTTAATTTTGCTTTGTCAAATAATTTTATTGATAATATCAGTCTCTTACTATTTCAAATCTTTGACAAGGGTTTCTTAAATTATGTTTAAATAATGCAAATTAAGGATTTCGCTGCAGACTTAGGTAGCTAGCAGGTTTGGTTATCAAAGTATGTTATATTTGCTGTCATGGTAAATCTTTCCTTGTGCATTTGTTTAAAGTGAAAAAAGGGAAAAAGAAATCATTGAACTCGTAAGACCTATTTACAATGAAAAGCAACGTTAATGCAGAATCTTGCATATGTGTTATTCACAAAATTACATTAGCGCAAATATAAATGTGAAATATGGAACTGCTTCTTTTTAGGAATTCAATACAATGGTGTAACTTAATAATTTGGATGATTTGAATGGAGTAATGGTCGCTATACAGCACTGGGAATCCATTTTGGAGAACAATGATCTTTATTTTCAGTTAAGTTTGACATTGCAGCTCTCATATGTTTTTAATAGAAAATAGACATTCTCGTATTGTGAGCATATTCAATTGAATAACTTAATTTTCGCTATGTTTGCTTTTCAGTACCAACAAAGCTTTAATTTATCCAAGAAACTAAATTGGTCTAATTTAGTATCTCTCTTCTTCTGAAGGCCAGTGCCGGGGTAGCACAGTGGTTTCATTCACGATTCCTGTGCAAAGGGTCCTAAGTTCAATTTCCGACTCTGGGGTGGCGATTTTAAGTCGACCCTATCCACGCCTTCCCCTCTGTCTAACACATGTGAAGTGTTCCCTATGCCCAATGTGGTTCAAAGTCCATGGTATAAGCTGTAGGTCCTCTTGCCTCACCATCATCTTCACTATCACCCTACCATTGGAGGTAATGGACCCACCCTCTGGGTGCCTCCTTCTGAGAAATGGGTCCAGTTATCAATGGTGGGGCAAGGTTACCCTGAAGGCCAAGGCTGCCATTTAGGGAGTGTTGGTACCCAACCTAAGTTTGTCAAATTAATGTCATTTTAAAATTATAGAAACAAGTCTGTGCAGTTCCTAAGATTTCGTAACTATTTATGGGTATGAATAACAAATCCATTAAATATATTGCAATGAAAGAAAACTGTATTAGGCAAATGGGATAGTAGTTGCAGTTTTACACAGATCTTAAAAAACAAAGAAATAAATTAACTTTGAAAGGAACTTCTTAAATAAAGCTGGGACATATTTTGTCCACTTATATACCATGTGCATAAATTGTCATAATTGCTACAGTCTTTTCATTTGTTTTGTAAAATATATTTGTAAAGAAATCATATCACCCTCTTCATATGGAGGATATTTTACACTCACAAGGACTTTTAAGTTATCACCAGGACGTCATCAACGTCTTCAACCTAAGGCCTATAGTATGAGAATGAAGACAATATGAAAAAACGGTGAAGTAGACTAAAGAAAAGCTGATGACAGAGCAGCTGATGTAAATAATGGTAGGGGAAACTGAAAAACATGCAGACACAGCTTTGTACACCATAAATTCCACATATGATCTTCTGGAATCAAACGTACTACATGGCAAAGCGAGAAAGCGTACCGGAAAAAAATTTGCAATACAGAGATGTTTACGCGAGTCCAGTGAATGTATGTAATAAAACTTTTCTCGGGCTACCAGCCAGGTAAATGGTGATGAACAAGCTGCCAAGCTTTCAAGAGCCAACATGGCTCCCCTCATCAGGGTGATGTGCAGAAAGGTGCAATCTGTCTCATATAAATACTAAAAGCTCAGAGATGGGTGGTGACGATTTCTAGCCAATGTTTGGGCTGGAGCCCGGTGATTGGCATGGTCAGAGCAGCCAATAGCTGGAGGGCGTTACTGATTGGTCCGGGCTGGAGACGGACTCATGACAAAACTGCTGTGTTGTTGAAGATCCGGGGCAGTGAGATAGCTACGTTTATGAAGCAAAGAGGTCCATATGCTATTCACTTGCATTCCGCCGTCTCTATTCATATTATTGGGCTCAGTTCTGATAGCCACGGCCTCTCTAATGGCACGATCCCAATATCGTGAGGCTTTGGCAATAAAGCTGGTGTTAGCAATCATTGGTTTGTGGCCCTCATTTATGTAATGCTCCGCTAGGCCAGATCTTTCCGGATACTTCAGTCTGAAATATCTTTCATGTTCTTTGCAGCGAACTTCAATTGTTCTGCCTGTTTGGCCTATATATGCTCTCCCACAACTACACTGGATACGATAAACTCCAGGTGTTTTAAGGTCAATGACAGCAATGTGTCATACATCGGCAGGCGCAAGAAATCATATCATATAGATACACGCAGCTTCCTATCGCTCTATTTGTGTTTTGTAACTTACTGTACGCCAACTTACTAATATTTCACTCTTCTAATCGACCAGATAAGACCTGATAAGGAACGATCACAGTGTTGGTCTCCTGAAGGTTGATATGCCTTACCACTCTGTCGAGTAATAGGTCACCTTGGTGAGAGGCAGGTCGTCTAACCACTCAGTCACAGCACCATCGTATTCATAACAGAACATATTTAATTATTCAATGCACTGTATTTCTAAATTCTTTTGTATATTAGGCTTAAGTTATTGTTCTAAAGGATATTACGCTTGATTTAAGTTTGTGTAATTGCATTAATGCTTCGTGTACTAGTTGACCACAATATGAGTACATTTGAAAGAGGACGTCACTACTTTGTTGACAATGCATGCTGTCATTATGGATAGCGAAGAAGGAAATGAGGGGCAAATGTACAGTTGCATAATCAAAATTGCTACATTTGCATGTCACAGCTACTCAGAGCTGTTTTCTTTACCCGAACTGCACTTCCAGTGCCTGTCCACTTATATCTGATTAGTTCCTCTTTCCACTGAACGTACTCATATTGTGCCCAGCTATTACTCTTGCATTTTTATTGTAAATAGTACTTATGAGTCTACATGTAATGTATTTAGGCTTATAATTGTGAGGGAATATTATATGACCATGTTTGGCTTTTATGACAGCATTAGCTACGGAGAAATGTGGAGGGTTCAAAATTGCACATGTACAGCTAACTTGAAGGTGTGGTACTCAAGGAAGGTGGAAAGTGAAAGGGAAGAATTTCGTTCACATACCAATGATCTAGTCATTCTTTGTTTAGTGTAGTAACTATCTTCTAGGCTATAATATTCACGATATTTTTAATATCACATCTCTGTGTTTTATGTTTGTATGCAAGTTTTTTGTATTGTAATTCACTGAGTTGTCATATGATTTATAAGAAACAAATATGAGATATTCAGAAAGCAGTTTAAAAGTATAATCTTAAGCAGTTATTACTTTCACTTTAAATAATACATAGTGAAACTAAGAATCATTATTTACATCTGTGTTATTTTTCTCATCTACGTTTCTAGGCTCTTATGCCAATATAAAATACAAAATATATTACATTTTACAATACTTTAATACCGAAGCTGATTATAATGTTCTTGTTCTGTCAGCTGTAATATCCGTAAGACATGAATTATATTTATTAAATATTCAAACAACTAAAATAGACATAATCAACAACATTTTTCATTCATTTACTAAAACTTAATGCATGTGTTTACCACAGCAATGGACATTGGTGATACATAAAGCGAAAACATCTCAATTGGTTTTTATCAACCACGAACTATTGTAAAACTTAAATTATGACCATAACTTACACTGAAAATTGCTTGATAATTTAAAGCAACAGCCTAAAGCAATAAATAGATTTGAATATTAGATTTGTTTAATCTACTCTACTTTCCATGTAGTAAAATTTAAAATCTACAGTTTATGTAAAAATGGGAAAGCAATGCATTGTGTTTCACAAGAAATTCAACAATTAAATGGTGTATTGTCTGATTTTCATTGATTTTTCAGAACCTGCAGAGTTAGTAACAAGGCAAAGTTATGATACTTTAGTAATTTAAGTATATATCTCACTAAACTGTGCTGCTTTATGTCTACATATTAACAATGGCCATACGTAATATATCACAGTTTCTAATACAGTTACCGTTGAACCTGCTTTATACATAACCCAGTTATATGTAATTCCTATTTTTACATAAGTATTTGCAGGGCCTAGAAAAATGTAATTTACAAACATGATAATACAACCTTATTTGTATGTAATGCATTTATACGTAATTTGCAGTTATAAATATTAAACTTCTGTGAAATACATGAAACTACGAGAGAATCTACTTGGACGCAAACCTTCCAGTCTCTAAAAGCTCGGGAGAATACCAGCTGTCCCCAAAAGAGGCGCCGGTGTTACTCCAGAGGTTTTTCCAGTAAGGCAAGACCTAGAAACTAACAAGCTCCCCCCCCCCCCCCCCCCCCCATTACAGGGTTGCAGGGTGGAAGTGGATATGCCACTTGTGCGTCAGCCCATCCAGGAAGACTATTGAATCCCACAGTCGCAGCACCTGGTGATCTAGCACACCGACTACTAGCTCTGCAGGCTAGCACCCGGGAACTTAAGACTTCCCTCAACCCGTCTAAGACAGATGTATCTGATCTCCCACGGGTATCAGGAACCATGGCTCCCTCAATTCCAACCCAATACGAGCAACTCCCAACAGGGAGGGGCTCGAGTGTTTGATCTGAGATTCCTTATCGTAAAAGAAACTCTAAATGTATTGCTGCTGATGAAGTTGCAAGCTGAGCTTTCGGCTACGGAAACAAAAGACAAAGACGTTACCACATATATGTCTTTCAGTGCAACAGTGTCGTAATAACAAATGAGAAGTAAAGATAATTTTCAGTATCTAGTGTTTACAGTTGAACAGCAGTTTTGCCTTTCAGTTATCAGTTGCTTTTAATCAGCCATGAAGGAAATGTTATACAGTAGATCCGAAAGTAAAATTCATACAAGATGATGATGATAGTAGGCACTACAGGCCATGTAGGCCCTTAGCCTCCCTAACCATCCTCTTCCATTCTACTCGGTCCTCTGCTTTTCTTCTCCAGCTTTTAACCCCCAACTTTCTCAAGTCATCTTCTACATCATCTACCCATCTTTTCCTGAGTCTTCCTCTTCTCCTTCTGCCATCCAGCTTTCCTATTAATATCTCCTTAACTACACTGGTTTCCGGCATTCTCTGCACATGGCCAATCCACCTTATTCTTCCTTGTTTAATTTTCACTACTATATTTGGTTGTCCAAATAGGCACTGTAACTCCAAGTTAGTCCACATTCTCCATCCATCCAAGTCCCTTATCACTCCAAATATATTTCTCAAAATTTTCGTTTCCCACCGTAATAACCATTATTCTTCTCTGGTTGTCAACACCCAACTTTCTGAACCACGCCCTATTATTGGTCTCAGTACAGTTGTATATATTTTAATTTTAGTATTTCTACTGACATTCCTTGATTTAAACATATTCTGCAAGGCATAGAAACATCTGTTACCACTTGCTATTCTTTCTTGAATTTCCAGTGATGTTTTATTATCTTGATATTCTTTCTCATGTAATTTAACTGTAGGTTCTCTTCTTCTCACATCCCCATCAGCTCCCATCTTCATATATTTGGTTTTACTAACGTTCACTATCAATCCTAGATCTTGTGCTTTCTCTTCCAACACTACATAACTTTCCTCAAGAGCTCTTATATTCCTTGCGAGAATTGCCACATCGTCAGTATATGCCACTATTTGTACTGATCCGGAAAGTATGGTTCCTCCAGTGCTAAATTAAACAGCAGTGTGGATAGCACATCTCCTAGAAAATTCGTACAATTAATGCAAGAAAAGCGAAACAAGCCAAATTAAATAGTTTAAAGCAGGACAAATTTCTAAATAGTTTGCTTTGTGCATATCTTTATTATTTGTGAAGTCTTTACTTAGAAACTCACAGTATTACTTCAGAAAATGATGCGTTATCAAAACCTCATTTGTACGTAACTATGACTTATCAGTAAACTTTCCTCTTTCCCTTGATATATGTATAAATCAGGTTCAACAGTATTTAGTTTTCCACAAGGTACATTTTATTAGATTCTTACTCTTTGCAGTTTATCACGATAACATCATTTTTATGATGTAGTCAGTCGTAATGCAGATTTGTATCCTATAGGTTATGTTTGCATATATGTGTATCAGTCTGTACCTATAGAGTTCATATTAGCAGTCTAGCAGAGACAAAATAAAAAAAAATAACACTGTTTTTATTCTTTTAGTTTTGACAGCTGGAACAGATTTCATAGCTGGCAACTCTGTATTCTCTGACATTATACATTGCAAATTTTCCCTTGAATATGTAATTTCATGTGTTTTATTTATTATCAAGTTGCATAATTTTAAGTAGCAATTGTTTCAAGACTGAATAAAGTGACATAGATATGTTTTGGTGTTAAATAGCAAATATGTAGCTCATACATCACTATTTAACATCACATTACACTTACATTGCGCACTTACTTAACAGACTCCACAGAAGAGGCTAATCTGTTCACTGTAAAGCCCTTATTTCCTAAATGTTTGTAAAAAACAGATTTCATGTACCTAGCTTGTGACTTTATTAGCATCTGAATATTTCATATTGTAGCTGTAATATTATTACATTAGCTACTTACAGAGAGAGTGAAAGAGAGAGTGAAAATGAGAGCTACAAATACATAGTATGTAAAACTGATATTAACTAAATAATGCACTACTTAAGAAGTAGCTACAGATAATTTTTTACATGTGTACATACAGTTATATGTTTATTTTTAAATTTATGTATATTTGTACGTGTTCTCCTGTAAAGTTCACTAACACTCCATCATTTTATTTTTGTACAGATAAGTTCCAGATGTTTTAGGAGATGTGTGTCTTGGCAATTGCATGACAAAAGAATAACAAGTGTGCCAAGATATCTGAGATGTAAAAATCAGGATCCAAGCTGATGATTCATCACTCATATCCTATATGTTATAGAAGTGTGTTCCTCTTTTCTAAGTTAAAGCAAATATTTCAGTATGTATAGAGCAGGCTGGGGAACAGTACTCCAGGGTGTCGTGCTGCTCCCCTACTTCTCCTCCCTTCATAAGCATCAAAGTGTGAAACCGATAAGGAAAACCGGTTCCACATAATGTGTTTGCATGCGTGTGTGTGTGTGGGCTAGCAGCTACTGTAGAGAAGGCAAGGGACTACTCTGGTCACATCTTTGGAGTAGTCTTCCCGTGGCTTGCTATGGCGCATTCATTTTGAAGAGAAGACTGGTCTCGCCTATTTCCTGAGTTTTCTCATATTTTATTGATTCTTCCAGCTCACATATTTTGCACTATTTCTCCTGTATTTCATTCACTGTGGCATTAATTCTGAGTTTTGACTTGGATATTTGGAAAATAATATGAGTCAATTGGAGAATTTAATGTGAGGACGGCACGTTGGCCATGGTAGCTCAATGGTAAGAGCGACTGGACGGAAACCAGGAGATCCATGGTTCAAATCCCGTCCATGGCACTGAATTTTTCAAGTTGACTCTATTCATATATGTTCAATATTTATAAAAACATTTTGTTTCACAGTAAAGTTTATTGACATTTTGAATAGGAATGTAGAAAAATTAAAAATGCAAATAAAGAGCAGATAGATTGTTTACACAAACCAGTCACCAGATTCCTTGACTTTTTTAATTATCAAGTCCATGATAAAAAAAAAAAAAGCAGAACTCAAACAATTCTGTATCCTATTACAGAAAATAATGTGTTATTACTACAAGGCAGTCTTATGGAACAAATTACAGCAGTAATACATTATTTCTGTATCATTTCTCAATCCCGTAGTAATAATGCCCTATGCATGTAGTCTTTTCTTAATAATGGATGCTTTATAGCGACTTTTTATCTATTCCCTGACTACTGTTAGTTTTGCAATAGAATAAGTGATAGAGTGAGACTTACCCAGCACCATGAGGATTGAACCCCAGATATCTAGTGAATTATATAGACAAAAGTACATCATGAGGTCACAGAAGTCATACATCAGCTTGGATCCTGATCTGTTACTACCTCTTGTAAACTAAGTGATCATTCCATTGCAACTCTGTGAATATTTCCATGTTTTGTCGTAGAAATATGTAAATCTAGCAACATTATACTTCCTCAGTCTTGAAGGAAATTATGTTTTTATTTCATTTTTCATTTTTATTTCTTTTTTTCCTTCTCCAAGACAGTATTCAGAAGATGTAATATAATATTGTAACGCACAAGTAGCGTTGCGTGTTTGAGAAAAGTTTCTTTGATTATTCGGTAGCTAGATGACACTTAAGTTGACTGTGAAACCTAAAATTGTTCTGTCTTTTAATGTACATTTATATATGAAATAAACTTAGTCACCTAAATAAAATTCTTATTTATAGAATGTCCAGTAGAAGGAGCTGAATCAAATTCCCTTCCTGTCCATGCGAACACTCTTATCTGTTAAATTCTTGGTATTTTTCCTTGTGTAAGATTAGAGTGTACTCCTGGCTTTCACCATATGGATATAGTGGGTAAGTATTATATATATTTATCTAAACTAAGCAAATTACTTTTGAATTTAATGCCTCTTTGAGGTACTTAGCAGCCCCAAGTCATTGTCTTGGATCAGTATCCTTTGAAACATAACATATCCAAGATGGGTCTTCAGTCCAGTGTCTGGTATACGGTGAAGAAGACATAAATATGAAAAGAATAATAGCAAAATTCACCAGTTGTCTAGCAACTGAAGAAAGTCATGCTCAACCAGAGCTTTGAACCCAGGACTTCCTCCGTGCATTCTGAGGGACGATATGAATGTGTTATGTGCAAAACAATAGAATAATCATTTGCAACGTTAATGCCCGATTTCACCAACAGATGTTAAAATAGACGTTAACAAATGTACCGTAACAATTGCCACAGCGCTGACACTACTGTGAAATTTCTTGCATTTCACCAACCTGTTTTCTGAAAATGTTAACAAACCTGTGTTAACGCCAAGAGACCTGTAAATGTTATGGACGAGTCGTATTATTTTCTGAACGTTCTGCGATGCCCTTTTGTTTTCATTTTCGTCTTCACACAGCTGAAAAAAATAGCGGATAAACAAAACCCGTGAGACAAATTTCTCATCGATGGAGAAAGAATTAATTGAATTGGTGACGAAGTACAAGGATATCGTGGAAAATAAGAGGACGGATGTGGTGAATGTAAAATAGAAAGATGTCACGTGGGAAAAGATTGGAAACTAATTTAATTCAAATGCATGCATCACTACTACAAGCACGAAACAACTTCGTCAATATTACGTAAATTTAAAACGAGGTGCGAGGGACAGATATGACGATTGACTTAAACGTTTCAAGACGGGAGGTGGACAGTGTATTGTGGACATAATTCAGTGAATTATAAAATCGCAGTTATTAATACTTGGAGCAAAGGCGAGATCGGCATATTCCTTTCGATGCATGTTCTAACTCAGTATTACGTAAATTTAAAACGAGGAGCGAAGAAGGACAAGTGACGAGTGACTTGAACGCTTCAAGACGGGAGGTGGACCGTGTATTATCCACATAATTCAGTGAATTATAAAATCGCAGTTATTAATACATGAAGCAAAGGCGAGATCGGCATATTCCTTTCGATGCATGTTCTAACTCAGTATTATGTCAATTTAAAACGAGGTGCGAAGAAGGACAAGTGACTTGAACGTTTCAAGACGGGAGGTGGACAGTGTATTATCCACATAATTCAGTGAATTATAAAATCGCAAAGTTATTAATACTTGAAGCAAAGGCGAGATCGGCATATTCCTTTCGATGCATGTTCTAACCTCTCTTGTACTTCCGCAGTAACTTTCATAACATTTTGTTTTGACAGTCTATACCTCTGTAAAAAATTTTCTTCGGATATCTCCTCAAAATCATTTCTCCTCATAGGCCATATGAATGTAGGCCGCGCCGTGGCTCAGTGGTTAGACCACTTGGCTCTCACCAAGGCGGCCCGGGTTCGATCCCAGGCGACCGCAGAGTGAGATTTGTGATGGACAACACGGCGCTGGGGCGGATTTTCTCCGGGATCTCCGGTTTTCCCCGCCATCTCGTTCCCCCGGTGCTCCATCTTCATCTCATATATCATCAGTGTCATCGCCTGCGGTGCCGTATGTAGTAAAAGCGGGCGTTAAACACTACACATTTATTATGAATGCCATTTAGACGGTCTTAAGTATAGCAAATCGACATCAACAGCTGAGTTCATGCCCGCCATCTTGACTATTTACAATTGTTAAGGACTTAACAACAAAAATTTGGCTTGTTAGTTTAACAAGAGATTTAACACGAGTGTTAAGCTAACACTTGGTGAAATGCAATTTTTGTTTTAACTATTGCTAAATTCGTGTTAAATCTTAACATCTGTTGTTGAAATCAGGCATACGTCTTTACTTACGTTAATGTATATATTTAATACAGGTGTGGTTTTTATCATGTCTTCAATCGAAAAGAGTTTGCACTTACAAATTAGACTTTGCAATACATATCTAACCCTAGATATTTCTCCGTAATTTGTAAATGTTTGGTATCGAGTTTGCACATTTTGAGTGCTTACTTTCCTTGTATGCAAATTTTGGTAAACTTTTGGGTATTTTGATGCTATATTACACAATTTAAGGAAAGTCTTTGCCTTTTGAGTGATTAGAGTGTTCTTACAACTGCTTTGAGGACTATTACTGTTTTTCTAATTTATTTTCATGGTAGCATAAGATTTTGTTCTCAATTGGTGGTAACAACGTCTAGAATATAAGGTCCAGTCATGTCTGAGGGGTGTGCAGCAACCCTTATCCCTCCTTAGTTTAGCTACTTAGAAACATCCACCACTGCCATTCTTATAGTTCGCCACATGACGTCATATTTGTCATATGTCGCCAGTCCTGTGTATTTCTATATCTCAGCAAGTCATTTTTATGATATAAGACGTCATAATATGTCACAAGATCTCAAATAAAATAACACAACTTGTCACGTCATATGTGCAGCTAGAAATTGGTTAAGATTTGCTTCCGGAATTTTAATATTTCTTATGCCTTTCCTATCTGGCCCAGACAGTCTCTGCCTATTCTGTCCTATTCACTTAAATTAAGCAAATTTTCTAACATTGTAAGATAATCTAAGATATAGACTTTTCTCCGGTTTTTAACATAATTTTGTTTTAAATATTAAAAGCAGAAGCATTATTAACAGTGAAGTATTCTTCATATTTAAGTTTGAATTTATGAGTCACTATGTTTACACTCAGTCTTCACTTACTTGTTGTTGTATAATTGAAACGTTAACACAAATTGGCAATATAGAAAATTCACCTACCATCCATGGGCTTTTAGAAAATTTGAACGAATCTTCAAAAGACTAAACTTAAAACTAGCACCCCAAAACAAATTCAGTCTGAGGAACCTGCTAAATAAACCACTGAAAAATACAACCCCCAACAATTTGAAATCAGGAATTTATCAGATTAATTGTGAAACCTGTGAAAAAAGCTACATAGGAAAAACTAAGAGAAACTTTTTAACCAGGCAAAAAGAACACCAGAGGAACATTAAGTTGAAACAAACAGAAAAATCTGCAGTTTCACACCATTTTTGGACAGAAAACCACAACATTGGCCACAACATTAAACTGTTAAAATCTTTAAGTACACCCATAGAATTGGATATTTGGGAAAAAATATTCATAAACAAAAACCGTGATAAAGTTATAAATTTTGAAATCCCGGCATTAAATGAAGTATTAAAACTTAGTGCCCCTAACACCAGATGGCAGAGTGATCGGAGCACCGTAGTAGTGGAAGAAGAGGAAGGTTCATTTAGTCACCAAACAGCTGAGGATGAGATCGAATGATCTTGAAAACGTTTCAATTATACAACAACAAGTAAGTGAAGACTGAGTGTAAACATAGTGACTCATAAATTCAAACTTAAATAATTTTGTTTGTTTTTAAGTAATCTGCAATGTACTAGCATGACTTGTTCTCAGTATAATGCCGTACTATGGCTTTCATGTAGGAACAGTTCTGCTCTGCAGCGAATGAGATATGTTAGCGTGCTCAGCGTTGCCTCCTCGAAGCCCACACTCTTTTCTTCTATCTATTCTCGCACAGTACCATACACTTGCCGCTACATATAGGTGAACCGAACTAAAATTTTCTAACTTCTATAATGGTGCAGTTGTATATATTAAAATTTGGTACATTCATATTCGCTTTTTCAAAAAGCTGTATACCTATAATTGAAGAATTCTGATTCTTTTAATCCAGTGTAAGTATAACTGCCCCATTCGTATCACTCGTTCCTTACCTAAAGAAACAATTCGTCACTTTCATTGACTTCATCATCTGAGTCTTGATAATTTATGTCCAGAAGTTCCAAAACCTACTCATGGCTTATCGCTTTGCAGAAGTAATCTGTTTGTATATCTTTTTTCTCACTCAGTTTTGTGTTACCTTGAGCACTTTTTGTTAATATTGTGACTTTGTGGGTTCATGAAATTAAAAGTCCAATTTCACAAACTCAAAAAGTTCTTTATTTCCACCTAATTACAGCTGGAACACTCGCCGATCACATAGAATTACGTAGCGCACACAATTACAATCACCCAGTTCGTCTGTCACAGGTCCACTCCACACTCTCAATTATGTACAACTCCTCTGATACACGTACGCAGTCTTCCAGTCCGTTCACTAGCTCGGCGCTCCTCACGGCTGATCGCCAAGAAATGAACTGACTCGTCCACTGCATCCCTTATATAGGAAGATCGCTGTGTCTGGAAGTTTCGCAGCTCAGTGAATTATCTTGGTTGTTACAGAAGTCAGGGGAAGGGGAAAGTGCCGGTACAGTGCCTAGTGACACATTCCCAACCATCCTCTATGTTAGCGCTACAAGATAAATGGGGGGGCGTGGTCTCAATACCTCCTGTCCCCTACCCAGCTGCCAGTCGGTCGTGCCTTGCAATAATTGGGTAACAATATGTTGTTCACGTCAGTTTAAAAGTATTATACCTTTGGGCAATCCTCTGATTTATTTAACTAATACTAACTTAGCTGTATAGTATTGGTGAATTACCTCATGTCCTATTTCTATTACGAGGTTATACAGTATACGCCGTTTGTCCCTTGACGGTGTTTCATTTGGTCAAGTTTGCTATCTTGTGGTCTGTTTCTAATGTGGCTGAACTCGCCTGCTTGCTGACGGGTCCTGAGTTTTACAAGAAATGTACTTAATATTACATAACAAACAGACGAAATGGTACAATAAATATACATCTTGTTGAAGTACAAACATTATATCCAAATTTCTTTTTGTGGACACAGTCATTCTGTAGATATTCCTTTTATTGGTTCCAAGTTTGGAATATGTAGCTTTTGACATTGATAAAGGGCTTATTGTTTTTTACCCCGTCATACAAAGCCATCACGTAGAGATCAGGTCTAAAAGGACTTGTCTGCCGGTTTCTACATTCCCGTCCTACATGCCAATAATATTGTCAATGTATTTACTTAGAAAGAATTCTACCAATGCACCTTAATATGCATTTTCACAATTGCTAAAATGAGTCTCAAGAGAAACAATTGCAAAAAATAATTTAAGGTAATATCTAAAAACATTTATATCGAAGTACAGGGAATGGATGAAGTAATAAACAGTTACAATGACTTCTTGAACACTAAGTGCAGCAGATCTTGTTGGTGGAATTGGTATACTTTAAAAATCTGTTGATCTACATGATCCTTGTAGGGATTGTTGGTACAAACATCTATTGCTATATCGAGATTTAACTGTATTGGAACACCACAGTGAAGCGAAAAATTATTAATTTTTAGATGAGTCGTATTTATTACATATCTGCTTCACTTTCGTACCTATTTTGAGGACATGTTTCGCAAATCATTGTTTGCATCTACGGCTCTTATGCGACTAAAGCTTGATCCAGTGGTGTGGGTAATTCTGGGGTTGTTGCTGCCATCTGTTGATTTAGTGATGAACTTAAATGTGGGATTCTCTTCTAGCGGGATTTCAAAGTTCATTAGTTGGTTTTTATGTTTTTCTATGTATATCCTCTCCCATATGACGAGTTCACTATGTTTTTGTACGTATTTTAGTAATTCTGTGCTATCTTCAATTTCATGATTTTCAGACCAGAAATGAGCTGCTATTGCGGACTTATCAATATTTTTGTATCTTAAGTGCCTGAAGTGTTCTTTCTTTCTAGTGCCTATGTTTCTTTTTGTCCTCCCTATGTACATTTTTTCACAGTCTTTACACTTAATCTTGTAAATGCCTGACTTTTCCTCTGGTTTAATCTTATCAGTATTATTACTGTGAAGTAGGTTTTTAATGTTGTAATTGTTTTTTGGTGCCAATGTTATATTGTATTTCTGGAATATTTTTGGAACTTTTTTGTGGCCCAGGGGTGGTAAGTAAATTTAGCAAATCTAATTTCTTGTTTTATTGGTGTGAGAGCTGTGATCTGTTTTAATCTCTTTTGAAGTTTGAATGATTTTAGTTTTTTATCTACAAGGTTTTTTCCATATCCATTTTTAATTGCAGTTTTTAAGATTTGGTGGTATTCTTTTTTGATATTCTTGCTGGCTGAGAGGTAGATTTACTAATCTGTGTGTGAGACTGTTGATGGTTGCATGTTTGTGTGGAAAGATACGTAGACGACATCTTTGCAATAGTGCCCTACAAACAAATAGATGATGCTTTGAAACTACTCAACCTGCAAGAACCCAGCATACAATTCACAGTGGAAACTGAAGAGGACTGTACTCTACCTTTTTTAGACCTTAAAATAAAAAAAAAACAATGAAAAACTAGAATTTGGCATTCATAGAACAGCAACACACACAGATAATTACATCAAAGCAAATAGTTTCAACCCAATTCCACACAAACATGCAACCATTAACAGTCTCACACACAGATTAGTAAATCTACCTCTCAGCCAGCAAGAATATCAAAACGAATACCAACAAATCTTAAAAACTGCAATTAAAAATGGATATGGAAAAAACCTTGTAGATAAAAAACTAAAATCATTCAAACTTCAAAAGAGATTAAAACAGATCACAGCTCTCACACCAATAAAACAAGAAATTAGATTTGCTAAATTTACTTACCACCCCTGGGCCACAAAAAATATTCAAGAAATACAATATAACATTGGCACCAAAAAGCAATTACAACATTAAAAACCTACTTCACAGTAATAATACTGATAAGATAAAACCAGAGGAAAAGTCAGGCATTTACAAGATTAAGTGTAAAGACTGTGAAAAAATTGACATAGGGAGGACAAAAAGAAACATAGGCACTAGAAAGAAAGAACACTTCAGGCACTTAAGATACAAAAATATTGATAAGTCCGCAATAGCAGCTCATTTCTGGTCTGAAAATCATGAAATTGAAGATAGCACCGAATTACTAAAATACGTATAAAAACATAGTGAACTCGTCATATGGGAGAGGATATACATAGAAAAACATAAAACCAACTTATGAACTTTGTAATCCCGCCAGAAGAGAATCCCACATTTAAGTTCATCACTAAATCAACAGATGGCAGCAACAACCCCAGAATTACCCATGCCGCTGGATCAAGCTTTAGTCGCATAAGAGCCGTAGATGCAAACGATGATTTGCGAAACATGTCCTCAAAATAGGTACGAAAGTGAAGCAGATATGTAAAAAATACGACTCATCTAAAATTTAATAATCTATTGCTATATTCTGTATATCGAGTTAATTAACATATTGGTACTTTTCTTGTAGGCGATAGGGGAATATGTTAAAGTCTTTACGAGATAGTCAAATATTCAATGAGAAGGTCGCTATGTGACTCACATTTGAGTTAAGCATTAATTTTAGCAAATAAAAGAGGAGTGCCTAGAAAATGCTTCATTCCATAAAGTGTTACATAAATTGTATACTATAACGAGGTCTAACGTTTTGTGTCATGATATTTTGCCTAGCTATTACGATTTATGGCAAATGCCATCTAGAATGAAGACGAATCCGAGGATATTTCCAAAAAAAAAAAAAAAAAAAAAAAAAAAAAAAAAAACTTACAGGAATTCATTTGAAATGAAGATTTTTAAAGCACGTGTTATTTTAATGGACGTTAATATAGCAATTTCAACGACAATAAAAGTTTTTCAAAGTGTAAAGTGTTGTCAGGTGTAGGAAGTCCTTTTAGCACATACTTTGCAGGGGCCCAATGTTTAAGACACTATGTTTTGTCTTAACTGCTCTAAGATCGGTTGGCCTTTAAGAATGCTTTCAGTTTTATTCAGTGGTTAGCAAAACCTGTTTGATGGGAAATAACGATATAATATTGTTTGTTGGAAGGTAATATTTGCTGTTGGTACTTAATATAAGGTAGTAGAGGAAAATATAAATAGTTACAGGGTATGTGTATCAGCGCTGAAATACGCGGAAACTCAGAAGTGATAAGTGCATTTAAGATCATGTAACATTTCAGATATGAGATATTACCATTTCAAAATATATAAGTTACTTTGTGTAATAAAATGCTATTTCGCGATTCACAATGCATCTATGAAACAATAAGTTGAAATGCTCAATGTTATACTACGTTTAGGGTACTTCCACTTCCAAAGACAAATTTTTGTTCGGTCGCTATTATCTAGATACACATACCAGATACTTTTCACCCCTTTATAACAAAAGTCAATTAAATATAACTTTTAGCTGATAAACATAATTATAATTTGTTATAGAACATAGTGAATAATTTCAAATCTTGTACCGCGCGATAATATGTAGCATACAGAGCCATCTGTGGATAGCAAGGAGAGTTCTGTAAACAGATTGCTATTACAATTCCTTGGTAACGAAAATATGTACTGCACTGATAGTTTTCACGTTTGGTTAAGCAGATTGTACCAATTTTTTGTTATGTAGTGTCATGTCACCAAATGAGTTATTGTCATCTAAGCTATCCGCTGATATCTGATAGCGTTGTTATCCAGTTGCAGTTTTTGATACGGTTGCGAGGTGCTTGTTGAAGGCACTGAGATTGTGAATAAAGCATTTTTTGTGTTCAAGGTTTTTTTTTTTTATTTATCCAGATTTATTGAACCCTATTTTACACAGTGGTATATTAGGGTTAGAGTTGATACATAAAAATACACAATTTTAGCAAAAATATTTTAAATACTAGAAGGAAGAAAATATGTTATAATCTGATGCATATTAATTTAAACTATTTCAGACGTTTAAACACTGAGTTTATAAACATCATGAAGTACTTATACTGTTGTGGCTTCATTAACAAAGATGTGAGCAGAGCAGAAAATACAGTTCCTAGAGAGTCTAGCTTGAATATCAATTCTTGTCTTTCTCTCCAGAAAATGGGACAACAGAAAAGGAGATGAACCACAGTTTGAAATTCTTCACCACACATGCACTCGGGGTTGGATGTTAAGTGAAAGCGTGAATAGTGTTCACCAAATTTACCATGTCCACTTACAAATTGTGTCAAAACAAAATTTAGTACAAGAGTTTCACATTTTCCTCTGTCATATACACTAGGGAAAAATAATGTTTTTGTTAAACTTCCATTTGGAGTTGTTAGCCATTGTTGGTTCCATTCTTCAAGAATATGTTGATGTATTATTCTCCTTACAGTAGAAATAGGACATAAAGAGTATGTCACAGGAAGATTGAATTCTGCAGCCTTCTTAGCCAAGCAATCAGCTCTCTCGTTACCTAAAATGCCACTGTGTCCTTTAACCCATCCCATGCAAATATGTCCTGGATGGTTTTGAAGCAAGGTTCTGATTTCATGTGCTAATGAATTTAAGTTGTATTTATCATTAATAGCGAGTAGAGCTGATTGTGAATCACTAAGAATACGGGCACTGTTCCCATTAACAGTACACCATTTTATAGCTTCTTTAATTGCTAAGAGCTCTGACTGGAATACAGAACATTCAGGTGACAATTTAAACATGGAATGAGTTAGTTCCGTTTGGTTTTCATAAACAACAAAAGCACATCCTACTGCAGATATATTATCTTCAAATTGGTAACGCGAACCATCTGTATATATGTAATAATTATGAAAATTACATATTTCCTTTAGAGAGGTTACAAAACTTGATGGGTGTCCTGCTGTGGTAGGATGCTCCGGGATTTGTAGTTTTAAGTGAGACAGATAAGACGCACATTCACGTTCATGTCTTAAATTCGCAATAGTCGCTGTTGATAAACCAGTGAGAGCCGAAGGTTCGATGTTAGCTATAATCTGAGCTGCATCAGTGGAGATTGTACGATATCCTCGAATTATGCGAAGGAGGAATCCCCTTTGAATTTGTGCAAGTTTTTTAACTGCCCATATTTTATTAAGAACATCCTGGAATGCAAATACACCATACAAAATTAGGGGCACTACAGCACCTTGAGATATAATTTTAAGAATACTAGAATTCAGACCCCAGGTTGGTCTTGCTGTTGTTGCGAGCGCACATTGCTGCCTTCTTTAGCGACTTCTATTTTGGTACCTCTGAAAACTATTGTTCCACTTTCTTCCTGTCTTCACGGAGGTTTTGCATCCTACTGATGTTATTCCACCTCATCTGCCTATAAACAAGCCTGGTATTTTTATATCCTATTATCGGACATTGTATTCTAGCGTAATATTTACGAAATGAAATATTATATTCATTATAATTGGATGTAAGTATTAAGACTCTCATTATAGAGAATTAGAAAAAAAAGAGAATTAGATTAATTTAACAATTCATCAACGGAATAAAAGAATGTACGATTTAAACATATATTTACTTAAGGGTATGTAAGACTGAAATTTTCAAATTCTGAACTAATAATGCTAGCTTTTTCAAATTTACATCATAGGTGTAGTATATTATAAACATGTTACAACCTAAATTTAAACCATTTTTCTCCAGCAGTTTAGAAATTATGATAAATTTTGTATGTTTTTTGTTACGTCACTAAAATAAGTCCCTTGCGACAAAATATTTTGAATTTTGGTCTAATATTTTAACCCTATGTTCATAATACACATACTTTTTGAAATTGCTCTGGGTTTTTCTGTGTCACCTTTAGTTTAGGTCACAAAAATTTTTTAATTTACAAATATTCTTTTTATGTCTAAAAAACTGTAAGTTTTGTTTTTGAAAATTAAAAATATATGCTTATATACATTTCACAATAAAACCTAGGGCAATTTCCATTCCTCATGATATTCTGAACCTGTGTAGGAAATTTCATGAATGTAGTACAAAAACTGCATCGCAAGGAGCATTTTACAGGAAGAAAAATGCTGAAAATATGAACATTGAGAAAACAGCGATTAAAGATTTGATTGCATAACTCACATTAAAATCCACCAGGCTGATAGGTTGGACCCTCAGATTTCTTTTTCCTCTCCTCTGTTGCTGCTTTTTACACCTTTTTCTTCTTTAGATGTTGCTTTTCTTCTGCACAACTTCGCTTCTTGCTTTGCAGGATACGAGTCTGATGTCGCTGCACTAAAGTTTTCCTTGCTGAGTCTACTACACTTTCACCTCTGATATTTTGCTACAGCTCCAATGACTTAAGACTACCCATGTTAAACTCACTGATGCTTTTAATAACAGCAAGATCCAATTTTTGTTTTGATATGAAAACTTCCTTTGGGCACTTATTCCATATGACATGATGCAAAGATTCATTGGCATTCTGTGTTTCTCCTGTTTTGCACCTCTCTAGTAATGTTGTAAAAGCCAGCCTCTGATATATTGGCAACATTTTAGGAACTATTTTGTCTGAAAGCCTTATTTTTCTTTTCTTGAATTGAAAATTTAAGAACGGAAAACAGACAAAGAATGTGGATGTAGGCAAAAGAGGGCGTGACTCTGACAGAGTTTAAAGGCCACCGACATTTAAATAAGCATTTAAAAATGGCGTCCGGAGGCAAATTATGCATTTTTCACATTCGGGAATGTCTAAATTATTTTATAGAATTAAAATAAAAAAAAGTCGTTATTTTCATGATTTTCATGAAATTTCAGTCATATATACCCTTAAACGGACTTCTCTTCCCGACAGGCAATTACTTTTTCTTACGATATTGACTCAAAATATATTCAGGGTCCTTTTTATTCTCACACAAGAAAAAGTAACTAAATATAATCTACATCTAAGGATTCCAGCTTGAAATCGAGACAGGTGTTTGTTACATCGTGCACTAGGCGGTGCTAGTGTGGCCGGCCACACGTTACACACGCGTCAAACCGGCTGTCAGTATCGCGCAAGCAGCTGTGTAGTTCTTTCAGTGAGTGTGTTTTGTTTAGCAGAATGACATTCTAGCTGAACCACCTTTCATTTGTTTCAACAGTGGTGCTAACAAGAATTTCGCTAATTGCAGCAGTTTCTTAGCAAAGAATATTTAAATAAAATGTTCAGTCGAGGGGTGCGCAATTTGACGTTTGACATGCAGATGGCCTGACAAATGAAACGGTAAGTTTTTTTCCTGTCGTATACATGTCATGCGTATGTACTTTCGTGTGCAATATTTATTTGTCGATATTCCAGCTTATGAATTACGCAGACTGTGTACTAGCCCTTTTCACGTGGTTTTATCTTTTAACTATTTACATAAATGTATGTATCTATTATTCAGCTATTTTGGCTATAGAAAAGATTCTATTTGTAAACATTTTATGTGAGAGTAAGCAAATATTGGTTTAATTATAAATTAATAATAAATTTAACCATATATAAAGACAAATGCAGAGGTAGTGAATTATTTGTGCGTCATCATATAAAATGGCTTTTATATTTATAAAAAGTAAAACTGATTTAAGCGAATTGTGAGTATATTAAGAATGCACCCTCGTTTTGTTTGCTTGTTTTGGTATGACGACCTATTTAAAAAGTGAGCAAACTCGGCGTGCTTTGATATCACGTATTGTCAGTCCTTGTCAGTGTTTGTTATTATGTTGGCACCATTTGTTTTTGTGTTTGCAAAACACGCAAATAACATCTGTAGGAAAAACCGACTGTGGCCAAATAACAACCGGTTACTCAACTTCGTAGTCATTCAATATCCACGGAGCTTTTATTTCTTTGTTATTTACTTTGCCATTGAATATGTATTTATTATGTTTATATCGTCGTTGCTTATCCATCATCCTCCGTAGTATAGGGATAACATGCAAGTCCCTGTTTTTTTTTTTTTTTTTTTAATTTTACGCCCTCCAACGTTAAGTCATAACGGACGATGAATGAAATGGGTGAAATGATGCTCAAATGAGTCCGGGGTCCATGGAGCTTAGAGTTACCCAACATTCGTCTTTCAGGATAAGGGAAAACCCCCGGAAAAACCTTATCCAGGTAACTCACCCTGACCGACATTTGAACTCGGAACCTCTTGAACGTGAGGCAGACACGTCACCATCTGCGCTACCGAGGCGGGCAGTTCCTGCTTTGAAACCCGGTTGAGGGTGAGAGACTTTTTCAGGCTTCAAAATCCTTAGCATGCTTCTTTTAACATTTTCAAAAACTTTTCTACGTAAAGGACAGGTGTTGGGGATTTTTGTAAAAATCTCTGTGTCGTATTCATGAAAGACACGAAACCCACCTCGATGAATGTCGGATAACTCTAAGCTCTATGGACCCTGGGCTCATTTGAGCATCATTTCACACATTCCATTCATCGTCCGATATGGCTTAACTTTGCAGGACGTAAATTAGAAAAAAAAGACACGAATTTAATTCTGTGAGTGCTGTTCAATAAAGAATGATCAAAATATTTTTACGGTCATAATTTTTCGCACTAAAATTCAATCTTATTATATTCTGTTTGCTTAGTGTGAAACAAACACGCCGTAGTAGTTTCATTGTTGGTAATCCTGGTTCCCGCCTGTGAGAATCAGCCAATTTCAGACATGTTCAGTATCGCCTACCACTGAAATGGAGGTAACATGCAGTTAAAGTTGATGTTAGAGGAAGATCCAGAGTTTCATTCAAACGTAATCACTGCTGATGAAACTTGGCTACATTATTTTGATCCTGAGAGCAAACAGCAAAGCTCAGTGTGGAAATCTCCTTCATCACCAAGCCCCCCAAAAAGCAAAAATGGTTGCTTCTGCTGGGAAAGTTATGGTCATCTCATTCTTTGATTTTCATGGAATGATTTATCAGCATGTTGTACCTGCACACACATCAGTAACTGGGCAATATTACAAGGATGTCCTGAAAACACTGCAAGTCCATATCAGGCGCAAAAGACCACATTTCCGTGAAGCAGGCTGGATGCTGCATCATAATAATGCGCGGTCACATATTGCCAATGTTGTTGCTGAATATCTTGCAAAAATCAACGTGAAGTGCATCCCTCACCCTCCCTATAGTCCGGTTAGCCCTATGTGAGTTTTTTCTAATCCCTAACTAGAAGAAACGCCTTCGTGGGAGGCATTATTCATCGTCAGAAGCAGTGGTGAAGGCTGTGGAGGCGATTTTGAAGGATCTCTCAAAAAAGGTTTCCAGCATGTCTTTAAAGACTGGCAGAAACGCTGGGACAAGTGCATCGCATTCAGGGGAGACTATTTTGAGAAGGACCATCAAAATTATGAGGATGAGTAAAGGTACATTGTCAAAAAAATGTGATCATTCTTTTTTGAACAGCTCTCGTACTTTTGTTATTTTCTTACAAACAATCAGCGCCACTTGACAGCCTTAAGACCAAAGTTGCTTTCACCAGTGTTAAGTTCTGCACGGCCTGTTAAGAACTATTAATCTTGTATGCCGTGACTTGTGAGGTTAAATTGCAAGCATGTACTATTGTAGGCCTATGTGATTTAGGGAATCAAATAACATAGTGACATCTAGCGACGGTAACGTTAACGACAGTTTGTTGATGGTTCAAGTTGATGATGTGAATGAGATATTTACGAAATCGCGATTCAAGTCAATTTGTAAGAAAACGGTCATCATTTCTTATAAGACAAGTGAAGTTTTTTTAAGTTACAAATTATTATATTTGTATATGTTTGTTTGGTTCCTTATTAATAGATTCATATTTTACGTATTTATTGTTTTATTCCTTCTAACAATTTGTTTTATTCGTGAAATAGTCTCTATAAATAGAACTCGTGGTTTTAAACTTTTCTAGATACATTTCAGAACCTCTCGTGACATTACCTATAAAAAAGGTTTTCCCTTATACTGAAGAGTGAACTCGGGTAGTTGTAAGCTTTTTGGATCCTGGGCTCATTAAAGCATCATTTCTCTCATTGCATTGATAGTCCGATGTGACCTGCTTACGTTGGAGATAACAAAACACATCTAAGGTAATAAAACACCGAAAATTTACCCGCGGTAAACACCATTGGATTGTTCGGAGGGGATTCGACACCAGACTAGAGTTTTGTAAAGTCTCTTTAGTTAACGTGTGTGCAGTTCCCACTCAAATGGACCTCAAGGGACCTGAGCCTCCCGCCCACTAATGACCGTCATAAATCTATCTCCACACTTCAGTAATGGAACACTGTCGTTGAGGACCAATAGCAACCCTGATTTTCTCAAAGTGACAGTCACATGTCTACTTCACGTGGAGTCTCAGTTGCCAAAGTTCCAACTTCCAGTTGATCTGTTTCATTACGTGCAGAAATTCGTTGTGTGTCACAATGTGGAGACCGTGGGAGGGAAATGCTGTGGTAAATGCAAATGAAGTAGTAGATAACTTTCAGTCAAGTGAAAATAATCAAAGTGAAGACAATAGTGTGAATAACTGGGCCGAGTTATATTACTGGAAAAGCCTAAAAAAAAACAAAGTTATAACGGGAACTGTTTCTAAGCAAATTCGAGCGCTTGTTTTGGACACATATAAATATGTGCTGAAAAATAATCTTGGTAAGGGGTCATGCAATGAACCTGATGATAAATTCTGGTTATTCACAGAAATACAGTAAGAAATATTGTGACGAAAGGAATACCAAAGACGTCGATCAAGTGTGAAAACAAAAGGAAACATTCCTCTAAAGTAGATAATTTCATATGCGATTTAATTCGTTGAGAAATTTATAGATTCTATGTAAAAGGGAGAGCGCCCACCTTAGACGAAATGGTTGCACATTTGCAAGAAATTTGTAATTTTCCTTATGGGCGCTTCACTTTGCGCGGCCTCTTAAAGGAGCTGGGTTTCAAATACCGCACTTTGAATAAGTTAAGGGTTATTATGGAATCAAGTAGAATTGTAGCTTGGCGATATATATCGTCAAAACTAAGAAAGTTTTGCAGTAATGAACATAAGATAATTTATTTAGACGAAACCTCGTACGATACCCATGACGTATCGAGAAAGGTGGCAACCTTACGGAAAGGACTGCGAGGAGGCGGGCCGGGGTTGTAAAACAATTATAAAGGTTCGTTAAAGGCAGCGGCCGACTGCAGATGAGTTAACTAAACAGACTTTATCTATGCCCCAAGTGGGGCACCTCCGGGAGGCTCCATAGGGAGGGGATCCGTCCCCTTCAGCTGCCGTGGTGTGGGCGCTGCGGACGCCTAGCACTCGTGGTAACTCTTGACCTTGCGCCGAACTGCCGAGCACTTCCGAATGGGAGTTGTTCGGATTGGATTGCTCTCGAGGGGGCAGTGGTTTCCAATACCCATGGGTACGTCTGCTTACACGGGGTTGAGGAAAGCCTCAAGTTCCAGGGTGCTAGCCTGCAGAGCTAGTACAGTCTGATTTTTAAAAGAAGATACGTGAAGGTCACCTGTTTCTCCACGTGGGTAGTGTAATGTTACCCACCATATCCCCTTCCTTTATTCTCTCAACACTCCAAACATAAAGAAGAGTTCGAGTTATCTCACATCAACAAAAATATGCACAGTTAATCTGTATTAGCCTACTTTAAAAACAGAAATAAGTTGTTCACACATTTATTGAGTTGTAGGGTCTTCACATGTGTGAGTTGTTTTAAATAATTGTTTGCACCATGTAACTAATATTACATACTTATCGTTATTGTTGCTATGTATCGTAAGTTGACATTCCTGCACTAGTGCGGTATTTCTACATAGAAACATATATAGCCGAAGCACGTTCTAAAATCTAACATTTATCTTCAATTATATTTATTAATATTTCAGCTAATATCTTAACTACTAAAATTCAGATTGATATAAATACACATAGTGCAACACACATGTGGTAAGCACATAATGGAATCTCGAGAATTGAAAGAACTCGGTGCAAGCGCCTCGTTTTTTCAAACATTTCCTCGTTCCGTATACATTAATATCGCAATATACTATTATTAACGACTTTGTTAATTGACATGTTCATACCAACACCACCGATATGCCGGAATTTTGACCCGCAGGAATTCTTTTACGTGCAAGCATATCTACTGACATGGGGCTGTCGCTTTTGGATAAAAGGAATAAACTGTTCATTAATAAGGAGCAAACTCTCGTCTTCCTGTTGGAAGAATTCCCTAAGAGAACAGACAAATTCTCTAGCTTGGCTATGCAATGTAGCAACCCGACCGTAAGCTGATCTTTGCCTCGGTCCACCTCTAATCCTACCGCCACTACTTCTTGCTTCCATAAAAACGTATTGTAATTGTGTATTAACAAAGTAGGCTAACAATACACAGCGCAACTAAGCAAACTCTTTCCCGCATAAAACGAGCGATAACTGAGCTGAGGAGTATGTGATTCACCAGTGTATCCAATCTGGCAAGTGTTGTTTACGTTGCCATAGCAACAACCTTCCCTTCTAACCCTTCGTGTCCCTTGACTGATGACCTTTACGTATCTTCTTTTAAAAATCAGACTAGTAGGTGTGCTAGATCACCGGGTGCCCCGACCGAAGCAATCGGTAGTCTTACCGGATGGGTTGACGCGCGTAAGTGGTGTATCGACTTCCGCCCCGTAAAAAGGGGGATCTTGTTAGCTTCCAGGTCTTGCTCTAATGGAAAGAGCCCCGAAGTGCGCCAGACGCCCCTTGGGTGAGAGCTTGGTAGCTGCCGGATACAGAAAGAGGCCGGTTTTTACCAACCGAGTAGATACTCTCGTCAGTAACTAAACTGAGCCCCTGGGAGGGAGGATGAGGGGGCAGGTTCCCTACACTTAACTATATATGAGCTCCACGGGGCTCCAAGACAATGATCATTCCCTCTACCGTGGCCCCGAAACAGTTACGAGGCCGTTTCGGAGACCTGCAAAACTCCAGGAAGGCTTGCACAACCGGCATTCCATCAGCCGCATTCTGAATCGACCCACTAAGCCACCTCGAAGACCGAAGTCCCTCCCACCAGGAGCATATTGTGACTTCGTGGGTTTGTAAAATTTTAAGTCAGGTTTGCAGACATTCAAAATGCTACCGAATACTACCGAAGACTACCGAATAACCTCGGTGAGGCCCCGTGGTGATCTAGCACACCTTCTACTTGCTCTGCAGGCTAGTACCCGGTACTTTTTAGGCAACCTTCTAGGCCGTAGCCTGGCCGGAGGTACCCGATCTCCCGCGGGTGTCGGGAACACACTGTCCCCTCGAGTCCAACCCAATCCGAAGAACTCCTTTACGGGAGGGGCTCGAAAACTCGGCCCGAGGTTCCTCTGGTAACGTCAGAGGTACCACGATTGCTAAGGGTCCGCAGCGCTCGCACCACAGCAGCTGATAGGGACAGATCCCCTCCTCTACGGAAAGACACAACAGACAGCTCACTAGCGACTCCATTCACGACTAGCAGCTCAGCTCTTTTATACCTCCACTCATTGTTTCAGAAACTTTTCGACACTTCAAGGTCTTTCGTGGTGCAGCGAGAAAATGAGAGAACTATCCAGACATCTCTGTCTCTTTGCCCCTCTGTTGCTCTCTCTCTCTCTCTCTCTCTCTCTCTCTCTCTCTCTCTCGGCAACTGCCTACGCACTCATCGGCTCCACGGGCGTGTCTTGGGTGCTTTCTGTCTTTCTTTCCCCACTTCTCTCTCTCACGGCGTTCGCATATGCGCGAGCCGCAGCCCGCCACTTAACAATGCCTCGCGACACTATCATTCCGCCATACACCGCCGAGACTCCCGCCGACACTTCCACCCTGAAAGAAACCACCAGATGAGAGAAATGATAATCGAGGAACTGGAAATTTGGGGTATGTAATTAACCTACCCAGCACTCCCCTAGCGACCCGGGAAAACCCCAGAAAAACCCATGAGTCAGATAGTTTGGCGACGGGAATCGAACCCGGACCTCCTGAATGCGGATCACAGACAAAACCGCCTGAGCCATTCCGCTTGGTGGTAAATACCACAAAAAGCAGTGCAAGTTATGGCCTAATACTTATAATTTAAAAATCAAATTTATTTTAAAGGGACGTCCAGAAAGTAAGTTCTGTTTCAATTTATCTCCACTGCAGCGCTGCGATCGCAGTTCCGCACATGCGCGGTAGACGCTCTGTATCAAGGAGAAGAAACGTGTGTCATTGTGAGATCGCTGTCAGCCACGTACGCTTTGTTGTGCTTGTTTACAATGTCGATGTTGATTAAAAATCCCGCCGCTTGTGAAATCAAATCTGTGATTCGTTTTCTGAATGCTAGGAAAGTGAAACCAATTGAAATTTATTGGCAAAATTGCGATGTCAAAGGGTGTTGTGTTTCTTCACGACAACGCACGACCACACACTGCAAATGCGACGAAAAACATCCTATAGGGATTCGACTAAGACGTGTTTGACCACCCCCCGTACAGTACTGACCTCGCTCCTAGCGAATTTCATCTGTTTTTGTATCTCAAATCTTTCTTTGGCGGTCAACACTTCAACAATGACGAAGAGCTGAAAGAAAATGTTTCCAACTTGTTGAAGACACAGGCGGCAAACTTCTATGAAGAAGGTATACAAAAACATGTGCCTCACTATGACAAATGCCTGCAAAATTTCGGCAGTTATGTGGAAAAGTACTTTAAGAGTTGTAGAGTTTTGTGCAATAAATATTCTTTTTGTATCTGTACACAATTTAATTTTATTACCAAACAGAACTTACTTTCTGGCCTGGATACGATTTTCCAGGGTTTTCTCTTATGCTGAAAGACGAATGTCGGATAACTCTAAGCTCCATGGACCCCGGACTCATTTGAGCATCATTTCACCCATTTTACTCATCGTCCGATATGTAGGACGTAAATTATAGAAGAAATATATATTGAGCACACCTTGAATGGCTTGTCGCCCCAATGAAGAACGCATGCAGGTATTTTATTGGGCAGTCAGTATTCCACATGCGAACATATTCAGTTACTTGATGTGTGGTTCGGTTGTGGGTTCTTACGTATCCTCTTGTACCAAGGACACGAGCAGAAAAATATCGTAAACATTTATGTGGGACATTATGTGGTTTCAAATGGAATATGTCCTGCCCGTGACACTTTTATAGGCACTTACATGTCCAAATACTCCGACCTGAACTACTGGAAGATTACGTCAGCTTAAGGAATGCTGTATATTTTTAAATTCTCAACTGCGGAAATAGTGGCAAAAAATTTTAGTGGTCTTTCACAGTTCGCTGTGAAAATTGTAGTTACAAAGCTTCCATAAAGAAAAACACTATTCACATAGTGAAAACGTAGAGTCAGACTGAAAAATTCAATGCCATAGCCGGGATTTGAACCACGGATGTTCTGGTTTCCATCCAGCCGCACTACCATTGTGCCACTATGGCCAACGTGCCGATATGACATTAAGTTCTCCAACTGACTCGTATTTTCCCGGTAAACTACTTAGGAGTTCTCAAACACATGAGACAACAACCTTAATGGCGACTTACTATGCTGTAAGTACTTTAAGCCCCGGGCTTTATAGTTCGGACCACTATTAGGTCAATTAATGGAAATTAATTGTTCTTTTACACTGGCCGTGTGTAGGCTAAATTGTGGATTTAAGGTAGTTGTCTCATGTGTTTATGAGAACTCCTAAGTGGTTTACCGGGAAAATACGTGTGAGTTGAAGAATTTAATGTCATATCGGCACGTTGGCCATGGTAGCACAATGGTAGTGCGGCTGGACGGAAACCAGAAGATCCGTGGTTCAAATCCCAGCTATGGCATTGAATTTTTCAGTCTGACTCTACGTTTCCACAATTTAGCCTACACACGGCCAGTGTGAAAGAACAATTAATTACTATTCACATACATAAAATATGAAGCTATTAACAGTGAAGCAAACAAATATATACAAATATAATAATTTGTAACTTAAAAATCTTCACTTATCTTTTAAGAAATTGTTACCGTATACGAATTGAATAGGATCGCGATTTCGTGAATCAGCTCGAACCATCAACAGTCTCGTTGTTAACGCCACCGTCGCTAGATGTCACTATGTTTAGTTTAGTACTACCAACAACTGAAAATTAAAGAAATTTAAAATTAGAATCGACTGCCGCTATTCCAAAATTCATTACGCGATGTTTATTTTTTTAATAAATATCTTTCCCCTAAACCATTAACTCTATCGGGCCATTTAATTGTTTTAATAATTTAACTTACAGATTTATTTCATGATTAAATGACCAAAAATGATCTGCTACGACCAATTTATCAGTTTGTTTATACTTAATATTGTAACTTTGTGAGTTCGTGAAATTAAAAGTCCAATTGCACAAACTCAAAATGTTCTTTATTTCCACCGAATTACAGTTGGAACACTTCCCGATTACACAGAATTACGTAATGCACACAATTACAATTCGTCAGTTCGTCTGTCACAGGTCCACTCTACACTCCAATTACGTACAACTCCTCTGATGCACGTTCACAATCTTCCGGTCCGTTAACTCACTCGACGCTCCTCACGGCTGGTCGCCAAGAACTCAACTGAACTCACTCGCCAGCTGCAGCCTCTTTTTATAGGAAGATCACTGTTTCTGGAAGGTTCGCGGCGCACACAATTATCCCGATGTTTCCAGACGTCTGGCGGGAGGGGAAAGAGACAGTGCAGGGCTCGTGCCGCTCTCCTAATCATCCCTTCAGTTAGTGACACGAGACAAATGGGTAGGCGTGGTCCGAATGCTTCCCGTCTGGCCCTACCCTGCTGCTAGCTGGCCGTGCCTTCCGATAATTAGGTGACAATATTACAAAAATGTTCTTTCGTTCTGGTCTCCAAATTACGTTCCGTCTTTCCAATATAAAATTTAACACAATTTAAACAATGAAATTGATAAATACCGGATTTTTTTATTATTAGGAATTTTATTTTTTTTAGAGTAATGCAATAAATTTTCAATACTATATTTATTTTGAGAAACTAAAGTATACTAAACTCTTTTAAAAAATTGGAAATATTTATTAACCCAAGGATGGTAAGTACTTTTTTTTAAATTATAATCATCTTTTATTTTTAAGGGTAGAAATATCATTAACAGTTTTTCGATATTTAAAGTTTTCAAATTTTATGTATAAAGACTTTATTAAAACCATTAATTAAAGCAGCATTAATAATATATTTATAATATTTATTAAATTCCTTTTTATTCGTTGGTATATTTATTAATCTATAAATCAAACTATTGAAAACAGAAAATTTATGTGAAAAAGATTAAAACTTTTATTTTTGTGTAACTATCGATATGAGTACACTTTCTATAAATACCAAAGTTTAATTTATTATTATTTCACTATTAAGGAGGTTGCTAAGCAGGGCTAAACGGCGTAGGATTCATTTAAGTTGGAATTGTTAGGGACCCCGACATCACCCAAATTTGATGGAGTATCGGGTCTCTCTCGTCAGCTCTTCCTTACAGCAGTCAGGTTGAAAACTCAAAGGGCCCACTATGACCAAAGTGCTGTGCTCTAGTTATTGAAGGCCTCTCAGTCTATACTCCTAGCTTTGTATTTGTTTCAAAACTTTAAGAGACTGTAGTAAATAAGTACTTTGAGTTCTCCTAAACCCAGAGAGGAGAATTATTAGAAAAAAGATTCTTGTGTGTACTTCTGAATAGCATAAATCACGGTCATGATTTTTAAAATGCAATCACTTTTTATAACATATTAAGTTATTTAAGTTTTGGGACGAAAGAGTTAATTGCCACAATCAAAACTAATCTTGACTTAACATTTAAAAATGTAAGCTTAAAATCCAAATAAACAACGAATATGTATGAAAAGTTGTTTCTCAAAGATTTGTATTTGACATGAGCCCAGGGCTCATTAAATGTCCGGTGTGCACACTACAGTGACACCAACAACCTCGGTAATGATCCATCAAACTCAGAATCGATTCTGCAAACATTTATGCCCGATTTCGCCAACAGATGTTAAGACTTAACACGAGTTTAGCAATAGTTAAAACAAAAATTGCATTTCACCAACAAGTGTTAACTTAACACCTGTGTTAAATCTCTTGTTAAACTAACAAGTAAAATTTTTGTTGTTAAGTCCTTAACAATTGTAAATAGTCAAGATGGTGAGCATGAACTCAGCTGTTGATGTCGATTTGCTATATTTAAGACCGTCTAAATGACATTCATAATAGAGTACGGCCTATGAGGAGAAATAATTTTGAGGAAGTATCCGAAGAAAATTTTCTACTGAGGTATAGACTGTACAAACAAGTTGCCATAAAGGTTACTGCGGAAGTACAAGAGAGGTTAGAACATGCATCGAAAGGAATATGCCGATCTCGCCTTTGCTTCAAGTATTAATAACTTTGCGATTTTATAATTCACTGAATTGTGTGGATAATACACTGTCCACCTCCCGTCTTGGAACGTTCAAGTCACTTGCCCTTCTTCGCTCCTCGTTTTAAATTTACGTAATACTGAGTTTGAACACGCATCGAAAGGAATATGCCCATCTCGCCTTTGCTTCAAGTATTAATAACTTCACTATTTTTAAGTCACTAAATTATGTGGATAATACACTGTCCACCTCCCGTCTTGAAACGTTCAAGTCACTTGCCCTTCTTCGCTCCTCGTTTTAAATTTACGTAATACTGAGTTTGAACACGCATCGAAAGGAATATGCCCATCTCGCCTTTGCTTCAAGTATTAATAACTTCACTATTTTTAAGTCACTAAATTATGTGGATAATACACTGTCCACCTCCCGTCTTGAAACGTTCAAGTCACTTGCCCTTCTTCGCTCCTCGTTTTAAATTTACATAATACTGAGTTAGAACATGCATCGAAAGGAATATGCCAATCTCGCCTTTGCTTCAAGTATTAATAACTTTGCTATTTTTAATTCACTGAATTATGTGGATAATACACTGTCCACCTTCCGTCTTGAAACTTCAAGTCACTTGTCCTTCGCTCCTCGTTTTAAATTTACGTAATACTGACGAAGTTGTTTGGTGCTTCTAGTAGTGACACATGCATTTAAATTAAATTCGTTTCCAATATTTTCCCACGTGACATCTTTCTCTTTTACATTCTCCGCCTCCGTCTTCTTATTTTCCACGATATCCTTACACTTGTAACCAATTCAGTTAACAATTCTTTCTCCATCGATGAGAAATTTGTCCCACGGCTTTTGTTTACGATTTTGTTCACCCGTCATTTTTTCAGCTGTGTGCAGAGGAAAATGAAAACAAAAGCGCATTGCAGTACGTTCAGAAAATAATACGACTCATCCATTCTATAGCTGTAATATTTACAAGTCTCTTGGCGTTAACACGTGTTTGTTAACATTTTAAGAAAACAGGTTGGTGAAATGTAAGACATTTTACAGCTTTGTTAACGTTATGAGAATTGTTACGTTACATTTGTTAACGTAGAATTTAACATCTGTTGGTGACATTGGGCATTAGTGTACAAAACATCAGTAAAACTATTGTGACGTCGTAGGTATTTCAGGGGCAGGAATTTGCAGAGTACGAGTACATATTTTGGGAGGATCATTTGGCGTGACGGTGCACTGAGCCGTGGTCTATTGTGTCGGTCGTATCGGTTCGTAGGGCACGCGATGGACCGCAAGTTGTTGCATAATACCAGATGCAGACCTCAAGAGACTGGCACAACAATGCAGGAATCAGCCTGACCTCAACATTTCTGTAAGGCATAATACCCAAACTTTAAAAATATCATTTGAGATTCTAACGCATCTTTGAGTGAAGGCCTTCCAATACCACGGAAGTATTATGTGGCATACTTGCTGAAGTTTGAGTTATTTATAGAAGAAGGGGGAAAAAAACAGTTTTGTTCCTACATAACTTTCTCTGTTCACGCAGAATGTAGCAAAAAGATATATCAGAACTTTGGGAAAATATTTTTTGCACATAGAGGTTAAAAAAATGTTATATGAACTTAGGTCCGGAGATCGTTCACTCGTATTTCCATTGTTGAGCGCTTTTTCCTCAACTCTACGAAGTGCGTCAGGTAATAACACCTTTTTCTTTAGGAATTGGGACCAGATATGAACTTCTGTTAATTTTTTTAAATACACGTGGACTCTTTGTGAATGCGTGACAGAGATGGCAGCACTGTACAGCTCTCCTGGCTGAAGCTCTTCTGGCGACCAATATGCTCAATTTATTCTCGGGCAACAAGCCAGGTGAAAAGATGTTTCGGGAGTGTACATCTCTCCCATCATCAGGATATTTATTAAATGTTATATAACCACAAATGAAACACTGTTTGTCTTTGTAAAAAAGACAAATCACTATCAAAATTCGCATTACTGAACAAAAGACTGTTTTCAGTAAATTAAACGCCATGCCAGGAGATGGCGTGAGTATAGAAAATTGTGTCAAAGAAACGTAACTACTTCACTTGATTATCAAGCTGTATTGATCTTTGCTTCTTAAATCGACGGATTTCCATTTTAAGCCCAGTTTCCAAGAGGAGCTGAACCAAAATCCAGCATCACGGTTAAGCGTGCTCCTTTCGGAGGAAATGACCAAAGCCTCCTTAACTCTCCGCTCCCAGTAGATGCCAAGATGGTCGTCTTCCGAAAGTTGGCTCTATGGTCTTTTTTTTTTTTTTTTTTTTTTTTTTTTTTGCTTTATTGATATCAACAGCATGCTCCATTACATAGTAATACTACATGCTTTATAGTCACATGTCATATTTTGAATTAGTAATTGTAAACATTACAACAATTTTACATTGTTATTCTCTGTTCCAGACACTATGTACATTAAATTGAGTCAATTCTTCAAGCTGATTTTTGGGAGTTCACAATTTGTAATTATTTCACTCTAAATACTTGTCATATTTGTAGAAATTGTGCTTTATGGTTTTAGTTAACTGTAAATTATAATGAAACCAGAGTAATTTGATTGTATAGAGTTCACAATTTGTCGTTATTACACTCCAAAACCTTCAGTCCATGTCCGTGATTTTTATAGAAGTTGCAAATTTTACAAACGACTTCAGGTGATTATTCGCAATCTTCTCGTTGGTGGTAGGCCATTTCACTCCTTTGTTTGTTACCACTTTGGCCAATTCCAGTCTTTGTTTATCAAGTCTTCTGCAATTAAATATTATATGGTTAACGGTCTGTTCTTCTCCGCAAGGACACAATGGGTTATTTATTATTCTAAATCGGTATAGGTATGCGTTTAATTTTCCATGGCCAGTTAACATTGCAGTGAGTTCTGGGTGATATTGGAATCTTTTGACACAATCTGTTTTTCACTAACGGGAAGAACGCCTCAGTCACTGCACCTCTCGTTGTGTTCGTCCAGACTTGTTGCCACCTGTTGAGTCCATTTTCCTTCGCTCTCGTTACTATTACGTCATTTGGTATTTTGTCGTACACTATTTTACTATCTTGGATAACAGCGCGTTTTGCAAGCCTATCTGCTAGTTCAATCCCTTCTATTCCGCAGTGGCCTTTAACCCAGCCAAAGTGGATGATCCAATTTAAACGGTTATGTGCAAGAAGTTTGTCTTTGTTAGATTCTATTAGTAGATTTCTTTTCCAGTTGTTTCTCAGTAGATCTATAGTAATTCTGCTGTCAGTTTATATTGCAACGGTTCTGTTTCTATCTATTGAACTGGCATAATTTACTTCTTCTAATTTCTCTAGTACTTTTAAAATAGCAAGTGGCCGTTATCAAAACAATATTCTGCCAGCCCAGGTTGCATTAAACGAATGCTCCGTACATGTTCGATTATTCTAGTAGCGATGGTCCTGCCGGTTTGTCCTATATACGGTGTTCCACATTCACAGGGAATGTGGTACACTCCCGGAAACTTGGAAGTCCAGTTTGTCTTTCACTGGTCTCAACAAATGTCTTTCAACATCGTGTGACAACAAACCAAGACAGTTGCAGACATCGCCCCCCCCCCCCAAAATTGGCATTTCCGTGAGATCTGTGCACACAATCCTGCATGAAGATCTGAAAATGCAAAAAGTGTCTATCTTCCAGGTGGGTGCCACGAATGCTGACGGATGATTACAAGGCTGTGCTCGTGGCAAATTGTCAGACGATGTTGACGTGGGATGAACGCATGAATGGAACATCGATTACACGCTGTTCTTGCAATGAAAACGTTCGCCATTTTAAGTATCAAAAACAGTGCTAACTCTCGTCAGTGCTGCCACTTGGCCCCAGTCCTGTAAATACAAAAATAAGTTGAACCCATCTCGTACTTACACGGTGAGATGTGTAATACGTAGCTGTCCTGTGGCCATAACCTCACAAAAGAACAGTGGTTTAAATGTGCAGTAGTAAACATTCACTTTTACATCTCGTTAAATTGGGTGGGGGAGATGCATTTTACCTTGCCATTGTGCTACAATACAGTACGTAGTCCCTGTTAGGCACTAGTGCTCGGTTCATGCACGATGGAGCTCTTCCTCATATCAAGCTTTCTGTCCTTCGATTTCTGAATAGCAGGATAGGAAGAAGTGCACCAATTCCGTGGCCTCCACGCTCACCTGATTTAAACCATATTTGTGTGAATATTTGAAATACTTGTTTATGCAACTCCAGTTTACCGGAGGAGTGTGTGGTGTTTAAGGGCCCGTCGACAACAAGGTCATTTGGGCCCCTGTTTACCGGAGGAAAAAGTTTTACTCAGAGCATATCATCCTGCCATGAGGCGCCGCGACTCCCGCCGACACTTCTACCCTGAAAGAGACTACCAAATGAGAGAGGATGTAAAATGATATTGGACATGAAATAGGGGTACAGGAAATTCAGGGGTTGTAAGTAACCTACCCAGCAATCGCCTGGTAACCCTGGAAAACCTCCGAAAAAACCCATGTATCAGCCATTTCAATTGCAAATAATTATACATTTACATACATATACTACACTGAGTTGCTGGCTAATCTTGGGCCCAATAGACTCAAACTCTGAGGTTGTCGAGGTAATGGGTCCCTATTGGCATCTTATCTAAAATAACTTCATCTTCATTTTCGTCATATTTACTTATCTTCCTCAAACATTTGGCTCTTACTTTGCCCAAAAAGTTCCCAATTTGAATTACATTTTTCCTAGTTTTTACACTCGTTAACTTCATTGCTTGAATTTCTTTTGGTAGCTTTGCCCATTCTTTTAACCTATCTTCTTTCTAAGCAACCTAGTTTCTTCATATTCTAAAAGCAAATGTCATTCTTTATCCCTTTGGTGACACAATGGGCATTTCTCCAGATCTCCCCCTCTTCCTAAACCCTTCAGTTTTACCACCCCTGTTCTGGCCCATGCAAAGCCTTCTCTTGCTGCTGTATCACAAATATCAATGTATTCTTCCCTGTCCCACATCACTTTCATCTCTCTATAAATTTCCAGTGAGCTTTTCAAGTTGAAGCTTCCTAACATTTCTTGCCTTTCATTACTAAGAGAATTTATGTAATGTGTTAGGTCCGAGGTTATGTCTGCCAGATAAAATACGACGGCTGTTCCATAAAGAATGATCATAATTTTTTGACGGTCATAATTTTTCGCACTAAAATTCAATCTTATTATATTCTGTTAGCTTAATGTGAAACAAACACGCCGTAATAGTTTCATTGTTGGTACTCCTGGTTCTTGCCTGTGAGAACCAGGCAAGTTCAGACATGTTCAGTATCGCCTACTGCTGCAATGGAGGTAACACGCAGTTAAAGCTGATGTTAGAGGAAGATCCGGAGTTTCTTTCAAATGTAATCACTGCTGATGAAACTTGGCTACATCATTTTGATCCTGAGAGCAAACAGCAAAGCTCAGTGTGGAAATCTCCTTCATCACCA
This sequence comes from Mantis religiosa, assembly GCA_030765055.1. NCBI lineage: Eukaryota > Metazoa > Arthropoda > Insecta > Mantodea > Mantidae > Mantis > Mantis religiosa. Next base: position 38,712,226 of record CM060960.1, read on the forward strand.
ACCCTCAAAAAGCAAAAGTGGTTGCTTCTGCTGGGAAAGCTATGGTCATCTCATTCTTTGATATTCATGGAATGGTTTATCAGCATGTTGTACCTGCACACTCATCAGTAACTGGACAATACTACAGGGATGTCCTGAAAACATTGCAAGTCCATATCAGGCGTAAAATATCACATTTCCGTGAAGTAGGCTGGATGCTGCACCACGATAATGCACGACCGAATATTGCCAATGTTGTTGCTGAATATCTTGCAAAAATCAAAGTGAAGTGAACCCTTCACCCTCCCTATAGTCCGGATTTAACCCATGTGACTTTTTTCTATTCCCTAACTTGAAGAAACGCCTTGGTGGGAGGCATTATCCATCATCAGAAGTAGTGGTGAAGGCTGCGGAGGCGATTTTGAAGGATATCTCAAAAAATGGTTGCCAGCTTGTCTTTGAAGACTGGCAGAAATACTGGGACAGGTGTACCGCATTCAGGAGAGACTATTTCGAGAAGGACCTTCAAAATTATGAGGATGAGTAAAGGTACGTTGTCAAAAAACAATTGTGATCATTTTTTATTGAACAGCACTCGTATATTCTTTTTATTACTCTTTTTAGAACTCACTCAATCACGTTATATAATTTAAAGCTGAAGATTTCCATTTTTAGACACCAATTTATTTCTGATGTCCTTAAACTGCTCAGTGTTTCTAAATATCTCCATTTTCAGAATATGTTTTGCTTTGAAATGGATGGATCTACCGTCAGCAGAAGAGTACATTGGAGTATACACATTATCATAAAGTCGAAGGACATACTTTATCAGACAAGCTAAAGTGGCCCCTTTATGGAAGTTATCATCAAATGGAATAAACTCCATACAGTTGGTGAAACCTAGTGAATATGGTCGTACGTTTCTACTTCTCATATAAGATTTGAATTTGTAAGGAACATTAATACTATTTTTAAAGCTTGAAGTGTATTCATAGGAATGATGTATAAACGTGATACAAAAAATACAGGGTGAGTTAACATTTTCTTCTATTCTTTCGTAATGTTCTACAGAGACAATTTGAAAGTCGTTTTCTAAAGTTATGATTGCCTATATGGGTCTGAGTTACAGGTGGCTGTAAAAATGAAACAACAAACTAGGGATGGGTGGATATCAGTTCTATTATTCTATATTTTCCACGATTCCTAATACTTCAATGCTCGATACTGTCATTTCTACTTCCAGTTTCAATACAAAATGGAGCGATGGAAGAACTGTGTACATATTTAATAAGACGAAACAAAACCATCAAATTCTTTTTAACTAGTAGAAAAGATTGACAGTGTTATATTATCTAAAACTGATAAACCTGTATCTTTTGATGTAACTGCCTTATTTCCTAGTATTCCTAGAGAAAACATTTCGATTTATTTAAAAAAGTGGTGAAATTCGATAAATTTACATGAGGACTTAACAGTTGATTTTGTTAAAGTTACTAATTTTTACACAAATATAAATATTTGTAACAAAAATCTCTACTTATCTTAAGAAAATAGTGTTAATTCTTCTTTCTAATGGAGATAGATTTCAAAAGCAGATTGTTCATGCACGATGGAGCTCTTCCTCATATCAAGCTTTCTGTCCTTCGATTTCTGAATAGCAGGATAGGAAGAAGTGCACCAATTCCGTGGTCTCCACGCTCACCTGATTTAAACCATATTTGTGGGGATGTTTGAAATACTTGTATTGATTTTAAAAACAGATTGTCCAGCAGTCCATCAATAAACTTCGTAGTTAAGGATTCCGGTTACCATGTTCTTATTCTTTTTTTTCAGTATTGCCAAAATCTGAAAACGAAACAAACCTATAAACACAATCAAATGCTGGTATTTCAAAATTATTTACGCGATGTTTATTTTTCAAAATAAATATATTTTCCCAAACCATTAAATCTATTGGACCATTTAATTGTTTTAATAATTTAACTTCTGGATTTATTTCATGGTTAAATGACGAAAACTGATCTGCTACCGCCGATTTATCAGTTTGTTTATACTTAATGTTACGAAAATGTTCTTTCGTTCTGGTTTCTAAATTACGTTACGCCTTTCCAATATAAACTTTATCACAATTGAAACAATTAAACTGATAAACACCAGATTTTTTATTATTAGGAATTTTGTCTTTTGTAGAGAAATGCAATAAATTTTTAATACTATATTTTGAGGAACTAAAGTTATACCAAACTTTAAAAAAAAAATTGAAAATGTTTATTAACCCAAGGACGGTAAGTAAATTTTTAAAAATCATAATCATCTTTTATTTTTCTGAGGGTAGAAATATAATTACAGTTGTTTGATACTTAAATTTTTCAATATTTGTGTATAAATTCTTTATTTAAACCATTAATTAAAGCAGTATTAATAATTTGTTTATATTCTTTATTAAATTCATCTTTATTCAGGCGTATATTTATTAATCTATAAATCAGACAATTAAAACAGCAAATTTATGTGAAAAAGGGTTAAAACTTTTATTTTTTATGTAATTACCGATATGAGTAGACTTCCTATAAATACCAAAGTTTAATTTGTTATGATCTATTATTATCTTTAATCTAGAGAAGGAAGAAATCCATTAATTTCAGTTTCTAATATAAATTTTATAGCTTTATCTTGCAAATTTAGTAATTTTAAGGCATCGTTTATGAGATTATCAGGAACAAGTGCAAAAATATCAACATATCTATATCAACTATATCTACCTATATCATTTCTTTTAAGATAAGTGAAGTTTCAAGTTACAAATTGTTATATTTGTTTGCTTCACTGTTAATAGATTCATATTTTACTTATTTACTGACTTTTTTTTGTATCAAAATTGTTTTCACTTTTAATGGTGAATTTGTTCAACAAACTTCTGGCTTAGCAATGAGTAATCCCCTTTCACCTTTTCTTGCTGATCTTTTTATGAGTTGTTTTTCGAATTGCAAGCATTCCCATTGATTTTTAAAACTTGGTATAGATATGTTGATGATATTTTTGCTATAGTTTCTGTTAAACAAATTAACGATGCTTTAAAATTACTAAATTTACAAGAAAAAAAAGGTATAAAATTCACATTAGAAACTGAAATTAATGGGTTTATTCCTTTTATAGATTTGAAGTTAATAAGAAATAATAATAAATTAAATTTTGATATTTATAGGAAATCTACTCATCGATAATTACATAAAAAATAATTTTTTTAACCCTTTTTCACATAAATTTGCTGTTTTCAATAGTTTGATTTATATATTAATAAATATACCGTGAATAAAGTTGAATTTAATAAATAATATAAACATATTATTAATACTGCTATTATTGATGGTTTTAATAAACACTTTATACAAAAATATTGAAACATTTAAATATCAAAAAACTGTTAATGATATTTCTACCTTTAAAAAATAAAAGTCAGTTATAATTTTAAAAAAAATTACTTACCATCCTTGGTTTAATAAACATTTTCATAAAATTTTTGAAGAGTTTGTTATAACTTTTGTTCTCAAAATAAATATAGTATTAAAAGTTTATTACATTTCTCTAAAAATGGATGAAATTCCTAATAATAAAAAAGTGTGGTATTTTTCAATATAACTGTTTCCATTGTCATAAAGTTTATATTGGAAATACAAGACGTAATTTGAAAACCAGAACGAAAGAACATTTTCGTAATATTAAGTATAAATAGACTGATAAATTGGCCATAGCAGATCATTTTTTGGTCGTTTAACCACGAAATAAGTCCAGAAGTTAATTTTTTTTAATTTTACGTCCTCCTACGTTAAGTCATATCGGACGATGAATGAAATGGGTGAAATGATGCTCAAATGAGTCCGAGGTCCACAGAGCTTAGAGTTACCCGACATTCGTCTTGAAGGATAAGGGAAATCCCTGGAAAAAACCTTACCCAGTTAACTCCTTTTCTAGATTTAAATATAATAAGAAATAGTAATAAATTAAACTTTGGTATTTATAGAAGGTATACACATAACGATAATTAAATAAAAAATAAAAGTTCTAACCCTTTTTCACATAAATTTACTGTTTTAATAGTTTGATTTATAGATAAATAAATATACCTCTGAATAAAGAAGAATTTAATAAATAATATAAACATATTATTAATACTGCTTTAATTAATATTTTTAATAAACACTTTATACAAAAATATTGAAACATTTAAATATCAAAAAACTGTTAATGATATTTCTACCTTTAAAAAATAAAAGTCAATTATAATTTTAAAAAAATTACTTAACATCCTTGATTTAATAAACATTTTCATAAAATTTCTAGAGTTTGGTATATCTCAGTTCGATCCCAGGCGACCAAAAAGTGAGATTTGTGGTGGACAAGGCGGTGAGGCAGGTTTTCTCCGGGACCTCCAGTTTCCCCTGCCATCTCATTCCACCAGTGCTTCATCTTTATGTCATGTATCATCAGTGTCACCGCCTGCGGTGCTGTATATAGTTAAAGCGGACGTTAAACACTATACCCTTATCCTATTTGAGCAAAATTCCACTTGAATCAGTCATCGTCTGATATGACGTAACATTGGAGGACGTAAATTAAAACAAAACAAAACCTATTTGGTTTGTATATAAAAATTCAACAGAGTGAATATTTTTAGAACTTACGTAAATTTTTGGCTATGTTTCGTTTTTGGATACTCTAGCGGACATTTTTTGAGACTGGAAGTCATACTTCAACTGTCTTTAAGGTTGCGGTAGAAAGAGTAAAAAGTGTGTACGGTAGCCTTAACAAAGTTGTCAAGCAGAAATTAAGGGTATACAATTTGAAAAAGAATAAATGCCTTGATATCTTCATGCTGTCACGCTCGTATCGGCAGATTTATTTTCACCTAACAACACCTTTGAGCCGTCTACAGATAAAGCAGAGATATAGCTGAACAAACATTGTCCTCTCATCTATTTCATACTGATATGTACAAGTTGCACTTGAAGAATGATGATACAAGAGTAAAAGAAAAAGGTGTAACATGTGACGTTTATCACGTTACTTATCAAGTGCGAAGTCAAGTTTTCTCGCATATCCCACCTCCTCGAAGAAATTCGATATTTGACACAGAACTTTAGCTAGGACGTTAGTAAATGAGCATAGAATGTCTCAGAATACAATAAGATGAACTTATTCTCAACCAAAAGTATTCCGACCTCAACATGAAGCACTCGTAAACAAAAGCTAGTGAATTTCGCTGTTCATCTGTTGACAGTTATTCTTCAAAGTTTCAGCCACTTTGGACGCTCAGTTGTTATGTAGCTGTCGTTTGAGTGAGTTGATGTGAGTGTTTTTATGAAAATGGACAAAATCGAGTATCGAGCTGTCATTAAATATCTGTTTTGAAAGGCAATACGCCTACACAAATCAAAGATGAGCTGGATTCTGTGTATGGGGGAATCTGCACCACCATTTACCACAGTCAAATTTTGGGCACCTGAATTTAAACGTGGACTTAAGAGCTTGGGAGACGATGAACGTTCGGGACATCCAAAAACTGCAACTACCGACGAAAACGTCACCAAAGTTCACCAACTGATACTAGACGACCACCGAATTAAAGTGAGAGAGATAGCACAGGCTATGAACATGTCAAAAGAACGTGTTTGGTACATATTAAATCAACATGTAGACATGAGAAAGCTGTCCGCGCGTTGGGTGCCGCGTTTGCTCACGTTAGACCAAAAACGTGTTCGAATGAACATTTCCAACGCTCTATTGGCGCAGTTTAGGCACAATAAATCCGAGTTTTGGCGCCGATTAATTACTGTAAATGAAACATGAAACGTGGATACACCATTATACGCCCGAAACAAAAATACAGTCCAAACATTGGACTGCAAAGGGGGAAGCGCCTCAGCGCCTCCAAAAAAAACTGCTCTTTTTTCGGTTGGAAAAATGATGGCGACTTCTTTTTTTTTTTTTTTTTTTTTTTGGTGGGGATGGTCATGAAGTTCTATTAATCGATTATCTTCAAAAAGGAAAAACCATTACAGCATACTACGCATCATTACTTGACAAGCTGAAGGCAGAACTTGCGGGAAAACGGCCACATTTGCAGAAAAAGAAAATTCTGTTTCAAGACAACGCACCGTCTCACATCTCAGCGGTTGCAATGGCGAAAATGCACGAATTACGGTTTGAACTGCTTGACCATTCACCTTACTTACCAGATCTAACCGCAAGCGACTTATTTTTGTATCCTCGTCTGAAAATTGCGGTCGGAGGACAGAGATGTTCGTCAAATAGAGAGGAAATCATCTTCGTGAACAATTATTTTGCAGAGAAAAACGCCGAGTAGTATTTGGATGGGTTAGAGAGATGGGAGCATGACTGGCTGTATTGATTTGTGCTTCTTAAGTCGACGGGTTTCCATTTTTTTCTCCGTCCAAACTGCAACTCCGAATATGACGTTGAAGCTTCGATCACCAGAACCACCAAAGGGAGTCCTGTAATACAGCAAGCATCAGATAAGCGTACCGCTAAGGCCTACATCCCCTTTACCGGCAATCTATCCGGCAGAATCAGCAGAATTTTCGCCAAATACATCAGGACCATCCACAAGACACCTCCGAAGATTAAATGTCTGTTGAGGCCAGTGAAAGACAAACTGGACTTCCAAGTTCCGGGAGTGTGCCGCATTCCCTGTGAATGTGGGATGACGTATGTAGGACAAACCGGAAGGACTATCGCTACCAGAATAAACGGACATGAACGGAGCATTTGTTTAATGCAACCTGAGAAGTCTCGGCTGGCAGAGCATTGTTTTGATAACGACCATAGTGCCAATTTTCGGGAGACGACCATCTTGGCAAAATGCAGCATTTACTGGGAGCGGAGAATTAAGGAGGCTTTGGCCATTTCCTCTGAAAGGAGCAAGCTTAATTGAGATGCTGTATTTCACTTCAGCTTCTCTTGGAAACCGGCCTTAAAATGGAAATCCTTCGACTTAAGAAGCAAAGATCAATACAGCTTGATAATCAACTTCAGTAATTACATTTAATTTACTGAAAACAGTCTTTTGTTCAGTAATGTGAATTTTGTCCTAATTTATAGTTGTGTTACATTCAGTGTTTCTTTTGTGGTTATAACATTTTATCCTGATGATGGGCGAGATGCACACTCCCGAAACGTCGATATCTAATCATCTTTTCACCTGGCTTGCAGTCCGAGAAGAAATTGAGCAGTTTCTACGTAGTTAAAGCGGCCTTGGGGTCCATAAAGACCCCAGACACCAAGCAAGGGTTAAAGGGACAATACAAATGAAACAATTTTTTCAAAAAAGATAATAGATTTTAGTGCAGTAACCTTGAAACAGCGATTTTAAGCAAAGAAGAAAATAATATGTAGTCATTAATAAAAGATAATCCAGAAAGTGTATTTTAAACTTTAAATTGAAGTTGCTAAATTCAACCAAAAATGCTGAAAGATGCAAGCACCAATGGCAGGAAGGTTTGTACTAAAGCCCTGAGCTCGATAACAAAACAATGAGGACGAACAGCGGCAGAAAGTGGAGGAGGTGACCTCCTGCACGCGTATTGCATCACAAGTACGTACGTAGTAGGTTGGGCAGGTGAAACCTACATCATATACCTAACTGGAAGGTGTTTCCGTGTCTCTAATAGGGGAGGCACATTACCAGATTCCACAGAAATACAATATTAAAGTGTTACACAAAGGTTTATAGTGTCTTGGACTTGCGTGATGAATTAATTTGCCTCTATGAAGTTTTGGCACTTTTCACACTGAAGATGTAACGCCAACAAGACAGCATAACACAAATATAACTATTTATAACAGTAACTTCACCTATCTTAAAAGAAAATGATGTAAATGTTTCTTATTGATTGCTGAGATCGATTTCGTATACACTTGTTTACATTTTCAGCCACAAATAGCCTCGTTGCCAACACTACCATCACTAGAGGTCACTATGTTCTGGCCAGTATTACCAAAATCTGAAAATGAAATAAATTTAAAAACAGAATTAATTGAAGGTATTTCAAAATTCATTACGCGATGTTTATTTTTTAAAATAAATATATTCCCCCAAACCATTAAATCTATCGGGACATTTAATTGTTTTAATAATTTAACTTCAGGATTTATTTCATAGTAAAATGACCAAAAATGATCTGCTACGGCCGATTTATCATTCTGTTTATACTTACTGTTACGAAAATGTTCTTTTGTTCTGGTTTCTAAATTACGTTTTGTCTTTCTAATATAAATTTTATCACAATCAAAACAATTAAATTGATAACTACCAGATTTTTATTGTTAGGAATTTTATCTTTTTAGAGGAATGTGGTAAATTTTTAATAATTTTAGATAGAGTCAACATGAAAAATTCAATGCCACTGCCGGGATTTTAACCACGGATCTCCTGGTTTCCGTCCAGTCGCTCTTATCTATTGAGCTACCATATGTAGCAGGATTCCTCCGTTGTTGTGGGTTTCGATGCCCCGAAGTTGCGGCATATGTAGCAGGATTCCTCCGTTGTTGTGGGTTTCGATGCCCCAAAGTTGCGACATATGTAGCAGGATTCCTGCGTTGTTGTGGGTTTCGATGCCCCAAAGTTGTGACATATGTAGCAGGATTCCTCCGTTGTTGTGGGTTTGGATGCCCCGAAGTTGCGACATGTAGCAGGATTCCTCCGTTGTTGTGGGTTTCGATGCCCCGAAGTTGCGAAATATGTAGCAGGATTCCTCCGTTGTTGTGGGTTTCGATGCCCCGAAGTTGCGACACATGTAGCAAGATTCCTCAGTTGTTGTGGGTTTCGATGCCCCAAAGTTGCGACATATGTAGCAGGATTCCTCCGTTGTTGTGGGTTTCGATGCCCCAAAGTTGCGACATATGTAGCAGGATTCCTCCGTTGTTGTGGGTTTCGATGCCCCAAAGTTGCGACATATGTAGCAGGATTCCTCCGTTGTTGTGGGTTTCGATGCCCCAAAGTTGCGATATATGTAGCAAGATTCCTCAGTTGTTGTGGGTTTCGATGCCCCAAAGTTGCGACATATGTAGCAGGATTCCTCCGTTATTGTGGGTTTCGATGCCCCGAAGTTACGACATATGTAGCAGGATTCCTCCGTTATTGTGGGTTTCGATGCCCCAAAGTTGCGACATATGTAGCAGGATTCCTCCGTTGTTGTGGGTTTCGATGCCCCAAAGTTGCGACATATGTAGCAGGATTCCTCCGGTGTTGTGGGTTTGGAAGCCCCGAAGTTGCGACATATGTAGCAGGATTCCTCCGTTGTTGTGGGTTTCGATGCCCCAAAGTTGCGACACATGTAGCAGGATTCCTCCGTTGTTGTGGGTTTTGATGCCCCAAAGTTGCGACACATGTAGCAGGATTCCTCCGTTATTGTGGGTTTCGATGCCCCGAAGTTACGACATATGTAGCAGGATTCTTCCGTTATTGTGGGTTTCGATGCCCCAAAGTTGCGACATATGTAGCAGGATTCTTCCGTTATTGTGGGTTTCGATGCCCCAAAGTTGCGACATATGTAGCAGGATTACTCCGTTGTTGTGGGTTTCGATGCCCCGAAGTTGCGACATATGTAGCAGGATTCCTCCGGTGTTGTGGGTTTGGAAGCCCCGAAGTTGCGACATATGTAGCAGGATTCCTCCGTTGTTGTGGGTTTCGATGCCCCAAAGTTGCGACATATGTAGCAGGATTCCTCCGTTGTTGTGGGTTTCGATGCCCCAAAGTTGCGACATATGTAGCAGGATTCCTCCGTTGTTGTGGGTTTCGATGCCCCAAAGTTGCGACATATGTAGCAAGATTCCTCAGTTGTTGTGGGTTTCGATGCCCCAAAGTTGCGACATATGTAGCAGGATTCCTCCGTTATTGTGGGTTTCGATGCCCCAAAGTTGCGACATATGTAGCAGGATTCCTCCGTTGTTGTGGGTTTCGATGCCCCAAAGTTGTGACATATGTAGCAGGATTCCTCCGGTGTTGTGGGTTTGGAAGCCCCGACGTTGCGACATATGTAGCAGGATTCCTCCGTTGTTGTGGGTTTCGATGCCCCAAAGTTGCGACATATGTAGCAGGATTCCTCCGTTGTTGTGGGTTTCGATGCCCCAAAGTTGCGACATATGTAGCAGGATTCCTCCGTTGTTGTGGGTTTCGATGCCCCAAAGTTGCGATATATGTAGCAAGATTCCTCAGTTGTTGTGGGTTTCGATGCCCCAAAGTTGCGACATATGTAGCAGGATTCCTCCGTTATTGTGGGTTTCGATGCCCCGAAGTTACGACATATGTAGCAGGATTCCTCCGTTATTGTGGGTTTCGATGCCCCAAAGTTGCGACATATGTAGCAGGATTCCTCCGTTGTTGTGGGTTTCGATGCCCCAAAGTTGCGGCATATGTAACAGGATTCCTCCGTTGTTGTGGGTTTCGATGCCCCAAAGTTGCGACATATGTAGCAGGATTCCTCCTTTGTTGTGGGTTTCGATGCCCCAAAGTTGCGACATATGTAGCAGGATTCCTCCGTTGTTGTGGGTTTCGATGCCCCGAAGTTGCGACACATGTAGCAAGATTCCTCAGTTGTTGTGGGTTTCGATGCCCCAAAGTTGCGACATATGTAGCAGGATTCCTCCGTTGTTGTGGGTTTCGATGCCCCAAAGTTGCGACATATGTAGCAGGATTCCTCCGTTGTTGTGGGTTTCGATGCCCCAAAGTTGCGACATATGTAGCAGGATTCCTCCGTTGTTGTGGGTTTCGATGCCCCAAAGTTGCGATATATGTAGCAAGATTCCTCAGTTGTTGTGGGTTTCGATGCCCCAAAGTTGCGACATATGTAGCAGGATTCCTCCGTTATTGTGGGTTTCGATGCCCCGAAGTTACGACATATGTAGCAGGATTCCTCCGTTATTGTGGGTTTCGATGCCCCAAAGTTGCGACATATGTAGCAGGATTCCTCCGTTGTTGTGGGTTTCGATGCCCCAAAGTTGCGACATATGTAGCAGGATTCCTCCGGTGTTGTGGGTTTGGAAGCCCCGAAGTTGCGACATATGTAGCAGGATTCCTCCGTTGTTGTGGGTTTCGATGCCCCAAAGTTGCGACACATGTAGCAGGATTCCTCCGTTGTTGTGGGTTTTGATGCCCCAAAGTTGCGACACATGTAGCAGGATTCCTCCGTTATTGTGGGTTTCGATGCCCCGAAGTTACGACATATGTAGCAGGATTCTTCCGTTATTGTGGGTTTCGATGCCCCAAAGTTGCGACATATGTAGCAGGATTCTTCCGTTATTGTGGGTTTCGATGCCCCAAAGTTGCGACATATGTAGCAGGATTACTCCGTTGTTGTGGGTTTCGATGCCCCGAAGTTGCGACATATGTAGCAGGATTCCTCCGGTGTTGTGGGTTTGGAAGCCCCGAAGTTGCGACATATGTAGCAGGATTCCTCCGTTGTTGTGGGTTTCGATGCCCCAAAGTTGCGACATATGTAGCAGGATTCCTCCGTTGTTGTGGGTTTCGATGCCCCAAAGTTGCGACATATGTAGCAGGATTCCTCCGTTGTTGTGGGTTTCGATGCCCCAAAGTTGCGACATATGTAGCAAGATTCCTCAGTTGTTGTGGGTTTCGATGCCCCAAAGTTGCGACATATGTAGCAGGATTCCTCCGTTATTGTGGGTTTCGATGCCCCAAAGTTGCGACATATGTAGCAGGATTCCTCCGTTGTTGTGGGTTTCGATGCCCCAAAGTTGTGACATATGTAGCAGGATTCCTCCGGTGTTGTGGGTTTGGAAGCCCCGACGTTGCGACATATGTAGCAGGATTCCTCCGTTGTTGTGGGTTTCGATGCCCCAAAGTTGCGACATATGTAGCAGGATTCCTCCGTTGTTGTGGGTTTCGATGCCCCAAAGTTGCGACATATGTAGCAGGATTCCTCCGTTGTTGTGGGTTTCGATGCCCCGAAGTTGCGGCATATGTAGCAGGATTCCTCCGTTGTTGTGGGTTTCGATGCCCCGAAGTTGCGGCATATGTAACAGGATTCCTCCGTTGTTGTGGGTTTCGATGCCCCGAAGCTGCGGCACTTGTAGCAGCATTCCTCCGTTGTTGTGGGTTTCGATGCCCCAAAGTTGCGACATATGTAGCAGGATTCCTCCGTTGTTGTGGGTTTCGATGCCCCAAAGTTGCGGCATATGTAACAGGATTCCTCCGTTGTTGTGGGTTTCGATGCCCCAAAGTTGCGACATATGTAGCAGGATTCCTCCTTTGTTGTGGGTTTCGATGCCCCAAAGTTGCGACATATGTAGCAGGATTCCTCCGTTGTTGTGGGTTTCGATGCCCCAAAGTTGCGGCATATGTAACAGGATTCCTCCGTTGTTGTGGGTTTCGATGCCCCAAAGTTGCGGCATATGTAACAGGATTCCTCCGTTGTTGTGGGTTTCGATGCCCCGAAGTTGCGACATATGTAGCAGAATTCCTCCGTTGTTGTGGGTTTCGATGTTCCGAAGTTGCGACATATGTAGCAGGATTCCTCCGTTGTTGTGGGTTTCGATGCCCCGAAGTTGCGACATATGTATCAGAATTCCTCCGTTGTTGTGGGTTTGGATGCCCCAAAGTTGCGACATATGTAGCAGGATTCCTCCGGTGTTGTGGGTTTGGAAGCCCCGAAGTTGCGACATATGTAGCAGGATTCCTCCGTTGTTGCGGGTTTCGATGCCCCGAAGTTGCGACATATGTAGCAGGATTCCTCCGTTGTTGTGGGTTTGGATGCCCCAAAGTTGCGACATATGTAGCAGGATTCCTCCGGTGTTGTGGGTTTGGAAGCCCCGAAGTTGCGACATATGTAGCAGGATTCCTCCGTTGTTGCGGGTTTCGATGCTCCGAAGTTGCGACATATGTATCAGAATTCCTCCGTTGTTGTGGGTTTCGATGCCCCAAAGTTGCGACATATGTAACAGGATTCCTCCGTTGTTGTGGGTTTCGACGCCCCGAAGTTGCGACATATGTAACAGGATTCCTCCGTTGTTGTGGGTTTCGACGCCCCGAAGTTGCGACATATGTAACAGGATTCCTCCGTTGTTGTGGGTTTCGATGCCCCAAAGTTACGACATATGTAGCAGGATTCCTCCGTTGTTGTGGGTTTCGATGCCTCAAAGTTGCGGCAGCATATATAGCAAGATTCGTGTTGGTATCTCGTTTCTCGGCGTTGGTCTTACTTCGTCGATCTTACGTTCGTCCAAAATATTATGACTTGATGAAGAAGATGTTCCCCAAAGTTATCAGGAAAATCCTTAATTATGCCTCGGCTATCTTTTAATATTCTTCTGTTATATTCTTACTTACGAGAAATGAAAACTCTAAGTTACAAGGTTGATAATGAGTGAAGAAATCATTAAGATTTTTAATTTGAATTTCTGTAAGAAATCAATCTTTTGTTTATTTCTTTTACAACCAAATCCATTACAATTCCTATTACAAAACTTTATACTGTGATCGGAATCAATCTAATACTTCAAATTTGACCAACACTTAAATATTTTCGAGCAATTGAAAAGGCGTCCGATTTCTTCGGCGTTCCAGAAAAAAAAATTTTCTTTCGGTTTATATACCAAGATTATTTAATCCTTCGTTAATATCGCTACCCATATATTACTTTTATATGATTGGCCGATTATTGAGATATTATTGGTCTGGAAGTATGAATTAGAGTGCGAATGTGTGCGTGATCTAATGATTAAGAAACACAACGACTACGAGTTAACACCTTAGATATGTTCCAAAGGAGAATGGCCTCCGATATGACCATTGGCGCATATGGAATAAAAAATTCGTGTCACGTTTTTGAAAGTACGAGAGCTGTTCAATATAGAATGATCATAATTTTTACTATCATAACTTTTCGCACTAAAATTCAATCTTATTATATTCTGTTAGCTTAATGTGAAACAAACACGCCGTATTAGTTTCATTGTTGGTACTCCTGGTTCCCGCCTGTGAGAACCAGGCAAGTTCAGACATGTTCAGTATCGCCTACCGCTGCAATGGAGGTAACACGCGAGGAACAATATGTGACTTTGAAATTCTGCTTTGGTCTCAGCAAATCTTCAGTTGAGGCTTATTCAATGTTACAGGAGGCCTATGGAGAGTCTGTTCCTCCGTACAGCACAGCTCGAAGGTGGTTTAAAATGTTTAAAGAGGGGAGACAATCAATTTCAAAGGAAGGTGGACCCGGTGCTCCAGTTACTGCTCTTACGGAAGAAAACATCAACACTGCTGCTGCAATTATGAGAGAGGATCGACGAATTATCTTAATATCCCTTTCTGAAATACTTAACATTTCATTGGGTGTCACCCACACGTTGGTGACAGAAACATTCTATATAAGACGTGTTTGTGCGCGATGCGTTCCAAGATTTTTTATTTCCGAACAAAAGGACATTCGCATGCAGTTAAAGTTGATGTTAGAGAAAGATCCGGAGCTTCTTTCAAACGTAATCACTGCTGATGAAACTTGGCTACATCATTTTGATCTTGAGAGCAAACAGCAAAGCTCAGTGTGGAAATCTCCTTCATCACCAACCCCCCAAAAGCAAAAGTGGTTGCCTTCTGCTGGGAAAGTTATGGTCATCTCATTCTTTGATATTCATGGAATGGTTTATCAGCATGTTGTACCTGCACACACATCAGAAACTGGACAATACTACAGGGATGTCCTGAAAACATTGCAAGTTCATATCAGGCGCAAAAGACCACATTTCCGTGAAGCAGGCTGGATGCTGCACCACATTTTGCTAATGTTGTTGCGTGAAGTGCATCCCTCACCCTCCCCAAAGTCCAGATGTAGCCCCGTGTGACCTTTTTCTATTCCCTAACTTGAAGAAACGTCTTCGTGGAAGGCATTATACATCATCAGAAGCAGTGGTGAAGGCTGCGGAGGAAATTTTGAAGGATCTCTCAAAAAATGGTTTCCAGCATGTCTTTGAAGACCGGCAGAAACACTGGGACAAGTGCATCGCATTCAGGGGAGAGTATTTTGAGAAGACCATCAAAATTATGAGGATGAGTAAACGTACGTTGTCAAAAAAAATTGTAATCATTCTTTATTGAACAGTCCCCGTAGTGGCAGGTTCGTAAATGTTTGTCTCATCAGTGTCTACCGCCTGCGGGGCCGTTAATGGTAAGAATGGATTTTAAGCGCGTCTTTGTGTGCTTAAGGAGTTATCGCTGTCGACTTCCTGAGAAAAACGAGATAGCCAAAAAGGAAATGTAAATCGTGTCTGCTAAAACGGAGAGGTACCAAGTATTTAAAGTAGCCTTTGGTCCAGGCTAGAGACATTAACATTAGATCCGGTGCTAAAAGTCGGTTATCGCCTAATCCAAATACTCTACAATCATCGTAAAGTCATAGCGTAACACCTGAAACCACACATGACGTCACAGCACACAGTCGTAAGGCACCTCTTCCAAAGGCAATGCGATTAGTTAGTGATAGGCTCTCATAATGCGCAGGTCTCGTCACTTCGCTGATAGGTAAGCATTGGGTATTTTTACTTTCTCGATCATTCTGAACAAATATTAGAAGTCAAGCAAGAAAAACTTGACTTACCCTACACAATCTTGTAAACGCTTTACAAATATAATAACTTATAACATAAAATGTCACTTATCTTAAAAGAAAATGATGAAAACGTTCTTATTAATTGATAAGGTTCACGATTTAGTGAATACTAATTCACATCATCAGCACAAACAACCTCGTTGTCAACGTTGCGATCACAATGTTTCTGTTAGTGCTACCAAAATATGAAAATGAAATAAAATTAAAAACAGAATCGACTGCCGGAATTTCAAAATTCATTGCGCGATATTTATTTTTTAAAATAAATCATTGTTTTGCCCGCCTCAGTACCGTAGATGGTATCATGTCTGACTCACGTTCAAGGGTTCCTGAGTTCGAATCTCGGTCAGGGTGAGTTACCTGGATAAGGTATTTCCTGGCGTTTTCCCTTATCCTAAAAGACGAATTTTGAGTAACTCTAAGCTCCATGGACCCTGGGCCCATTTGAGGATCTTTTCACCCATTCCATTCATCGTCCGATATGAATTAAAAAGTTGAAGTACGTACATTATAATGATGATGATAATAACACTGAGCAACAAAAACAAAAATAACTGTTGAATGTTTCGAGCTCTTCATGAGGCAATTCCTACTAATTTTGGGTTGAGAAAAACAAATATAACAATGAAAAAATTTTATTAGTTCTAGTTTCTATCATATACACAAGGTGGAAGTATTACATAGTGTCACCCAATTATCGGAAAGCACAACCAACGACAGCTAAGTAAGGGACCAGAGGCCACGCCACACCCACCCATTAATCTGTCACTAACTGAGGGGATGATTAGGGAGGTTTCACTTGTCGCTGGCCGCCTCTTCCCCCTTCCTCTGCCGTCTGGAACCTTCGCGGTGATTCACTGAAAACGAGAGACGTCTAGAAAACAGTGATATTCCTATAAAAAGGGCTGCTATGAGTGTGTTGAGTCAGATATTGGCGAGCAGCATAAGAGTGCAGTGCTAGTGTACGGACGAGAAGACTGTGTACGTGCATCGGAGGATTGTACGTAATTGTGAGAGCAAAGTGGAATTGTAACGGACGAACTGGCGAATCGTAATTGTGTGCATTACGTAATTCTGTGTAATTGGCAAGTGTTTAACAGTAAGTCGGTGGAAATAAAGAACATTTTTGAGTGGTGCAATTAGACTTTACATTTCACGAACCCACAAAGTCACGATATTAACGGATTGAGAGAAAAGGATACATTTTAATTACATACACGCTAACAACAATGAAAGTGCATTTGATTTTCTTAACTGGTAATTACATGCTAAGAGTTCTAAATTGCTGGAAAAATACTTCGCAGGTAGTCGTGTCTGAAGAGAATCGTGTGGTGGCCTATTGACTTCGTCGTCTTTTAGCTTGCCCCTTGTGATGGCGTTCCGCAGAATCCCTATACAAAGACCAACAGTAATCCGCAAGCATTACTTCATTCCAACGGCCCTGATATCTTTGTTCCATAACAGAAATGTCCTGATGGAATCTCTCCCCATGTTCATCACTAACAGCTCCACAACTAGGAGGGAAAAAGTCTAGGTGGGAGTGGAGAAAATGGATCTTAAGGGACATGTTGCATCCAAGGTTACGGTATTTTTGCAGGAGTATTGTCACCAAATGCTTGTAGTTGTCATCTCTTTTGTTGCCTAAAAATCCATGAACAACACCCTTGAACGATTCCCAAGCTTCCTTTTCTTTCCCCTCCAAAATTTGGTGAAATGCAGGATCCTTAACAAGTTCTCTTATTTGTGGTCCGATAAAAATGCCTTCGTTAATTTTGTATCACTTAATTTCCAAAATTTCTCTGTTATTGTGTTTTGTTACTTTACAGGTGTGCCAGCTCCAAAAAGAAAAAATTCCCCCAAATTTAAAATCTTCACTCTTAAAAATGAACTGTCACTTTGTCTTCAAAACAAGAGCTAATCTATCATTTTTATGATTATTTTTTAATTCAGTGGACGGAAATACATGTTAATTCACTATTTTTAATCCCGAAAAATTTTAACTGTCGCCCAGTGCAATAAAATTAATAATAATTTTTCCCGAAACATTAAATCTATCAGAACATTTAATTGTTTTAATAATTTAACTTCTGGATTTATTTCATGGTTAAATGACCAAAAATGATGTGCCACGGCCGATTTATCAGTTTGTTTATACTTAGTGTTACGAAAATGTTCTTTCGTTCTGGTTTCTAAATTACGTTTTGTTTTTCCAATATAAACTTTATTACAATCGAAACAGTTAAACTGATAAATACCAGATATTTTATTATTAGGAGTTTTATCTTTTTTAGAGCAATGTAGTAAATTTGTAATTCTGTACTATACCAAAATCTCATAGCATTTGATCTACCGGGAAACATATGAGTCAGTTGGAGATTTTTTTTTTTTAATTTTACGTCCTCCAACGTTGTCATATCTGACGATGAATGGAATGGGTGAAATGATGCTCAAATGAGCCTAGGGTCCATAGAGTTTAGAGTAACCCACATTCGTCTTTCAGGATAAGGAAAACCCCCGGAAAAAACCTTATCCAGGTAACTCACCCTGATCCGAGATTCGAGCTCGGGACGTCTTGAACGTGAGGCAGACTCGCTACCACCACGCTACTGAGGCGGGAAGAATTTAGTGTCATGTCCTCATGTTGGCCATAATAGCTCAGTGGTTTAGAGTAACCGCATGGAGAGCGGGAGATCCATGGTTCAAATCCCGGCTATGGGATTGAATTTTTCAGTCTAGCTCTACACATTCAAGAACTATCATTTTAATTCAAACTTTAATTTAATACACCGTTTAGTTTTCAAGTAATTAAGAGCATATGTATTTTAACCGAGAAACCCAAAAACATCCAAACCGACTGCGTGTTGTTTTGAATCCCCACGCCCTCGACTGCTGTCCCCGCTGCTGTCATAAAAAGGCGCGGATGAAACCATGCAACATTTTTAAAGCTACTTTTAAAGGCTTTATTTATCCATGTTATTAAAGGAGATAAAGAAACTGGGTGTTGCCGTTGCCCATAAACACTTCTTTAGGAAACTATCAAATTTTTTTAAGTTAATTGATGGAAATTAATAATTTCTTCACATTAGCCGCATATATGCTAAGGTTTTGGATAGATAGAGTCAACCTGAAAAATTCAATGTCATGGCTGGGATTTGATCTCCTGGTTTCCATCCAGTTGCTCTTACCCTTTGAGCTACCATGGCCAACTTGCCGTCATGACATTAAATTCTTCAGTGTTTCATGTTGACTATCTATCAAAAACCATCAATTAACTAAAATAATAAGAGTTAAATGATGCAACCTGGGACTCAATTACTTATGATAGTAAGTTGCCACAAACGGTGTATCAAATTCGAGAGCCTCTAGTGGTTTACCGAGAAAATATATGAGTCAATTGGAGAATTTAATGTCATGACGGCAAGTTGGCTATGGTAGCTCAAAGGATAAGAGCGACTGGACGGAAACCAGGAGATCCGTGGTTCAAATCCCGGCCATGGCATTGAATTTTTCAGGTTGATTCTATCAAAGTATTTGTTCAAATGCATAAGAAATGGGTGGCTATGTTATCCATTCTCTATGGTGATTTATATTGTAACTTTGTGGGTTCGTGAAATTAAAAGTACAATTGCACAGACTCAAAAATGTTCTTTATTTCCACCGAATTACAGTTGGAACACTTGCCGATTACACAGAATTACGTAGCGCACACAATTACAATTCACCAGTTCGTCCGTCACAGTTCCACTCTGCACTCGCAGTTACGTACACACCTCCAATGCACGTACACAGTCTTCCAGTCCGTTCCCTCACTGGGCGCTCCTCACGGCTGCTCGCCAAGAACTGAACTGACTCAAGTCCAAGTCCAAGTCGTATACTGACAGGCTGATAATTGTGATGTTTACAGGATGATGTGGTATTTTTTTGTTGAGGAAATTTGTTGAGGTAGCTTTTTGCTCCTCTTTAATTTTGTACAGGATTCCAAACCGCTTTTTTGTTTACACCCTGGTGTTTTATTTTTCTAAAGTGGGGTAAATTTTGTAGCCAAACAGCTCTTTTGGAGTTTTGTAATTTAGCTTGTGCTGCTGTAAGGATTAACTCCTTTGTTACCTCGGATGCCCGCAAGCCATACGGGGTACCCGGTAACGCCTGAAGCGACGTCTCGCAGCGTCGTAGTCTCCTAGAGACCGAACCAGGGCGCTTCTATGAGCAGGAATTTTATCGTAAAATTTTGTCGCCCGGCGTCTAATTTCGTCCTCCACGTATGGGAGAAGGGAAGCTTCGTGAAGCAACCTCGCGGGGAAAGAACGACCCATAGAATAGATGGATCGGAGTCCTCTATTCTGTGCACGCTGAAGGTATGCTATCCAGCTATCGGCAGCCATGCCCCAGATTTCACAGGCGTACAACATAAGTGGGATTACCAGCGCTCGAAAGAGGTGTAACTTTAAGCGGAATGGCATCGAGCGCGAACCCAGCATTGGGTACAGAGAGGCAATAGCCCCCTGTACCCGTGCCGATAGTTCCCTTATGTGTCCGCGGAAAGTTAGGCCTCTATCAAGTTGAACGCCCAGGTACTTGATGGAATTAGTCCACTCTATCCTACGGCCCCTGAAGTGGAAGTTGGGGCAGTCAGCGGAGTTGTGGCACTTCGTAAAAGGAATGGCGTGGCTTTTGTCCGGATTTACGGACATCCGCCAACGCCTGTACCATTCTTGTGTGAGACGGAGGTGTCTCTGAATTGGGTTGAAGGCTCTGAGTATATGTCTGTTTTTGCAGAACAACAAAACGTCGTCAGCGTATTCTGCCATTTCGACCTGTGGTTGAGTTGGAAAATCTGCCATGAAAACACTAAATAGTGTGGGGGATAGTACGCCAACTGCGGCCCCTTTTTATAGGAATATTGCTGTTTCTGGAAGTCTCACGTTTCAGTGAATCACTTCGAAGGTTCTAGACGGCTGGGGGAGGGGAAAGAGGCCGCCAGTAATGTTTTTCCAACCATCCCTTCTTTAGCGCTATAAGACAAATGGGTAGGCGTGGTCGAATGCCTCCCGGCCCTCGCCCAGTCCAGTTGGTCGCGCCTTCCGATAATTGGGTGACAATATATTTATTTTTATTTATTTATTTACAAAACATTTTCTTGATGTAGTTGAAGTTTTAGTAAATTCTCGAGCAATATTTTTCAACACTGTTATTCTATAATTCCAAAACTATGTTCACCAAATTATTTTACGTTCGTCTTGCATAACACAATAAGGTTCACAAACTTTTGAAACAAAACAAAAAGAGCTCTTAAAAGTTAGGTTATTGATACCACAACATTGTCAAAGCAATGATAATGTCACCCAATTATTGGAAGCCACGACCAACTGACGGCTGAGTGAGTGACGAAAAGCATTCGCCTACGCCTACCCATTTATCTTGTAGTGCTAACGAGGGGATGGTTGGAAAAACATCACTAGCCATCTCTTTCCCCTCTCCCTTCCGTCTGGAACAGTCAGGAAGATTCATTTAACCGCGAGACTTCCAGAAACAGCGATCTTCCCTATATAAGGCCGGCAGTGGACGAGTCAGTCAGTTCTTGGCGAGCAGCCGTGAGGAGCGCCGTGCTAGCGAACGGACTGGAAGACTGTGTACGTGTATCAGAGGAGTTGTACGTAATTGAGAGTGTAGAGTGGACCTGTGACAGACGAACTGGTGAATTGTAATTGTGTGTGCTACATAATTCTGTGTAATCGGCAAGTGTTCCAACTGTAATTCGGTGGAAATAAAGAACATTTTGAGTTTGTGCAATTGGACTTTTAATTTCACGAACCCACAAAGTCACAATAAATTAGTCTTAAGTGGCCTTGGTATTTTTACAGCGTAATGTCTACCGGTTCTACGGCATCATCCGCCTCAAGTCAGGAAAGCAGCGTGGAAGCCCTTCTGGAAGAAAGGGCTCAGCAACTGTTCCTCGTCGGAGATCAGGAAAGGAAGGGGTTTATCGTCAAACGAGATATGCAGGTATGTTGTTATATAGGGAAACATTAGTAAATATAAGGTCATTAAAATATATGGTAACCGATTCGCGAACTCTACCCACTGCGCGAGAAGAGTAAGAGTTACTGAGGAATTGGTGCCAGTAGAGGCGCTTCTGCTTTCAAACAGGCAAAACCGTTATCACCCACTCGCCTCAACTCAACAGCAAAATCTTAATGATTTCTTGCAATATGTTATCCACGATTAAACGATACACTCTGTCCTTCACACAATCCCACAAATAAAAATCACAACTCGTCAGCTTCGGGGAGCAAGAAAGTCACAAAGGAACTTGTCTAATACTATCGTTAAACTCCTCTCTTATTTAATGACTCGTTAGACCTGAAGCTTTCCTGGCGAGGAATACGCCCACTTTCTTCTCGGGCCAGGTGAAAAGATGATTAGATATCAACGTTTCGGGAGTGTGCATCTCTCCCATCATCAGGATATTTATTCTTCTTCACTTCACGGCATGGGCAGAGTGCCTGTTCCGTCTCACAATAATTGCTCCTTCCATCTCTTTTTAGGTGTACCGCTCTCTGGTTCGGTCCAAGCTGGACTATGGCAGTTTTATTTATGGCGCAGCGACCGCCTCTAAACTTCGCCTTTTAGACACCGTGCATCATACTGGCATCCGCCTTGCCACACGAGCTTTCCGCACCACTCGAGTCGACTGCCTGTATGCAGACTCAGGCGAACCTCCACTCCATATTCGTCGCTCGCTGTTACTCTGCTCCTACGTCTCGAAGTTGGCAAGTTATCCCAATCATCCTTGTTTTAAACCAGTTCTGTGTCCAGATTTAGTCCACCGTTATATGCGCCCTGGTTCTCGGACACGCCCAATGGGAATAAGTTTTCGGGATCTCCTACATTCGCATGGCCTCCGAATGCCTCGCGTGGAGAGGTCGTCCATCTGCCCTTATCCTGCATGGCAGCTCAATCGTGCGCGGTTCGATCTCGCTCTTTCAAACAACTCTAGACTTGCCACTCCACATTCGGTGTTCCAACAACTTTTTGCCGAACTACTGGGCCGTTACCCTAACTATGTTCCGGTCTTTACGGACGGTTCTCAATTAGGTAGCACTATGGGTTGCGCGTTCTTTATTAACGGTGAGGCTCATAAATTTCGCCTTCTGGACTCCACTTCGGTCTTCTCAGCAGAGCTGTATGCCATCTTCTATTTGCTCCTTTTTATTTGCAAGTTAGCTCCTGGCTCTTTTATTGTTTGCACTGACTCTCTAAGTGCTCTTCAGGCCTTGCAGCAGCACACTGCCGCTCACACACTTGTTTTAAAAATACAGGCCTAGATCTCGCAAATGCTCAGTCGCGGATACAATTTTGTTTTTACTTGGACCCCAGGCCATGTTGGGATATCCGGGAACGAGGAGGCGGACGCGGCTGCTAAGTCCGCTTGCCGTTTGCCCCGGAGTTTAACAACTACGATGCCATACCAGGATGTGCAACGTTTTTTCCGTCGCCAACTCCTATCTGCTTGGCAGCAATCCTGGACAGCTTTGGAAGGCACACAACTCCGGGCGATAAAGGAGAGCGTACAACCCTGGCCAACTTCCTACAGGGATAACCGGCGGGCCGAGGTGATACTCACCCGGCTGAGAATTGGACACACACGAGCGACTCATGGCCTTCTGTTAAGAGGGGAACCGGCCCCTGTGTGTGCTCCGTGTGCAGTACGCCTCACTGTGCGGCATATATTGCTGGATTGCCCGCAGTACGCCCGCGTTCGCCAGTCTTTGGGCCTAAGGAGTAACCTGCACCATATTTTAGGGGACGGCCCAGTGGCCGTGGATAAGGCACTGCGGTTTGTTTTTAAAATCGGTTTTAATAAACAAGTCTGACTTGTATTTTATATTTATTAATTTTAGAGATTCTAAATTTTTAGTACTGGGATGAGTTTTTATGTGCTTTTAATAGTTGAGTGTTTTTATTTTATCTTACTTTTTAACTTTGTGTAGCTTTTAGTTCTTAGAGTTGACTTCGGGCCCAAATGACCTTGTTGTCGACGGGCCCTAAAACACTACACACTCACTCACTACCAACATCTCTCTTTCCTTGTGGCTGATATTGGAATGCAATCTTAGGCAGTCTTGTTTCGGGCATTCTTTGTATATGCTGCATCCATTCCTTTTGATATTTTTCAATTTTGCTACTTATCCAGTCTGCGTTGAGTTCCTTTCTTATGTCTTCATTCCTTACTCTATCCAACCTTGTGCATCCCTTTGTTTTCCTTAAAAAGTTCATCTCTGCACTTTGAATTTGGCTTTTCATTTTCTTCGTGAGTACCCACGCCTCACTTCCATAAAGTAGTGCAGGGACTGCCATTGTTTTGTACAACTTTAATCTGGTATCTCTTCTTGTTTTATTTCTCAACGTTCTATGCACTGTTCCACAAATCATTTGGAATGTTGCAAGCTTTTTGCTCACATCTCTGTCTGTTTGCATCATATAATTAAGATTACATCCTAAATAGCTGAATTCTTTTAGTTGTTGTCTAAAATTATTTTTGATCTTATATGTTGTTTTCCCCCAAAAGGCCATTATCTTAGATTTTTCCGTCGATATTTTAAGATCATACTATTGGCATACTTGGTTCAAGCGGTGTAGTGCACACTGTAATTTATCCTCCGTTTCTTGTATTAAAACCACGTCATCTGCATACAGTAATATATTTAAAAGAATATTTATTAAAGGTTATAACCACAAATGAAATACTGGATACAACACAAATATAAACAAAGACAAAAGACTATCAAAATTCGCATTACTGAACAAAAGATGTTTTCAGTAAATTAAATGCCAGGTCAGGAGATGGCGTGAGTATAGAAAATTGTGTCAAAGAAACCTAACTACTGAACTTGATTATCAAGCTGTATTGATCTTTACTTCTTAGTTTGATGGATTTTCATTTTTCAGGCCGGTTTCCAAGAGGAGATGTACTGAAATCCAGCATCACGATTAAGCGTGCTTCTTTCAGAGGAAATGACCAAAGCTTCCTTAATTCTCCGCTCCCAGTAACTGTTGCATTTTACCAAGATGGTCGTCTCCCGAAAATTGTCTCTATGGTCTTTTTTTGGTAATTTTACGTCCTCCAGCGTTAAGTCATATCGGACGATGAATGGAATGGGCAAAATGATACTCAAATGAGCCCAGGGTCCATAGAGCTTAGAGTTACCCAACATTTGTCTTTCAGGATAAGGGAAAACTACGGAGAAAACCTATCCAGGTAACTCGCCCTGACCGAGATTCGAACTCGGGACCTCTTGAACGTGATGCAGACACTCTACCACCACGCTACTATGGTCATTATCAAAATAATGCTCTGCCAGCCCAGACTTGTCAGGTTGCATTAAACGAATGCTCCGTTTATGTTCGATTATTCTATTAGCGATGGTCCTTTCGGTTTGTCCTATACACGGTGTCCCACATTCACAGAGAATGTGATACACTCCCGGAACTTGGAAGTCCAGTTTGACTTACACCGGTCTCAACAGATGTTTAATCTTCGGAGGTGGCTTGTGGATGGTCCTGATGTTGTATTTGTCGAGAATTCTGCTGATTCTGCCGGATAGATTGCCGGTAAACGGGATGCAGGCTGTAGCGGTAGGCTTATCTGACGCTTGCTGTATTACAGGTTTCCCTTTCCTAGCTTTGGTGATCGAGGCTTCAACGTCATATTCGGAGTAGCCGTTTTGACGGAAAGTGAGTCTCAGGTGCTGTGATTCTTGTTTCAACTGGCTGGGATCGGAGATAGATAAAGCTCTATTTAAGAAGCAAAGATCAATACAGCTTGATAATCGAGTTAAGTACAGTCCGGCCGTTGTATCTCCGGCTCTGACGTTTTGCGACTGCAAGAGGTGGAGGGGGAAGGTTAATAGTACCAACATACAGTAATGAGCAATTGAAAAAATATCCTCAAAATTATCTTTAGAATGAAAATATATTTCTATATTAGCTTTGAAGCAATGAAATACAACTTACAATTTCATTATCATGCAACATATTTATTACAACATCACTCTACTCGAATATTTCTTTCACACCTTTCACACACACTAACTGCATCTGTTGGTAGTACTGGGAGTATGTACATCCGGTGTTGTGGTCAGGAAGTTAAAACTGTCTGCTAGCGCCAATCAGCATGGTCGCTGCTAGGCGTGGCTCCCGAAACCAACACCGTGGTGCCCGTTTAAATTTGTTTGAGCCACGTGGCTTTAGCTGCTTGCGCTGGTGAACTTTCTTTGCTATATTTTGCGTGCGTGAATTCCGATTTTTACTGTTCGTAATTCCTATTATTATCGCTATTATAATAATATGGCTACTGATTCGTGAAATATGCAAATACGTGAAATATTTAAAATACGCATTGTTCCTCTGCTTGAAATTCCCGCTAAAGAACTGGCAACAGCCTGCTTCCCCCTCTCGAGAAATGTCAGAGCCGGAGATAGAGAGGTCGAACTGTAGTTACGCTTCTTTGACACAATTCTCTATATTCACGCCATCTCCTGACCTGGCATTTAATTTACCGAAAACGGTCTTTTGTTCAGTAATGCGAATTTTGATAGTGTTTTGTCTTTGCTTATGTTTGTGTTATATCCAGTGTTGAATTTGTGGTTATAACATTTTATAAATATCCTGATGGTGGGAGAGATGCACACTCCCGAAACGTCTATTTGTAATCGTCTTTTCACCCGGCTTGCTTCCCGAGAAGAAATTGAGGATATTCGTCGCCTGGAACGCTTCAGGTCTTAGACAAAACTGTTGTCACCCACTCGCCACAACTCAACAGCAGAAATCTTAATAATTTATTTTGTTATCGAGGATTGGAGATACACTCTGTCCTTCACAGAATCCCTAAATAAAAATCATAACTCCTTAGGTTTAAGGAACAAGGAAGTCACAAAGGAACTACTCTAATTCTATCGTTAAATCCTCTCTTATTTAGTTTAATGATTCGTTAACTTCTTTTGCTATGTAAACATTTGTTGCCAGTCTTCTGTCAAACAATCGAAAAATAAAATTACAGTTACTAATATGGCTTTGCATTTTTTCTTTATATAAAAGGGTTTTATTATTTCTTCAGTGGTTAACAGTGTTTGTAAGATTAGTTTGTACAAGAATAGGGAAAGCCATTTGGCATCACGTGTTTTTAGCCAGTTATAGTGAAACCTTGAAGAAACGTCTATGTGTCATGCCTACTTACTGTGATCTACTGCCATCTGTGTATTTTGAATAATATTGATATTAGGGAATATTATTTGTTTTTCTCTGAGTATATTTTTTCCTAAATTATATTTTTTGTGAAAGTTGTAATTAAACCATTGAATTCATTGTAGATCTCAATAAATAACATATTCTAGAGAGTATCTGAATTAAACCTCAAAGCTTTATCTTTGATATTTTCTGCAAAAATAAAAAATAAAATATAACCTCATGATAAGGGGAGCCAGAACGTCATTCTGGGGTGAAATTTCACAAAATGAGATTATTGCCAAAATAATCCTCGTTTGTAGAAGCGAATAAAGATATTTATTTTCCTGTTACATAGTTTTAAAACTCCTAAATATACTCATTTTGAAAAGGCTGTACATCTGATGTTAATTCTTCCATGCTTTGTTTACGTGTGTTTTGAATTACTAGTGCCAGTGGCGCCTGGTGGGTTAAATTATTTGTGGTGCACAAATGAAAAATAAAATACAGAGTAGTAATGACTCACCTATTTATACACATTCTCTGCTGTACTCTCCTTAGACCTGGCGAATCTATCGATAACTTTTGCGTTGAAGTCGCTGATCTTCATAACAAACTCTCTCTAAATTGAAAGCATTGCTAATGCTGACAATCGGTCCTGTGACATTGTGTTCCTAAGGAAAGTTTTTATTCTTTTTAAAGTTGAGAAACAGCATTCTGCTTCAGCGGTAGACATTGGCATAGTTAACAGTACTCGGAGGAGTTTGACATATTCGCTGAATGTAGTACTTAAATTGTTTTCCTTATTGAAGTCCATCAAACACAAAGCGCCGGACATTCCACGAAATTCCTCTCGACTGTAAATTACAGTCAGTTCTCTACGAATTTTTGTTCCAATGATAAAAGGATAGAACCTTATTGTTTATCTAAAGGAATCCTCTGTAAATGTCTTAGAAATGTTCTTGATGAAACAAAGTTGAGGCTACCAGATGCCCCATGAAGCTAAATATGTCCTTTGCTTCTCTAAGAATGTCACATACTTCAAGAACTTCTCTTCTTTTCACATCATGATCTTCTATTCTTCTCCTCTTAATTGAAGTTTCTTCGTGTTCCTCAATATCTGCGCTATTTCTTACCTTTTGCACTTCCCTTTCAAATGCGTTTGGCTGGGCGATGGCAAATGTTGCATTGCAGTCTCGTTTCTGCAGCTGATTGTACAAAATGTCCACATGTGGCATGATCTTGTAGAAGAAAGACAGCCAGAATACAAAATTATAATCTTTTAAAGTGGCCATAAACCCAGAAGCCTGAACAAGTGTGGCGTTGTTGTTTAACAGAGCTCTCTTCTGAATAACCTTCATGCATTTAATTAAATTCTCCCTGTGTTCGAAAAGCAGAGCACACAGAAGCTAAGCCTGAAGGTCACGCTATAGCCGTTGCTAAGAGTAGGAGGAGCTAGGTTTATAAACCTCCGTTTAAGCAATGTATAAGAAGCCCCTCCCATCTCTTCACCTTCCCGCAACCCCCTCAGAGAGCCTACATTTGGGCGAAATCTTAGGTTAACTCTTCACTGCAAACCTGCGGCTCCTGCAGCTAATCACTGTTTATTTCGACTTCTGCGCTCATGGGCAGCTACAGACAATAAGCGTAATTGAAACATGTTTGTATATAAAACAATGCAAACAAGTAAGAGTTATAACCCTTAAAATGGAAAAAATGTGTAGTAACACGTGACAATATATTGACTTCGTCAAAACTAACCTCAAACATTGGCGATGAATGTGAAGTGAAAATTGGTTCTTCAAGGAAAAAATTGGTTTCTTCATTGTGTAATGGCAGTGGTGATAATTTAACTAAAGTAAATAATGATATTAAATCAACAAGTGTTCATTTAGTAGATATAGAAACTTTGTACTGTGTAAATTTTGTGAAAATGAAATGTGCTGTCATATCAGAGGACACGAAGAACAAATGGATTATTAGTTACATTATCACTCATTTGTCAAAAGTGTAATAAAGAATATACATTTGAAACATCCAGAACAATTGACAGTGGTGCAGAAGTAAATGTAAGGTTTGCTTATGGCTTGAGAAACATTGGCAAGGGAAATGAGGCAGGTAAGACATTGCTGTTCTCAATTTACCAGCCTCCCGCCATATTTAATAAAATAATTAATAATACCATAGGGGAAGAGGCCATAGAGTCTAGGAAGAGGAGAAGGAGTGCAAAACGAAAGAGGAAGAATGCTGATAATGAAAAAGATGCGGAATATGGATCTGGGGAAATTCTAAGGTGTAGTTACAACATAGCTAAAGTTTAATGCTGTTTTTCTGTTTTATATTTTTTAAACCTTGGGTGCGCTCATCTATAAAACTACTGCACCTACAATTCTACATTTTTTGGACTTAAAGCAATACTTAAACTGTTTTAAAGGTACTTGTAGAAATATATGTGAAAATTTGAATTTAAAAAAAAAATCTTGAATATTTTTAGAAGTAAATTCAAGACATTTATTTAAAAAGTCACATATCCTTTACCAAAACTCCAAAATAAGCTATATTATATTTAACGAATTGTGAAATTGTTGTAAAATAACAAGTAAAAGTTTCAAATTGATGCGTTCAGTGATTCTTGAGCTAAGCACACCAGAAAACTCTCATTTTAACATTGGTCAGATAGGGTCTTCCGGCTCCCCTTTTATGTTTTGATAGTTTCTACAAAAATAAGAAGTATAGCTTCTAGATAACATTATTTTTTTTAAATCTTCGCCTTAAAATAGAAGTTCTACTCTATTTTTGCAATCAGATTTATTACAATTTATTTGTTTGTAATCAGATTCAAGGCCAAAATTTCAAAAAAATATTAATAAAGATCCGTTAGAATCTTGTATTTTATATTTTAATAAAACACTTAATCAGGGGCGGCTTCTCAATGGGGTAGCATGTTTGCGCTACAACCAAAAAGCTGGGTCTCCCTTTAATGCAAGGGCATGTTCCATTTGACGTTCAGTTCGACCTTGTCTAGTGCAGTGGCCCTCAGCGCGCTGTATTGTTTGCAGCTGCCAAGTAGTTCACTCTCAGTTGCAAACCACTGGTATACAATGGGGAGGTATAGGGCAGGATGAACCTACGGTGTGCCGAGGCAAGTAGGGGGGAAGGGCGGGTCTTATGGCTGCATAAGGTTGGTTAACCTAGCAGCCAGAGAATAGTGAATGACAAGCCTTCTCCTTCTGTTTTCAGCACCACCTATTATTCTCATATTAAATGTTCGCATCGGTCAAATATTACCACAGATTACTATTACCTACCCGAGCATAGCCACATCTTTCGAGCCGTGGTTTGTTAGATGTGTCGTGCTTTGAGTAGTGAATAAGAGTGACTTATTTAAATACAAGTATATTGTGTTATATAAGGAGAAACAATGAATTCCATAAAGGGTCTATTAGCACACCCTTTTTAAAAATGAGCCTAGAAGAAAAAAAACCGAAAATAAGCGACTTGGAAGTCCCACGCCAAATATAAAAATCACATAGGTAGTCAAAACAAAAACAAGATATTTGAACAGGAACTTTAACAACAATGTATATGAGAAATATAATATAATGTGTGGTTGTAATATTAAAAATAGCCTGTTTTGCTTTCCTTGCGTTCTCTTTGACGGTGAAGATCCGTGGACAAAACATGGCGTGAATGCTTTGCAGCATCTTCATGATTGCGCTAAAAACACGTAACTTGAAAACTGCACGTGAAAAACACAGTTTTGCTATGCTTGGCAATGTAAATATAGCAAAGCAGATGAAATGTGTAGTGTGTAACGCCCGCTTTTACTACATACGGCACCGCAGGCGATGGCACTGATGATACATGAGATGAAGATGGAGCACCTGTGGAATGAGATGGCGGGGGAAACCGGAGATCCCGGAGAAAACCCACTCCAGCACCGTGTTGTCCACAACAAATCTCACTTTGCAAAGCAGATGGACAGTGCATATCTGAGAACAGTTGAAGAACACAGCCAGAAAGTGGTTAACCTAATGCAGTTAACATTATTGTTAACTGCATTAGGTTTTGTGGAACCTTTGAGTTAGCTCTACGAGGACACGATGATTCAGCTACGTCAAGCAATCCTGGCATTTTTCGAGGACTGATAAACTTCAGTGCAGAGCTAGACTGTGTTCTGAAAAACCTATCTAGAGAATGCTACAGTGTTTAAGGGGACCTCCAAGACAATCCAGAACGAAATGTTGCAATGTACACTTGAAGTCTGTCATGAAGAGATATCAAGTCAATTTTTAGCTGCATAAATAGAAGAGTGTTATGCTCTAGAGTGTTTCTGAAATACGCATGTTGTGTTATACGCTGTGAATTACCGTTAACTTGTGTATACAGCAGTCTATAGTGGTAGGCTTAAACAACCGTTTGTTACTTTAAAAAAATTAAATTGCATGGATAAATTTGTGAACCACCGATTTTCAGAACCACCAGCCGCCCCTGCACTTAATTAACTGAACGTTATATAAAATAAATACAAACTTTTTGTAAAAGTTAGTAATCCTGTTTTACCTAGAAATTATGCTCTTCCTAAAATTCATAAATGTGGAAATAAAATGAGACCTATTGTAAATTGTATAAACTGCCCAACTATTAATTTAGCTAAATAGTTACATAAATAATTTAGTAATTTTGATAAATTTGAGAGCTTAAGTATTAAAAATTCTTTTGAACTAGTTAAAAAGATTGATAGTGTTGTATTATCTAAAACTGATAACCTTGTTTCTATTGATGTAACTGCCTTATTTCCTAGTGTTCCTAGAGAAAACATTTAATTTATTTAAAAATAGTGATTGAATTCAATAAATTTACATTAGGACTTAATAGTTGATTTTGTTAAACTTACTGATTTTTGGAAATTAATTGTTCTTTCACACTAGCCGTGTGTAGGACGCACTATGAAAGGGTAGAGCCAGACTGAAAAATTCAATGCCATAGCCAGGATTTGAACCAGGGATCTTCTGGTTTCCGTCCAGCCGCTCTAACCATTTGAGCTACTATGGCCAACGTGCCAACATGACATTAAATTCTCCAACTGACTCGTGTTTCTCCGGGTAAACCACTAGGAGTTCTCATAAACAAATGAGACAACTACCTTAATGGCGACTTACTATGCTGTAAGTACTTTAAGGGCCGGGCTTTATAGTTCTGACCACTGAACTGACTTTAATTTAAGAAAAACTTCTCCATCTTAGCTTGGGAAGCCAGTCGACTGTTGAAATATTGCTGAACCTGTTATTTTTCAGCTGGCTATAAATGAAATGTAGTATTAATATTAGGAACATATCAGACTTTTGAATCACCTTGTAGATATTTTACATACTGGAGCAAGTTGTGTATGATTTATTAAACCTGCAAGCAGAGTTGCCCCTCGCGTTTAAAACAACTTGTATTTTTAAATCAGGTGGACAAATGCAAGATGACTAAATAAGGTAGTATACCTTGCCAGAGCCGTTTTAAATATAATACAGGGTGATTCATGAAAATCAGATCAGTGAAAGACCTTAAGTTTTCTATGGCAAGTAATACAACATTAAAATTGATTTTTATGACCTCTGTGGCTCTAAGAGAATTATAAGTTCAATTACATTTACATTTATCAAGATAGGTGGTATGGAATGCTGTTGTTGTTGTTGTTGTTGTCAAATGCTAGGCTTTGGCAATGAAGCCATTAGCTCTCTTGCTCTCCAATATTTCTGAGTAGTGGGTCCGGCAGGTAGGGCTTCACAGGTTAAAAGATGTTCTTCAGTCATTTCCTCTTCTTTGTTGTCAAATGCTAGGCTTTGGCAATGAAGCCATTAGCTCTCTTGCTCTCCAATATTTCTGTGTAGTGGGTCCGGCAGGTATGGCTTCACAGGTTAGAAGATGTTCTTCAGTCACTTCCTCTTCTTTGTTGTCAAATGCTAGGCTTTGACAATGAAGTCATTAGCTCTCTTGCTCCAATATTTCTGTGTAGTGGGTCCGGCAGGTAGGGCTTCACAGGTGAAAAGATGTTCTTCAGTCATTTCCTCTTCTTTGTTTTCAAATGCTAGGCTTTGGCAATGAAGCCATTAGCTCTCTTGCTCTCCAATATTTCTGTGTAGTGGGTCAGGAAGGTAGGGCTTCACAGGTGAAAAGATGTTCTTCAGTCATTTCCTCTTCTTTGTTGTCAAATGCTAGTCTTTGGCAATGAAGCCATTAGCTCTCTTGCTCTCCAATATTTCTGTGTAGTGGGTCCGGAAGGTAGGGCTTCACAGGTTAAAAGATGCTCTTCATTTCCTCTTCTTTGTTGTCAAATGCTAGGCTTTGGCAATGAAGCCATTAGCTCTCTTGCTCTCCAATATTTCTGTGTAGTGGGTCCGGCAGGTAGGGCTTCACAGGTTAGAAGATGTTCTTCAGTCATTTCCTCTTCTTTGTTGTCAAATGCTAGGCTTTGGCAATGAAGCCATTAGCTCTCTTGCTCTCCAATATTTCTGTGTAGTGGGTCCAGCAGGTAGGTCTTCACAGGTTAAAAGATGTTCTTCAGTCATTCCCTCTTCTTTGTTGCACAGAGGACAATTTGCACTTGTATAAATTCCTATTCTGTGTAAGTGTTTGGTCAAATAATCATGCTCCGTAAGTAATCTAAAATTTGCTACTGCAGCTTTACGTGGGACTTCTTGAATAATTTCTGGATTTTTAATTAAAATGTTCCATTTTTTATCTTTGGCTTTGTTAGATATTGATTAGTTTTGTTTATTTTTATATTTTCTTTTAATTAATCTTTTTATGGATGTAAAGGGTAAGTTTTTACTTTTGTTCTGAATTAAATTTGCACCTTTTTTCGTAAAAAAAATCAGCTGATTCATTCCCAGCAATTCCACAATGTACAGGTATCCACTGTAATATAATTCTTTTCTTTAGTTTTTGAAGCTGTTGGATCATTTTGTGGCATTCTTTAATTTGGATTGATCTCATTTTATATGAACTTATTGCACATAATGCTGCTTTAGAATCAGAAAGTATGACAGCATTTTTGAATTTATCTATTCTGTATAGAAGTTGTTGGAGTGAAATATGAATAGCCGTTACTTCTGCATCAAAATTTGTTGTGTGGTATCCTGCTGGTTGATAGAATGAGAACAGTGCACACTTAATTCCTGCTCCTGAGTTGTTGTCCGAGTTAGATCCATCTGTGTAGATATGTAACCATTCTTCAGGTGGGTATCTATTGTTCACAGTTTCTAATGCTAGTGCTTTTAGTACAGGTTTCGAAGTTTCAGATTTTGTAACGGTGGTATGGAATGATGAATGAATTAAATGAGAGAAATGTAGTTCTAATTAAGTCGGGATTCTCAGAGATTAAATTTACAGCTGAAAAACAAGCTGTAAATTTAGAAAGGCTCGTGTGAAGTGTCCCCTAAGCCCAACGTGGTTTGGAGTCCACGGTCCTCTCGCCTGACCATCTTCACTATCATCCTCATTGAAGGTAATGGAACCGTCCTCTCTGAGATATGGGTCCGCTCATCACGTAGTGAGGCGAAGTTGCCCCGACAATGTTGCCATATTGGGAGTGTTCTGTAGCGTGCTGGTAGCATGTTCGGCTCACGTTCAAGAGGCCCTGGCAGCGATTCTCAATCAGATTGGACTGGATTGGACTGGACTACGTTAGGGAGGTCCAAACTTGACCTATTGTATACAAATATAACAATTTGTAACTTAAAACTTCACTTATCTTATAAGAAATGATGAAAATTATTATAAATTTTCTAGGATCACGATTTCATGTAAAACTTTTACACATCCTCAGCCGGCAACAAAGCTGTCGTCATCGTTACGAAACACTAGATTTTAATATGTTCTTGTTAGTACTACCAACATCTGAAAATAAAACAAATTTAAAAACAGAAGGGACTGCCGGTATTTCAAAATTCATTATGCGATGTTTGGTTTTTAAAATAAATATATTTTCCCAAACCATTAAATCTATCTGACCATTTAATTGTTTTAATAATTTAACTTCAGGTTTTATTTCATGGTTAAATGACCAAAAATGATCTGCTACGGCCGATTTATCAGTTTGTATATACTTAATGTTACGAAAATGTTCTTTCGTTCTGGTTTCCAAATTACGTTTCGTCTTACCAATATAAACTTTATCACAATCGAAACAATTAAACTGATAAATACCAGATTTTTTATTATTAGGAATTTTATCTTTTTAGAGATATGCAATAAATTTTTAATACTATATTTATTTTGAGGAACTAAAGTTTTACCATACTCTTTAAAAAATTGAAAATGTCTATTAACCCAAGGATGGTAGCTAAATTTTTTGAAAGTATAATCTTATTTTAATTTTCTAAGGATAGAAATATCATTAACAGTTTTTTGATATTTGTATTTTTCAATTGTTTATTTATAAAGTCTTTATTAAAACTATTAATTTAAGCAGTATTAATAATATATTTATATTCTTTATTAAACTCATCTTTATTCAGAGGTATATTTATTAATTTATAAATCAAACTATTGATGACAGCAAATTTATGTGAAAACGGGTTAAAATATTTATATTTTTATGTAATTATCAACATGAGTAGAGTTGCTATAAATACCAAAGTTTAATTTATCATTATTTCTTATTAATTTTAGATCTAGAAAAGGAAAAGATCCATGAATTTCAGTTTCTAATGTATTCCACCCACCGTAGTCCTGAAATGGCCCACTAGGCTGACTCGAAGACTGGAGACCATTCTATCGTAAGAGAAAGTTTTACGAAGAGTATAGACAACAATGGAGGCAACATTGTATGGTAGGGGACCAACTAAATTAAACTAAACTCAAAAATGCAACAGCCTGATGCCGAGCCAAGGTCTACCGCACGATCGCTGTACGCTCCTCCTGTCCACAACAGGCTCTTGAATGGGGTGCAGATCTAGCAGAACTAGAGGGTGGAAGCTGGTATGGTTAGCGTTCTAGTCGCTCCCAACGGTGAATATCGACCTCACAACCAGAAGCTGCTAGTATTTCTTCAAGTAACTTCTCATGAGGCTGAGTGCACTCCGAAACTGTCTCCAAACGAGAGAAACTCTGCAAGGAACGAATCCGAGCCTTCCGCTAGGAAAACAGCCGCACCAAAAACAAGCTGTAAATTTAGAAATGCAAACGATTATTCTGCAAACTAGAAATCAAAACCAATAGAGGCCCGTCTCTGTAGCGTGGTGGTAGCATGTTCGCCTCACGTTCAAGAGGTCCCGACTGCGATTCTCGGATTACTGGACTGGACTATTCTACGGAGCGGATTCGGCACGGGGGTCGAAACTTGTCTATTGTACCTATGCCTCAAGTGGGACACTCCGGGGAGGAAGGATGAGGTGAGAGGAGACAGAAGGGGCTGTCCCAAAAAACCACGGCAGTGTATAGGGCAGGATTACTGTACTTAACCAGTTGGGAACTCCCCGGTAGGCCAGTACAACTAGCCCCAATCCACCGTGGTCCTGAAACGTCCCTTTAGGCCAGCCTGGAGACCGTCCTATTGGAGCAGAAAGTTTTACCTGGTGCATATCATCCTGCCATGCACCGCCAGACTCTCGCCGACACCTCTACCCTGTAATAGAGCACCAAATGAGAGATGATGTGAAATTATAAGGGAGGGACAAGAAATTCGGGGCCCTACTTGGTAGCGTAGACGATAGCTGTCTACCTCACGTTCAAGAGGTCCCGAGTTCGAATCTCGGTCAGGGTGAGTTACCTGGATAAGGTTTTACCGGGGGTTTTCCTTATCCTGATAGACGAATGTCGGTAATTCTAAGCTCCATGGACCCCAGACTCATTTGAGCATCATTTCACCCATATTATTCATCGTCCAATATGACAACGTTGGAGGACTGAATTACAAAAAAAAAAAAAAAAAAAAAATCGGGGATGTTAGTAACCTACCCAGCATTCACTTAGTGACCCGGGAAACCCCCGAAAAACCCTTGGATCAGGTAGGTCACCCACGGGAATAGAAACCGGACCTCCAGGATTTGGGCCACAAACGAAAACGTCTGAGCCATCCAGCTCAGGAAGATTTATAAGGATGAGGATATTTTCTGGATCTTCCCTTATTCTGAAATATGAATGGCTGGTAACTCTAAGATCTGTGGACTCTGGGCTCATTTTAGTATCATTTTACCCACTTCATTCCACGTTGGAGGATGTTAATTAAAAAAAAATAAAAGAGAAAACTAATACGCAATAAGTCTACAATGAAGGCAGCATTGAATGGTAAGGAACCAACTAAATTAAACTAAACTCAACAATGCAACAGCCTGATTCCCAGACAAGGTCTACCACACGATCGCTGTAAGCTCCCCTTGTGCACAACAGGCTCTTAAATGGGCTGCAGAACTAGAGGGTGGAGGATGGTTAACGCTCTAGTCGCTCAGGGTGGTGAATGCCGACCTCATATCCAGGAGCTGCTAGCTTTTCCTCAAGTAACTTCTCAATTCCCACCCCTCAGGGCCCTCATGAGGCTGAATGCACTCCGAAACATGTCTCCCAGCGAGAGAAACTCCGCAAGGAACGAACCTGAGCCCCCCGCTTGGAAAACAGCCGCACCAACATCAACCCTCTTCTGTGATTATGTCTGCCACACATACCAGAGATCCCGGGTTCAAGTTTTGGTTAGAGTAAGCTACCTGGTTTTTCCTTACTTTAAGGTAACAAATACTGGGTAGCTTTAGGGGAGAGTCGTGCAGTATCGGCCGGCATGCAGTGCCGGCACTACTGTGATTTCCCTTTTCGCCTCCATGTGTAAACAGTAGCAAGCTTGTGCATCCACGTGCGCTATAGTCAGATATCTTCTTCCTCTCTTCAGATCTTCGTCTGCTCTGAGTGCTTGATGGTGGTTAGTGTAGCTCTTAGCGCACGGAAGATACTCTGAGGCCTATAGCAGCGCTATATTTGCGATCTCTGTAAACCAGTGAGCTGAACATTTGTGAACTGAGCACAAATAGTGACAATAAGTTACCATGCTTTTGTATTCTAATAGTGTATTACATGTGTCAGTATAACTGTAAAGCAGTGGCCGATACGGAAAGACACTTTCTACAAGCCTTATACCTGGGCGGTTCAATAAAAAATGATCACAATTTTTTTTTACAACATACCTTTACTCATCCCCATAATTTTGATGGTCCTTCTCAAAATAGTCTCCCCTGAAGGCGATGCACTTGTCCCAGCGTTTCTGCCAGTCTTCAAACACATGCTGGAAACCATTTTTGAGAGATCCTTCAAAATCGCCTCCGCAGCCTTCACCACTGCTTCTGATGATCGATAATGCCTCCCACGAAGGCGTTTCTTCAAGTTAGGGAATAGAAAAATGTCACATGAGGCTAAATCCGGACTATAGGGAGGGTGAGGGATGCACTTCACGCAACAACATTGACAATATGCGGCCGCGCATTATCGTGGTGCAGCATCCAGCCTGCTTCACGGAAATATAGTCTTTTGCGCCTGATATGAACTTGCAATGTTTTCAGGACATCCCTGTAGTATTGTCCAGTTACTGATGTGTGTGCAGGTACAACACACTGATAAACCATTCCATGAATATCAAAGAATGAGATGACTATGACTTGCCCAGCAGAAGCAACCACTTTTGCTTTTTGGGGGGGTTGGTAATGGAGATTTACACACCTAGCTTTGCTGTTTGTTCTCAGGATCAAAATAATGTAGCCAAGTTTCATACGCAGTGATTACGTTTGAAAGAAACTCCGGATCTTCCTCTAACATCAAGTTTAACTGCATGCAGACCTGTATGCGAATGTCCTTTTGTTCGGGAGTCAACAATCTTGGAACCCATCGCGCACAAACACGTCTCATGTGTAATGTTTCTGTCACCAACGTGTGGGTAGCACCCAATGAAATGTTCAGTATTTCAGAAAGTGATCTTAAGGTAATTCGTCGATCCTCTCTCACAATGGCAGCAGCAGTGTTGATGTTTTCTTCCGTAAGAGCAGTAACTGGAGCACCGGATCCATCTCCTTTGAAATTGATTGTCTCTCCTCTTTAAACATTTTAAACCACCTTCGAGCTCTGCTGTAAGGAAGAACAGACTCACCATAGGCCTCCTGTAATATTGTACAGGCATCGACTGAAGATTTGTTGAGACGAAAGCAGAATTTCAAAGACGCATATTGTTCCTCGCATGTTACCTCCATTGCAGCGGTAGGCGATAGTAAACATGTCTGAACTTGCCTGGTTCTCACAGGCGGGAACCAGGAGTACCAACAATGAAACTACTACAGCTTCTTTGTTTCACATTAAGCTAACAGAATGTGATAAGATTGAATTTTAGTGCGAAAAATAATGACCGTAAAATAATTATGATCATTCTTTATTGTACAGCCCTCATATTTGCTTTAAAATTTATAATAAACACTTCTAAAACCAATTTTGTTTTTTAAATGTAAACTACTAACAGAGAGTAAATGATGCCATTAGGACGTTCATTACAAATTTCTTGTTTGTAAAATTTAAAGTTAGTTTTATTTATAGACCCTATTTAACTGCTATGGTTGTATTTCATTCTAAACCACAAACCCACTCAGTCACACGTCTCTTTATCTATGCCACGAGATACCTGAAAGAGACTAGCAGATGATAGATGAGGTGAAATGATAATGGAGATGAAATGGAGGAACAAGAAATTCAGGGGATATAATTAGCCTACCTAGTACTGGCCTGGTGGCCCGGGAAAACCCTTAAAAAACCATGGGTCAGGTAGACTGGCCACGGGAATCGAACCCAGATCTCCCGAATGGGGGTCACCGACAAAACCGCCTGAGCCATCCCACACAGTCTTCTGAATAAGCTATGCTATAAATTTTTAAACCAACTTCGATTCCAAGACCTTAGGAGACAAATGCTGGCATGTTACTCCTAGTTACCTTGATATTGGCAAGCTGTAAATTTATAAGCAGTCTTTTCTCGTTTGTATGAATAAATATCTGTAACTGTGTTATAATTACATATTTCATTCTTGCGTCCTCAATCTTCACTTCCAAATTATTCAGAAGGAAAGTGAAACACCCAGTCATATTTTTCAAATGGTTTCCAGTTACGTAAAAATTATCCAGAATATAGAGAACTTCTGAACAAATGCCCAAGCAATTCAGGGTATACATTTCATTTGTTATAACACTATTTTACACATTTTAGTTCCACAGATTGTCCACCAGGAGAGAACAAATCCCAGTCAGTTTACCAACCATGTTTTCCTGCACAGAGATGGCTCTGCCAGTAATATCTTTATGCAAGAATGGAAACCTGTAATTTTTTACAATATTTTATGATGAATTATAGTTATTTTCTTTGTATATATGTTATATTTAATGGATTTTTCTTTCATGTAAACAAACAGTAAATTTAATGCTTATCACAACAATAAGAAAGAGATATAATTTTCTTAACTGGAAAGAAATCTTCTAAGGTGGATATAAGTCAAATGTTTTCATGGTGCTTTATATTCATCTATTTCATCTGGTACTTATTCAACGATATTTCTTCTGTTGATGATTCCATGCAAACATCCTTAACATCTAATATTACTACATGTGGCATTGCAGTGATGATTCTGATACATTAAATTAAAATGGAGCACAGGTGAAATGAGATGATGCCACAACAATGGCAACACTAGAGCCATGTTCGTTCTTGCTATCACCACATATAAATAAATCTCAAGCTATTTGTTCTGTGATATGTATTTTATCTATATAGGTACTGTAACCACGTACCGTCCTATCTCATACGATGTTTGTTAGCCAGCTCACTTCTGACTATTTTGATTGATTAAAGGGTTTTGGATGGGACTCTAAGGAGAAAGTGTTAGGGTCCCGCTGATGCACCCCCGTAGCAGCTGTTATTGGGATTGCTGGTGTCTCAAGGACACAAGCAAATCTATAATGTGTTTCAAATAGAAAAAGTTCTCGCCTGTAGCCAATCAGATGCGTTAGAGCCTTCACCGTTGCCACCTCGTTATTCCCACTCTTTTTATACTCTTTTCGTACTTCCCTCTCTCTCGCACACTTGCGAGTGTTCTTGGCATTAATGCAAACTGAATTATCCAAAGTTTTATAATAATGCAGTTGTTGAAATCATAATTGCAACATGAACATTTGTATATTATGCAAATGTTTTAAATATTTAGTTTTAGTTAATTATAGTTTATGAATTACTTATTTTTCTAATCCATCAAAAATACCAGCGGTGCATCCGTATAGCTGTGAATGTTACTTACGTTAAGAGATAATTCGTCATTGTCATTGTCTTCAACGTCTGAGTACTGCAAATTTATGATGAAAGGTTCCAAAATCTCGTTACGTGCTATTTCTTTCCAAAAGTCGTCTTCTTGCAGTTTATCTGATATCTCACGTGGTTTTCCCAGTCTTGTTGTGTTCCTTGTTAATTTCTTCGTGAATAAGTCGTTCAACGTCAGTCAGTTTAAAAATATTATTTCTGTTGGCAACATAATTTGAGCCCACATTAACTCTATTGGATTGTTCTAGCAGTAGTAAGGGGGAAGGTGGATCACGTCTCATTGATCCAGCTGATACACTTTTTCATGGAGGAGTAACTGAATAATGCTGCTTTGAACTCTCTAGAGTAAATAGAGATTACGAACCATTCATAAACAAAGATATAATGTGACCAGACACGTTCTGCTAGAC
This sequence comes from Mantis religiosa, assembly GCA_030765055.1. Classification (NCBI taxonomy): domain Eukaryota; kingdom Metazoa; phylum Arthropoda; class Insecta; order Mantodea; family Mantidae; genus Mantis; species Mantis religiosa. Next base: position 38,753,795 of record CM060960.1, read on the forward strand.
TAGCAAGCAGTGTATCGTTTCCTCTCATCGAATTTAACAAACACCTTGGCTTATTCAAAGTACATATTTCTTTTATCACGTCATGTCAAATGTTTACGTTTCAGTTTTGAGTAATTTCAGATATACGTTCACGTATACATGCCAACCAATAATGATATTCATTACAGTGCTTACGTCGCAATGCATTGTTATAATATAATGGTATCTACTTTATTTATTTGTATTAAGAAAACTAATTGAGCTAAAAATATGGGGTGTTTACGGTTATGTTAAATACATTACTCTCTCCTTCCTCATGGATCAGTTTTTGCAAAATCTGAATTTTTGTCTTAGCACGAGTAGTATTTATTAGAGTTTGATTAGTTTGCTGCTTGCCACAATACCATACAACACCGCAGGACTCCAATTGGTTGCTCACCTAGTAGTGCTCAAGGACAAACACCTTCCCATTTGAAACACATAATAGGAATGTGTTCGGGGGTCCAGCGTATGACCTTAAGGGGCCCTGCCAGGATAGGCGTGGGTGTCGAGGGTCGGGTATGGAAGGGCTTTTAAGAAAACTTTCTTGACTGCAGAGCTTTGGGGCAGCACAATTCGAAGCTCGGTCGTACTGATTTACCCACATATCTCTTACTTATTGAGATAAATGACATTTAAGAGTATATTTCACTTGTTTTATTAATTTACTTTCAAATATGACGTTCCAAATTAACGTTGAAAACCGGAAAATAACATTCTTTAGGTATTTCAAACAGGGAAAGCAGCTATTTCAATTATTTTAGGTATCAAACCCTCATTTAGATTTCTTTTTAAGTGAAATAAGATTAAAACCTAAAAATCCGAGCCCTAGTCATGAGTCTGGCATTCAGACGTTAACCTATGTATGCAGCTTGGTTTCAGGCTCTGTAACGAAGTAAATGGGGAAGGGGGGAGGCTGTAACAAACGTTAAATGAGTGCTAGAACCAGGTTAGGAGCTGGACAGGATGTGGTAGAGGTGGTTAAGTATTTCATTAGCCACATAAACCATTACACATCAGCACAAATCCATACACTTGATTGTCGTCTCCCATGATGTAGAGGTTAATGTGATCTTTAATAAATAAAAATCATCTTCATTATATATTATATAAAATATGTTCATATATTTTGATAAAAACTTGATAAGATACAGAACTGAGTCATTTAAAAGCATCTGAAGAAACACATTGGATATTTTTCTTCTATGTAACTAAAATTATTCCAATTGTTTCGAAATAAACAATATCTAAGTATCTAACAATAACTTTTAAATATCACTGTCTTTAACTTTTAGAACAAAGTGCAGAAATAATTACTAATTACTTAAAAACAATCATTGTTTCCTGAGCGCATGATATACATGTAAACAGCAGCATTTTAGAAACAAAAGCACAAGTTACATTAAATGTTAATAGAAATAAAGTGATTATCAACCAGTAATATTATATTTTGAAGTACCCAATGTTTTGAAATAAGGATTATAATAATTAAGTACGAGGGTGGGTCAAAAAGTAATGCCTCCTATTTTTTTTCCCCTAAATAAGTAAGTTATGTGAAAACTTTGAATTTGGCGCAATTCCTCAAACCTTCTTCGCCAATCCCGTACAGTAGTAACTTCCTAAGTCAACAGGTGGCAGCACTGCATCCTCTTGCAAATTGGCTGACATCGACATTCATATTAGACAGCGTTCTGTAATTGAATTTTTGACTGAGGAAGGTGAAACGCCAATTCGCATTCACGAGAGGCTAAAAAATGTGTATGGTGATGCAACGGTGGATGTCAGCACTGTTAGACGATGGTTTCGTCGCTGTAACGAAGCTGAAGGGCAAACACCATTGGCAGAAGAAAAGCGAAGCGGCAGGCCGGTGACTGCAGTGACTCCATGCAACATTCAGCGAGTCGATGACATCATTCATGGTGATGGCCAGGTAACAGGTGAATTGTGTCGCATTACCTCCCTCAGTAAAGGCAGTGTGATGACGATTATTCAACAACTGGGTTACTCAAAAGTTTATTCACGTTGGGTACCAAGAATGTTAACCGCCCAAAACAAAGAAACAAGGAAAACAATAGCCTCTGAACACTTGCAGCGCTTTAATTTCGAGGGAGAGGAGTTTCTGGAAAAAATTGTTACTGCAGACGAAACGTGGGTTCATTTTTTTGAACCTGAATCAAAGAGGCAGTCAATGGAATGGCATCACACAACGTCACCGAAGAAAAAAAATTCAAAACTCAGCGGTCGGCAGGGAAAGTTATGGCGACAGTGTTTTGGAATGCAGAGGGTGTGCTTATGATTACGGATGAAAGCATCAAAACTGCTGCTGCCATTGTGAGAGAGGATCGACGAATTACCTTAAGATCACTTTCTGAAATACTGAACATTTCATTGGGTGCCAACCACACGTTGGTGACAGAAACATTACACATGAGACGTGTGTGTGCGCGATGGGTTCCAAGACTGGAAACGTAGAGTCAGACTGAAAAATCCAATGCCATAGCCGGGATTTCAGTCTGACTCTACCTTTCTATACTTTACCCTACACACGGCCAGTGTGAAGGAACAATTTATTTCCATTAATTGTACCTAATAGTGGTCCGAACTATAAAGCCCGGGCCTTAAAGTACTTACATGTTGTAAGTCGCCATTAAGATAGTTGTCTCATGTGTTTATGAGAACTCCTAAGTGGTTTACCGGGAAAATAGGAGTCAGCTGGAGAATTTAATGTCATGTCGGCACGTTGGCCATAGTAACTCAATGGTAGAGCGGCTGGACGGAAACCAGAAGATCCGTGGTTCAAATCCCGGCTATGACATTGAATTTTACAGTCTGACTCTAAGTTTGGCTACATCATGTTGATCATGAGAGCAAACAGCAAAGCTCAGTGTGGAAATCTCCTTCATCACCAACCTCCAAAAAGCAAAAGTGGTTGCTTCTGCTGGGAAAGTTCTGGTCATCTTTTTTGCAATTTACGTCCTCCAACGTTGTCATATCGGATGATGAATGAAAGGGGTGAAATGCTGCTCAATGAGTCCGGGGTCCATGGAGTTTAGAGTTACCTGACATTCGTCTATCAGGATAAGGGTAAACCCCGGGAAAAACCTTATCCAGGTAACCCACCCTAACAGAGATTCCAACTCAGGACGTGTTGAACGTGAGGCAGACATGCTACAATATACACTACCTAGGCGGGCATCTTATTTTTTGATATTCATGGAATGGTTTATCAGCATGCTGTACCTGCACACACATCAGTAACTGGACGATACTACAGGGATGTCCTGAAAACATTGCAAGTCCATATCAGGTGCAAAGGACCACATTTCCGTGAAGTAGGCTGGAGGCTGCACTACGATAATGCGCGGCCGCATATTGCTAATGTTGTTGCTGAATATCGTGTAAAAATCAACGCGAAGTGCATCCCTCACCCTCCCTATAGTCCAGATTTAGCCCCATGTGACTCTTTCTATTCCCTAAATTGAAGAAACGCTTTCGTGGGAGGCATTATCTATCATCAGAAGCAGAGGTGAAGGCTGCGGAGGCAATTTTGAAGGATCTCTAAAAAAATAGTTTCCAGCATGTCTTTGAAGACTGGCAGAAACCCTGGGACAAGTGCATCGTATTCAGGAGAGACTATTTTGAGAAGGACCATCAAAATATGAAGATGAGTAAAGGTACGTTATCAAAAAAAATTGTGATCATTCTTTATTGGACAGTCACTTGTGTGCTGTTTTATTGGATCGCCCTGTATTTGTTGAACGTAATTATCTCGCTGGTCACGTTACTGCCGCACTGGTCCAAGGTGTTTTATTTTTAGATATGAAAGGAAAGATGTTGCTAGGGTATCATCACCTGCACTTTGGGCTTCGCGTGGAACAACTCGCTGGCCTGTCAACCTTTACGACCGGTTTTGCAACACGTTCCTTTCGCGAGCAGCCTTATCTCCACCAAGAAGATAACAAAAAACAAGCGTTAATTTCCACAAGGGGCTTGTGATAATATTATTCCCGTTAGCCTTACTCTGAACAAACAGAACGGAAACTGCTTATTCCAGTCGTTTTGCGGCCTTAACGCTAGCAAAATCTCCATATCTTTGCACAACCTCTGCAGGAGAACTAAGAATTATTTACAAATACGAGGCTGTTCAATAAAGAATGATAACATTTTTTTTTTTTTTTTTTTTTTTTTTGACAACGTACCTTTAATCATCCTTATAATTTTGACGCTCCTTCTCAAAATAGTCTCTCCTGAATGCGATGCACTTGTCCCAGCGTTTCTGCCAGTCTTCAAAGACATGCTGGAAACCATTTCTTGAGAGATCCTTTAAAATCGCCTCCACAGCCTTCACCACTACTAGTGATGATGAATAATGCCTCCCACGAAGACGTTTCTTCAAGTTAGGGAATAGTAAAAAGTAACATGGGGCTAAATCCGGACTATAGGGAGGGTGATGGATGCACTTCACGCAACAACATTGACAATATGCGGCCGCGCATTATCGTGGTGCAGCATCCAGCCTGCTTCACGGAAATGTAGTCTTTTGCGCCTTATATGGACTTGCAATGCTTTCAGGACATCCCTGTAGTACTGTCCAGTTACTGATGTGTGTGCAGGTACAACATGCTGATAAACCATTCCATAAATATCAAAGAATGAGATGACCATAACTTTTCCAGCAGAGGCAACCACTTCTGCTTTTGGGGGGGTTGGTGATGAAGGAGATTTCCACAATGAGCTTTGCTGTCTGCTCTCAGGATCAAAATAATAGCCAAGTTTCATCAGCAGTGATTACGTTTGAAAGAAACTCCGGATCTTCCTCTAACATCAACTTTAACTGCATGCAGACCTGCATGCGAATCTCCTTTGTTCGCGAATCAACAGTCTTGGAACCCATCGCGCACAAACACGTCTCATGTGTAATGATTCTCTCACCAACGTGTGGGTGGCACCCAATGAAATGTTCAGTATTTCAGAAAGTGATCTTAAGGTAATTCGTCGATCCTCTCTCACAATGGCAGCAACAGTGTTGATGTTTTCTTCCGTAAGAGCAGTAACTGGATCACCGGTTCCACCTTCCTTTGAAATTGACTGTCCCCCCTCTTTAAACATTTTAAATCACCTTCGAGCTGTGCTGTAGGAAAGAACAGACTCTACATAGGCCTCCTGTAACATTGTATAGGCCTCAACTGAAGATTTGTTGAGACGAAAGCAGAATTTCGAAGCCGCATATTGTTCCTCGCGTGTTACCTCCATTGCAGCGGCAGGCGACACTGAACATGTCTGAATTTGCCTGGTTCTCACAGGCGGGAACCAGGAGTACCAACAATGAAACTACTACGGCGTGTTTGTTTCACATTAAGCTAACAGAATATAATAAGATTGAATTTTAGTGCGAAAAGTTATGACCGTAAAAAATTATGAGCAATGGGAAATTAATCCCTATCATGCCGAGCGGGATGGCTCAGTCGGTACATATTCGCTTGCATTTGGGAAGTCGTGGGTTCGATTCCCTGGCAGACTTTTTTTCCAACGTTAAGTCATAGCGGACTATGAATTAAATGGGTGAAATGATGCTCAAATGAGTCCGGGGTCCATGGAGCTTAGTTACCGACATTCATCTATCAGGATAAGGGAAAACCACGGAAAACACCTTATCCAGGTAACTCACCCTGACCGAAATTCGAATTTGGGACCTCTTGAACGTGAGGCAGACACGCTACCACTACACAACCGAGGCGGGCACAGACCTTTCTGATCCATGTTTTTTTTCAGAGCTTCCCTGGACGCTAGGTGACTAGACTGGACTACGCTATGGAGGGGATTCGGCACGAGGTCCAAACTTGGTCTATTGTACCTCTGTCACCAAGTTGGGCACTCCTGGGAGGAAGGATGAGGTGAGAGGAGCCGTCTCAAGGAGCCAGGACAGTGCAGAGGGCAGAATCTCTATACTATATCGTTTTTATGAACATCTTTGTTAGTTTAAACTTCTGTGAAAATGCTTCTTAAATATATCTGACAGAACTAATAAAAGTTTAAAATATTTGGTGCCTTTACTGGTTCACAAAGTAAAGCTTTAAAAAAAGTCACATTTTAAGGACACATTAACTTAATAAACGTTTAGTTCATCTAAAAATTCAAGACCCTACTTATTACACTCACACGTGTGGAGCTCTGGCCCTCACTTTTCTTACTGTGCAAGTGAGCTGGTCAGTGCTATTGCTTCAGAAGTGGAGGAATGGCATGACGTTTTACACAAGCTGTACACAGGATTAATGTCACAACACCCGTCTTACTTAATACGTACCTGAACAATGCCATTAGATGCCTTACTTGGAAATTAAATCCAGATGCAAGGGAAAAGGGACCACAGTACATTCTGTACGAGCCAAGGAGACAAATATGTTAATGTTGTTGACACTAGAGACGAAAATATTTTCACATTGGATTTACACCCTGCTTCACTGCACACAAAAATTACATTGATCCTACATGGATGCTGAAGTAGCTTTGTGTGCGTTAACATTCCATTGCATTTGGCACCCTGTTTACTTTTTCTTTGTTTTCTAGAGAATGAGGAGTGAGATACCTATGAGTCCCGAGCAGCTGGAAGCAGTGTTTGAGTCTCTGGATGTAGAACATAACGGTTATCTTACCATCGAGCAGTTTCTTTCAGGATTTGGTGAGTTTCTGTTTTGTACAGGATTTATAATTCGGTTTGTCCAGTTAAAATCATGCCCTAAAGGAGTCATACATTAAAGATGTACCTCATATGTAATTTGTGAAATATGTACAATGTTTTGCAAGAATGCCCATATTGATTCATTAAATGCAATTGATCTTGTCAACAGTGCATGTATTTGACTTTCAAAACATTTATGGGCTATCAGCATAGAATTTGTGACACTTGTGTCTGTCACAGTCTCTGGCAAGCCTGGGAAGAGTACTCTGAAGGTGTGACAGAATAGTCTCTACCTGCAGTATCTATTAACTCACATATCACACATTAGCTAAAACTGGTTTTCTGCTTGCTGGTTACAAAGAGGATTATTTTTTTAAATTATCAATGCCTAACCAACTGAACCACCTAGGCCAACACCATGAAGGGAGAGGATGGTCCTAGTAAGATTTGAAAATCCCCTGATTATGAGACCATGTCTGAATGACCTCTGTCACCCATATTGATAGTAATGAACTGAGATGCTACTTTTTTTAAAACTTTAAATTAATTAACTATTTATTTAGTTTATTAGTTTAGTTTAGTGTACTATATCATTCATTCATTCATTTATTATCTGCTTAAAAGAATACAAAACATATTCAAAGCATCGTCAAATTAAATACGTGCAACCAGAATATCACATAGTTTAATATCTACATAAACAAGTTCTAAAATAACCTAATGCCAATAATAAATCATAACTTATACACTATTACACTTATATTATACAAATACTATTTATTTAGTCAATATTATCTAAGATACTCATCAATTGAATAATAGCAACCTTCCATACAATATTTCTTTAATCTTTTCTTGAATATTTTAAGATTATGAATATTTTTCAGATAGCTAGGGAGTTTATTATACAGTTCATGAGCTGCAGCAGTAGTTCTGGTTTTATATAGTCCTAATCTCTGTGACTAAATGAAAATTTGTATTTCCTCTGGTGTGTAGTGCTCATGTATTTGTTTATTTGTTTTACCTTTATCTTTCCTGTTAAATAATTCTACTATTACTTCATATATGTAAAGTGAATATACAGTTAAAATATTTAGGTCTTTGATGGTTTGCCTACAAGAGTCTGTTTGTTTCATTCCCATAATTAGTCTTATTGCTCCTTTTTGGAGAAGGAATACTCGGTTAGTGTGTTTTTTAGCACAACGTCCCCACGCTGTTAACCCATATGATATGTGTGGGTATATCAATCCATAATAAAACATTGTCTGTGTATTAACATCCACTATGTTCATCATTTTTTTCATTATGAATAACCCTGAGCTCATTTTGTTGCATATATGATCAATGTGTTTGTCCCATGTTAGGTTTTTATCCAAAATTAGTCCTAGAAAATTTGTGCTATCGACTGCATTTACTTCCCTGTTTTCAATTATTATCTTTGTGTTTGATGGCGACCCATTCTGTGGAGTTTGAAACTGAATATAATTTGTCTTAATCTCAAAAATTATTTGTAGCTGTTTATTATTTTATTTTTTATTTATTTATTTATTTATTTATTTATTTATTTATTTATTTATTTATTTATTTATTTATTTATTTATTTATTTATTTATTTATTTATTTATTTATTTATTTATTTATTTATTTATTTATTTATTTATTTATTTATTTATTTATTTATTTATTTATTTATTTATTTATTTATTTATTTATTTATTTATTTATTTATTTATTTATTTATTTATTTATTTATTTATTTATTTATTTATTTATTTATTTATTTATTTATTTATTTATTTATTTATTTATTTATTTATTTATTTATTTATTTATTTATTTATTTATTTATTTATTTATTTATTTATTTATTTATTTATTTATTTATTTATTTATTTATTTATTTATTTATTTATTTATTTATTTATTTATTTATTTATTTATTTATTTATTTATTTATTTATTTATTTATTTATTTATTTATTTATTTATTTATTTATTTATTTATTTATTTATTTATTTATTTATTTATTTATTTATTTATTTATTTATTTATTTATTTATTTATTTATTTATTTATTTATTTATTTATTTATTTATTTATTTATTTATTTATTTATTTATTTATTTATTTATTTATTTATTTATTTATTTATTTATTTATTTATTTATTTATTTATTTATTTATTTATTTATTTATTTATTTATTTATTTATTTATTTATTTATTTATTTATTTATTTATTTATTTATTTATTTATTTATTTATTTATTTATTTATTTATTTATTTATTTATTTATTTATTTATTTATTTATTTATTTATTTATTTATTTATTTATTTATTTATTTATTTATTTATTTATTTATTTATTTATTTATTTATTTATTTATTTATTTATTTATTTATTTATTTATTTATTTATTTATTTATTTATTTATTTATTTATTTATTTATTTATTTATTTATTTATTTATTTATTTATTTATTTATTTATTTATTTATTTATTTATTTATTTATTTATTTATTTATTTATTTATTTATTTATTTATTTATTTATTTATTTATTTATTTATTTATTTATTTATTTATTTATTTATTTAGTGTACTAAGCTATTACAATTGTTGAGCTGCTCACCAGTATTTGGCCCAGGCCATTAATTGGTGGGCAGGCCATTGAATTACAAAATGTGTAGTACACTACTTACATTTCTATTATTACTACCATTACTACTATTGCTTACACACTATTGTTCATTTCCTTTTTTCACAGTCCACTTCTATTTATTTTTCACTTTATCTAAGAACTGTCCTACATTCTTGAGATTTTTATCTATTATTTTACATATATCAGGACTTCGCTTAATTTTTCTCCAGATGTATTCTTTTCGCCAAATCTCTGTTTCCCTGGAATTCAAAAAGGATATGTTCCACATCTTCCTTACCCCCACACAATGGGCACTTGTCTTGCACAAACCCATTCCACTGCCCTATTAGCCTCCACACTCCTGCTCTCAGCCATGCTATCCCCTTCCTTTCTTCATTAATGGTTTTATCTATATACTGCTCCCTTCCCCAGCCACTTTTTAACTCAACATAATATACCAATGACCTCCTTTCACCAAACTGGCTGAACAGTTTTTGAATCTCTATATCTTAAAATCTTTTTCTAACACCCCTCCAGAAACCTTTATAATTTCTCTCTTTTTCTCCAAATATCCCCTAAGCCATTATTTTCTAAATTGTTTCGTAGAGTGCTTGCCCAGACCGAGCTTTGCAGACTTGCTTCTTAATATTTTAAACATTGTTGCAATAAGCTGCCTTCATCTAAATTCAAGATCCTATGCCAGTATTTCAAGGCTCTTTCCATTATTTACATTTTCCTTGTTACTCTCCCCATTTCAATTTGAGCAACTTCGTTTGCTGTTGCCATTGGCAGCCCCAAAACTTCCTTACAGAATATCCTGTGTATCTGATCCACAACTTCCCACCCATTCTCAAGCCCCCATATTTCAATGCCATACAGCATTCTGGCCTCGACTACAGAACTATATATTCCAAACATTTCATCTCCATCTCCGGCATTTTATATAGACACCCTCTCACAGCCATCATTGCTGCTTTCCCTTTTGCCAGTGCTGATTTCTTTTGTTTTTCCCATTTGCCTCCTGCATCGAATTTTAATCCTAAGTAAGTACAGTCACGCACTACTTTGTATTCAGCTTCTCCCTTCTTCCACTTTTCACATTTACTCAATTTAGTTCCTTTTTTAAATACTACAATTTGAGTTTTTTCGCTGTTTACCTTTAAGCCCCACTCTGAACAGTATTTCTCCACCTCTTGCAAAGATATTTTTAACCCATTAACGGTAATGGACATTATTACCAAATCGTCTGCAAAAAGTAAACCTGGGACTTGTAAGTTGTTTATTACTGGCATGAGACTATTATTCTTACTTATATTTTGTAGTACACCATCAATAAATAAATTGAATAAATAAAGTATAAACTTGAAAGAAGTGTAGGGACAGTGAAGCACAAATTAGTACAAAAGTGAATCGAGAAGATATTGACACATTGTTTCACTCACACTGTTTATTCACAGGACATGTTTCAAGAGCTCTCGCTCCTATCATCAGCTGATACTCGATCAGCTGATACTCGATGTATCAGCTGATGATAGGAGCAACAGCTCTTGAAACATGTCCTGTGAATAAACAGTGTGAGTGAAGCAATGTGTCAATATCTTCTCGATTCACTTTTGTACCAAATTGAATAAAATTGGACTTAGCTTGCACCCTTGCCTTAGTCCTTTTCCCTCCAGTTGTATTTCTCTAGTTAGTGCCCCTTCTTCATATTAGTTGGTTTATTAAAGCTTGTCACTTACTTGTTTATATTTATGAGAGACTAGTTGCAAAGACATTTGCCTCCATTTTCAATCTCTTTCCAACTGGCATCTGTTGTTGTCTGCTCCTTCTCTGGTGGTGGAACTATGAACTTCTTTGTCAAAATATCTACTGGTAACGAGTTTTAATAAACCAACTACAAATAATTTCTGAGATTAATTTTGACGTCACTGTTACTAAATTCCTCCAAACACATAATTTGTCTTATTTCAGTTTATGTGTCAGTTATTATTGGACCTAAAGTACTGTATAACTCGTGTTGTATTACTGTTGTATTTTCAAAGCTTGCGAACTTATACCTGTATTTACTCTTGATGTGTCATCAGCATACATAAATATTTCCCCTTCACTGATATTTTGAAGGTCATTGACATATATTATAAAAAGTAAGGGGCCAAGGACGGAACCTTGAGGCACTCCATATGTCACCAATTTACTATTTGAATAGTATTCCGTGATATGTTAATTCCCAGCATGTTAATTTTTAACTGTTGGGATCTTTGGCTCAGATATGTTCTAATTAAATTGTTCGGAATTCCAATAATGATTCAATTTATCTAGTAGGAGTTCATGTTCGACACAGTCAAATGCTTTTGAGAGATCCAGAAATATAATCTATTGCTTTCATTGTTATCAAGCTTATCCATTATTTCTGATATGGCATTATTTCTGAAACCTTATTGATAATTGATCAGAATTTCATATTTGTCTAGAAATGATATGATTTGGTCATTATGAATAAATACCTTTCACTTTACTAGATAGCTAAATTTTTTTAATAACTGAATATATCCACAATCCTGCCTCTCTAAAATGAATAATAATTGTTGCCCATGACAACAGCTTTTCTAACATTCTCTTTTGTGAGTGCTGTTAACAACTTCTGTTATTTATTTTCTTGATACCATTTATCAACCCATAATAATTACGGAAACAACATTCCAGCCATAATGTTTCATTATTATTGTAATGGAATAGCATTTCAGCTTAAGTTCACTGAAAGTTATCATTCATTTTAATGCTATTTAAGGCAAATTATAACCAAATAATATATAATTATAACCAAAGACTTGTAAAAGTAAAGGTACCCCCATGCTAGGCCATATGGCTTCTATTGGGGAGACGGATGTTTACAGCACCAATCTATATAGACATCGGCATACAAGACCTGCGAGGTGGTCTGCTCCATGATGCAGTTTCTGTTAGAGGCTGAGTGAACCCCAGGGACATAGGGATTATACCAGGAAATAAATTGCGATGGTACGATGGTACCATCAGGAATTGAACCCATGACCTCCTGGTTTGTAGTCTAGTGCCGTAACCACTAGGCTACTGTGCGCCCCCTAACCAAAGACCTAATTTTTTATTTAATGCATTAGATATTATTAACCAATGCATTAGATATTATTAACCAAGTAAGAGCCAAGATTTATTGTATAGGATCTTTCAACAAAAGGTCCTATCTTTGAACTTATGTAAAACATGTCCTATAAATGATAGACGTTTATTTCTTTTTTATTTTGTAACATACGAGGGGTGTTCAATAAAGAATGATCAAAATTTTTTTTTGACAACGTACCTTTACTCATCCTCATAATTTTCATGGTCCTCCTCAAAATAGTCTCTCCTGAATGCGATGCACTTGTCCCAGCATTTCTGCCAGTCTTCAACGACATGCTGGAAACCATTTTTTGAGAGATCCTTCAAAATCGCCTCCGCAGCCTTCACCACTGCTTCTGATTATGGATAATGCCTCCCACGAAGACGTTTCTTCAAGTTAGGGAATAGAAAAAAGTAACATGGAGCTAAATCCTGACTATAGGGAGGGTGAGGGATGTACTTCATGTTGATTTTTACAAGATATTCAGCAACAACATTGGCAATATGTGGCTACGTATTATTGTGGTACAGCATCCAGCCTGCTTCACGAAAATGAGGTCTTTTGCGCCTGACATGGACTTGCAATGTTTTCAGGACATCCCTGTAGTATTCTTCAGTTACTGATGTATGTACAAGTAAAACATGCTGATAAACCTTTCCATGAATATCAAAGAATGAGATGCCCATAACTTTCCCAGCAAAAGCAAACACTTTTTCTTTTTAGGGCGTTGGTGATGAAGGAGATTTCCACACTGAGCTTTGCTGTGTGCTCTCAGGATCAAAATGATATAGCCAAGTATCGTCAGCAGTGATTACATTTGAAAGAAACTCCGGATCTTCCTGTAACCTCAACTTTTAACTGCAAGCAGACCTGCATGCGAAAGTCTTTTTGTTCAGGAATCAAGTCTTGGAACCCATCCCGCACAAACACGTCTCTTGTGTAATGTTTCTGTCACCAATGTGTGGGTGGCACCCAATGAAATGTTCAGTATTTCAGAAAGTGATCTTAAGGTAATTCGTCGATCCTCTCTCACAATGGCAGCAGTAGTGTTGATGTTTTCTTCCATAAGAGCAGTAACTGGAGCAGTGGGTCCACCTTCCTTTGAAATTGACTGTCTCCTCTCTTTAAACATTTTAAACCACCTTTGAGCTGTGCTATAGGGAAGAAGAGACTCTCCATAGGCTTCCTGTAACATTGTATGGGCCTCAACTGAAGATTTGTTGAGAGGAAAGCAGAATTTCAAAGCCGCATATTGTTCTTCGCGTGTTACCTCCATTGCAGCGGTAGGCGATACTGAACATATCTGAACCTGCCTGGTTCTCACAGGCGGGAACCAGGAGTACCAGCAATGAAACCTCTATGGCGTGTTTGTTTCACATTAAGCTAACAGAATATAACAATTACACAGAAGAATGAAGCTAATATAGTTACAGTGGAGTAATAAATATTACACAAATAAAAATATTTGTTAATAACAATCCACTTATCTTAAGAAGTTGATGTTAATACTTCTTTGTTCTTTTTAAAATTGATTTCAAAGGCATATTGCATTCATCTACAGTTAAATAAATTCCGTATTTAAGAAATCTCAGCTACCATGTTTTCTCTTTTGCTATGTCACGTTCAGAGCACCACCAACATCCGAAGACAAAACATACCTAAAAACAGAATCAATTGCCGGTATGTCAAAATTCAAAGAAGAAATAAGTATTAACATCAACTTCTTAAGATAAGTGGATTGTTATTAACAAATATTTTTATTTGTGTAATAAGAATATAATAAGTTTGACTTTTAGTGCAAAAAATTATGTCCGTAAAAAAATTATGATCATTCTTTATTGAACAGCCCTCATAATTAATGTCATTATGTGTGGAAGAAAACATCAGTGAAGTGACCGCCACGATTTCGTTGGGTTGCGCATATGCAGTTGACCCAATTTTCAATTACATAAGAACGTAAATAAGGTCCAACTTTATGAATAACACACGTGATGTTACTCATAAAACCATTTACTGTTTACATAAACTTGAGATTTAACATAATCCCACAAGAGTAATTCAACGGTGTTAAATCACATGATCGCAGGGGCCAGTTAACATCACCACCACGGGAAATGATGAAAGCTCTAAACTTCTCCTTCAAAATATTGATTGTTTTTAGAGAGTATGACATGTGGCACCATCTTGCTGGAACTAGACGTTTCTGAGATCCATACCATCCCATTGAGGCTAAAAATAGTTCCTCTGGCACCACACAATACAGGGAAGATTTGGCAAACAAATGATCCATTTTGATGATAAATTTTCACAATTTCTACATTACATGGCTGTTTGTCAATAGCAACTCTAACCACATGAAAAAAATGACTGATGTAACTTATTAACAATGGCAGCTAGCACATGTTAAAGATAGGACACTCTTGTTGAAAGAGCCTCTATTTGGGGTGAATCATGGAACACCATTACAAAAACTCAAATTCTTCCGCCAGGTTGTTTATTACAGTAAATGGTAAATTGTATGGAACAGTTGTGATAAAATATTTAACATTTTTAATTACAGGAACTTTTGTAAGGTCTGAAACAGAACTCTCGTGTGGAGGATCAGAAGCACGAAACTTGCTGCAGCAAATAGATGCCACTAACCTACTTCACAGGTATTTAGTCTGAATTATTTTACAATAAACTATAAATCATTACATTAGTGAACTGAATAAAATATATTTTGTTACATCCGTGATAGTTGTCCAATTACACTTGCTTAGCAAAAATTGGAAGGTTTGAAGAAGTAGTAGGTTCTGTTCTATTCGACTTTGGATCATTTATATCACACTTAATATTACTGATTTCAAGTAATGACAAACATTATATAATAAGAAATAATGTCTAAAGAATAGATATTAATAAAGTGGTAGTTCATAGCAACAAGCTTACGAGGAATAGAGTAGATACAAAATAAGAATGAACATGGGTTGAGCCAATACGCTGTCTTGGTGTTGTCAGTTCCACGGCAAGCGGGCGACAGAGATGGAAGATATACCTGTCTTTGTCTCACCGAATCCGCCTAGCAAGTATCATACAGATACTTGAGATATGCTGACAGAGAAGTTCGCTTAATATTTCAGCATGTGTGTGACAACATACACAATGATTATCACACAATCTGAACCTTAAAACCTTGAACTGGAGAACAATTTGCTTACGTAGCTATCGTTCATATGGACACAAAAAAAAATGACTCGAATTAGAAGCGTTCCACGAAAGTAGGTGTTTGCTACAGTGAAACAAAATAGCGACATTTCAACGATTTGTGAATATAGTTTTGAAGCTGATATTGCATACATGGACATATTAGGTAAACATGGCCATCTGTAATTCAACTTAAGTTAATAACTATGTAGGCCATATAGATGATGCAACAAATGCTTAGGTTTATTGAAATCCCAAATTGTGACGTAGGACCAATCAGAATTAAGTATTGCGGTGGCTTAGCAACAAAAACAGAAAAAAGAACCATTGATTTTATTCTTAACTTTTTTCTTCTGGCTTGAACTCTCGAAGAGGGTAGACGTGTTTTCGGTAAAAGAATTCTTGAAACTACGACAAGTTATTGGAGTTCATCATTTATGAACGTTTAGTACATGTTTAAAATTTACATCGAATACGCGATGCTACGATAAATAATTTAAGTAAAAAAACTGTTGCATCATTTATAAATAAAAGGAGAAAATTAATATATAGTAAAGGGCTATATACATCAGTGGAAAAAGTCGCATGTAAAGAAGAAAATGATATCGAGAAATATAATTCCAAGTAAAGTGAAACAGTGTAAATTATTTTATTCCATAGTTGCCCAAAAGTGAAATCCCTTTTGTATGGATACCACGCCTGAGAAGTTTCACATCTCATCGCTCACCGCAGCTGCCGGAGACAGGATTTATAGAAATCTTTGAGAACTTCATCTTCACAGCTCTTAGACGAAAGGTTCATCGCTTCGACATCAAAGTAAGGTTTGGCTTCTACATGCGTCGCCACACCGAGGGAGCACGAAACTTTTGCGCGTGTGGGGCGAAGACCTCACTACGGGGTGAATCCTTCTTCAGATGTGTCACTGCATCGTGTGATATAAATCCAACCCACAAGGAGGGGAACCGCTCCAGTTTCTATTTTAATGATGCCATATTTGTATACTACCTGTAATGGACTTTAAACTAAATTTTGTTTCATTAAAATACTTAATAAATATGGAAGATATGAATATGTATTTATAAGTATTTTTTACACCATGAATCACTTGTACTAATGTTGTTCATTGTGTGCAGAAATTTTAGTCTTGCAGCAACATATCGCTTCTTTCAAGCAGAAATTTGCGACCATCATTGGTTCTCCTATATTTGAACCCAAGAGATTTCAGAATACTATGCATAGAAGATACAGAGTCCGCATATTCTATTTTCCCCCTCATTAAGTTGGTCAGCCTTTTGGCAGTTGCATATTCACCCTTGTCATATAAATCATAAATTGTTCTACGTGAAACACACTTTTGAAAATTGTCTCAGTTGGTTGCACGTTTTTTAGCTGCCCGATGTTTCCCTGGAGATCTAAATATGGAAACTTCTCCTAATTTGGTGGACTATTTGCCTTCTTTAACTATGTTCGTCACAGAATGAGCACTCACGTGATAAGCTTGTAACATCAATTCTCGACTCTGAGTGAAATTTGTACTTTCGAAAATTTCTTTAATTGACGACTGAAACAGTTATTTTATGTTGTCCCCAAAGAGTTTCAAATATTGTATTATGTGAGGTTATGTAGAGTGAGTCACGCACAGAGAAGCTATGTAAGTGGAAATGACGTCACAAAAGTGTGGAATAACAAACTTATTTGTGATTGGTGTGACGCGTATATCGTAAAACGTGGACCAATCAAATATAGAAGATTTTACGTTGCCATGGAGGATATTCAATATTCCTCTAGAGGGATTGAACGATTAGCGAAATGCTAATGTGTAGAAGAAGCGGAACCGGTCATTCTTCTCCTAACAGTCGCCGTGAACGGATGTAAGGTTCTCTTCTTAAACGCCGTTGTGTGCGGAAGAGTATAAGTTTATTCTCGTAACCATCATCGATTATAACTAGATAATCTTTACATTAAATATCATCGCTAGAAGACACACAATTTAATTATTATACACGGTAGTAAAAAAACGTATAAAACTTTTGATTCTTGCACGCATCCAGATAAACGCGTCACATCAAGTGAATCTTGTGTAAGAATAGTGTTATAAATGTTGTATCATACATCTTGTTCGAACTGGTGTTAATTGAAGTAAGGAAATAAAAGTTTCTACATTATTTAATACAGAGGAAAATGATTACTCATTTTACGTAAAATTTCCTTCCGCCGTACCACCCCTGTAAAAAGAAGATATCTAGCTCAACCGACTGAAGCCACGCCGAGGTAAGCTGGGACTTCAAGAATCATCAATTCCAACCCTGTTCCAAATGATCACCTCAACGAGGGGCATAATTCACCATCCTTCTATACGATTCGACATAAATCCAGTTCCAAAATGGCGCCCAACTGTATGGCTCGAATAGGCAGAAGGAGGATTACACCACAGGAGAATAAATAGTGTAATGGACAGGTAACTTCGAATCAAGAAAGAAGAAAGAAGAAAAGTGAGTACGGAAAATCTTAATAGATAATTAATAGAAAAAGTGACAAAATTATAATTTTCATTTTTTTTTTATGTTATTAAGAAAGGGAAAAATATTACCTAAAATGGAAGGTAAAAAATTAACAGACAATAAGAATAAAAATGTTGGGGAAGGAGTGGAAAAACTAGTTAGTGATAAGAGAGCAGAAATACAAGAAGTCAGGGAAGTAGTGGAAGGAATGATTAGTGATGATGCAGGAACAAGTAGAACAGAAATTATGCAGAGTAAAGTTAATGAAATGATAATAGACAGGTTAGAGAAAATGATGAGTAATTTTGATGCTAAAATGGATAATTTAAGACAGGATATGAATCAAAATTCAGAAAATTTAAATAGTTTTAGACAGGAAATAAGACAGGAAATAAAACAGAATTCAGAAAAGGCAGATCAAAATTTAAGGCAGGAAATGAGTAATTTAAATGCTAAGGTAGATCAAAATTCAGAAAAGGCAGATCAAAATTTAAGGCAGGAAATGAGTAATTTAAATGCTAAGGTAGATCAAAATTCAGAAAAGGTAGATCAAAATTCAGAGAAGTTAGAAGCTAGGATAGATCAAGGTTTAGGTAACCTAAGAAATGAAATTGAGAAAGGAAGAGAAGAGTGTAGAGAAGGCATAAAATCTTTAAAACAGAAAATAGAATCTCATGATGGAGAAATGTCTAAGTTAAAAGAGATGTTTCAGGAAATGAAAATAAGTCAGGAAAATGTAGTAAAAGATATAAGAAGTGAATTGGCTAAGGAGTCAGAAATCCTTAAGCAACAACAAGTAGAATTTGTAGAAAAACAAAAAGTAGAAATAGGGGAATTAGAGAATAGAATAAGACAAGAAATAGATGTAGTCTTATTAGATAATTCACGGAAATACCATGAGGAAAATATTGAAATACAGAATAATTTTGTAAGAGAGGTAAATAGTATCAGAAATGATGTTAAATTAATTGCTATTGAGGTGCAAACACAACAAGATGAACTAAAAGTTAAATATGATGAAGTCAGTAAGTTGAATAGTGAAATGATTACAAGAATAGATTTGGCACAGGAAAGTTTTGAGAGAGAGAAAGAAAACATTAGCAAGCTGAATCAAGTTGTGGTTGCATTACAGGCAAGCAAAATTTCTGAGAACCAGAGGGTAATAAAATCTAAGAATATTACATGTATTGACTCACCTGGTAATTCAGGTAATATAGTACAAAACTTAGAGAATTATTTGGAGAGTGACGATACAGAATCTTTGTCACCTGATTGTGAAGTAAATGGTAATGGACAAATACAAAACATGCACACACATACACAGTTACACAGTCAAGGTAACACAAATTGTACAAATTATTTGTTGCATGACATAAGTCCACCTACTTTCGAAGAAGAATCGGGAGACAATCCCAAAATATTTCTAAAGGAATTAGAAGAATATTTTAAAATTAAAAAGATTCCAAATGAATTTAGGATGATGATTGTTAAAAGGTGTTTGAAGAAAAATGCTTTAGAATGGCTGAGGTTAACACTAGCATCACATGAAACGTATAGTATGTTTAGGAATGTGTTTATAAATAGGTTCTGGGGTCCAGAAAGACAGAGAAGAATTAAAGTCGAACTGGCCACTGGTAAATTCGAGTTCAAGAAGGGTGTGTCCATGACAGAATATTTCCTAAAACTTGCTAACAAAAGTAAACTTGTGAATCCAGATATGTCAGAAACCGAGATCGTGAATATGCTAATACGACATTATCCACCGCACATTAGAAACCACCTAATTGTGGCTAAGCCCGTCGACTTTACTGATATGATTGAGTTATTATCAGAATTTGAGGCTCATAACCTTAATTCTGATTCTACTCATAGTCAAGTTGATCCTGACAAGACTCATATAGAACAAAAGCAAGTAAATAGACAGGAAGTAAGACCAACATTCAGGGAAAATCACAACCATACTAACCAAAACCAAAATAGTTTTAACCAAAATTGGGGCGGAGCACGTTCAAGAGACAACTATGAACGAAGAGAGTACAACCCCAGAAAGACATATGAATCGGTAGTGCCAGGTATAGGAAGGAGAATTCCAAATACTCCTAGGAGGAATTATAAAAATGACCAACCTGTGGGAAATGTGAGGAGTAATCAGGTGAATCAACTGAGGTTTTACAGGGGAAATAACTTAAGAACGGGTTATCAAAGTAGAGGAAGGGGAACTAGCATCGAAGACTCTTCATTAAGAGATTTTGGGGGTCCTAGGTTTGAAAGGGCAGACAATAACCTAGAAAGGACACGGACTCAGGGAATAGAAGGAGAAATAAATAACGGTAGTACCAACCCAACTGCTAGTGTAACTACCGACCGCACTAATGCGGAAAACTGAGTACCAAATCATTTTGTGCCTTGGAAAGTGGTTCGGTAAAAATGACACAGGGCAAAATCAAAATTCAAAATTTACCAGAAGATAAGCTCACTCTCTCCAGAAGTAAAGATCGGGAATTAGTAAATCCACCTCAGATTAACCTTCGTATAGGCGATAGCGAATATAAAGTATTGATAGACACAGGAGCTAGTTCATCAGTAATAAGTGAGAACTTATTCAAGGAGTTACTATCCAAGTTTAGGATTGAATATTTAAACGTGTGTAATGTATACTGTAGCACAGCTATTGGGAAAAAGAAAGATAAAGTTAAATATCAAGCGTTAATTCCTGCGCGAATAGATGATTGGAATTTCAATTTTATCGTATTGGTAATACCAAACTTAGCTCGTGATATTATTATTGGCAATGATGTATTGTATGATTGGCAAAGTGTGATAGATTTCGAGAAACATGAAATGAAGGTCAAAGGAGATAATGAAGTAATAAAGATAAATTTGTTAGAAGAAATTATATTAAAAGAGGATGAGAAGGATAGTATAAATAATGATAGGTTTTTTGTAGAAAATATAATATTATACGAAGAAGATATAATTAATAATGAAGAAGATGATAGTGGTAAAGAGAATTTACTTTTAAATAATAAAGAAAGTGAGACGTTTATCCTTGGAGATCATTGTTGCCAAATAAACACATTAAATACCGACACCGAGCGAAAACAAGAAGAGGAAGAAATGATATTCCAAAGAACGTTGAAAGAAAAGTTAGGGAAAACATACAATTTAATTCACGCGCAAAGAGAACAATTGAGGTTATGTATACTAAAGAACAGGAACGTTTTTAGTACGAAACCTGGATTGTGTAATAAGTACATACATACATTTAAGGTGAACGACATTGCTCCTTATCCTCATAAAAGTAGACCTGTGCCTATCACTATTAGACAACAAGCATCTGAAGTAATAAACGATATGCTAGAAAATGGAAATAAAATTTTAAAAGATTGGGTACCAAAGTATGGGCCAATAAAGGCAATATTATCAGACAACGCAACGGTTCACCGGAGTAAATTGTTTACTTCAGAGATGAAGAACAATAATATTAAGATGTATTACTCTTCAGCATATTTTCCCCAAGGAAATCCTTGCGAGAGAGTGATGCGTGATTTAGGCTTGTATTTCAGAATTCTGTGTCATTCTAACCACCGAGGCTGGTACAAATACTGCCATATTATTGAGAAAATCATTAACAATACCCCAAACTCTACTACCAAATTTTCACCAATCGAATTAATGACTGGACTACAACCTGAACCTCTAGTAATAAAAGCACCAACAACCTTAAAAGTAGATGAAATGGAATTGAATGAAGAAGAAAAGTGTGCTGAAGCATTTCGAAGAATAAAAGAAAAAGCAGAGAAAAGATTATCAAAGATACAAAGAAAAGGAGCGAAATGGAATCCTGAAATAAATGATAAAGTTCTCGTAAAGACATTTAATATCTCCAGTTCTAAAATCAAATCCTATTGGAGAATGAATTTGTTATATAAAGGTCCATATAAAATAGTAAGAAAATTTGGGGATCATACGTACGAATTAAGAGACGATGATAATAAAATGATAGGAAAATATCACAAAACACTTTTAAAACCATTCAAAAGCCTTGACACTCACAAGAATAAATGATTTAAAAAAAAAATAATAATAATAATATGTTTATGAATTACTGAAAAATGTTTTGTTTATTATTATTGTGTTCGAATAATTTCTGATTTTATATTGTTATTTTAAATTGTATTGATTGTTCATTGTTGTAATAATGTTTAATTATTGGGGCATTCTTCAGAATATATGGAACAATATTATTGGGAGATTTAAGTTAATTTTCCATATATTCTGAAGAGGGGCATCTGAAACAGTTATTTTATGTTGTCCCCAAAGAGTTTCAAATATTGTATTATGTGAGGTTATGTAGAGTGAGTCACGCACAGAGAAGCTATGTAAGTGGAAATGACGTCACAAAAGTGTGGAATAACAAACTTATTTGTGATTGGTGTGACGCGTATATCGTAAAACGTGGACCAATCAAATATAGAAGATTTTACGTTGCCATGGAGGATATTCAATATTCCTCTAGAGGGATTGAACGATTAGCGAAATGCTAATGTGTAGAAGAAGCGGAACCGGTCATTCTTCTCCTAACAGTCGCCGTGAACGGATGTAAGGTTCTCTTCTTAAACGCCGTTGTGTGCGGAAGAGTATAAGTTTATTCTCGTAACCATCATCGATTATAACTAGATAATCTTTACATTAAATATCATCGCTAGAAGACACACAATTTAATTATTATACACGGTAGTAAAAAAACGTATAAAACTTTTGATTCTTGCACGCATCCAGATAAACGCGTCACATCAAGTGAATCTTGTGTAAGAATAGTGTTATAAATGTTGTATCATACATCTTGTTCGAACTGGTGTTAATTGAAGTAAGGAAATAAAAGTTTCTACATTATTTAATACAGAGGAAAATGATTACTCATTTTACGTAAAATTTCCTTCCGCCGTACCACCCCTGTAAAAAGAAGATATCTAGCTCAACCGACTGAAGCCACGCCGAGGTAAGCTGGGACTTCAAGAATCATCAATTCCAACCCTGTTCCAAATGATCACCTCAACGAGGGGCATAATTCACCATCCTTCTATACGATTCGACATAAATCCAGTTCCACGACTGTAGGAAAAGGACACACACACATTAACAATATTATATCTATTCTGCTTAAGTAAACTCTTATGGGCTGTTTTGCAGTTACTACTAGCTGGTTGCTGGTTTGTAATTTACGTCCTCCAACGTTAAGTCATATCGGACGATGAATGGAATGGGTGAAATGATGCTCAAATGAGTACGGGGTCCACAGAGCTTAGAGTTACCCGACATTCGTCATTCAGGATAAGGGAAAACCCCGGAAAAACCTTATCCAGGTAACTCACCCTGACCGAGATTCGAACTCGGGACCTCTTGAATGTGAGGCAGACATGCTACCATCACGCTACCAAGACGGGCCAGTTACTACTAGACGCACCAGTACTAGGCTTGCTAAGCGGTATATTTACTAACTTTGAAAAGCATGTGTGCACTCTTTAAAGATCACCACATTACTGAATGCAGGGTACAAAATGCAACTGCAGCATAGCATGTGTGCTTTTCTTCAGTGACAGTTAATGATTCTTTTCCTACTAGTCAAGCGCCTTATCTTTCCATATCCCTAAAATCAGATGTGCTACAAACATGGCGTTTGGGCAGGAATATTCAGAAAAAATATCTCTGTAACATGGGAAAAACAAAATAATTGTGTAATTAGTATCTTTAAAGTGCACAAAGAAATTAGCTGTATGGTTCGGCAAAGCGAGCCAGTATGTGTGCTTAACTGTACAACTTTGCATGCACCGCACTGGCTAATAGCGATGAATCAGCCACACCTAGCCCCACCTTATGTTTATTCCTATTTTGTAGCTACCTTAGCTCACTATTGCCAGTAACTATTGGCATCCGTTGCTTTGACAGTCTTAGGTTTCTATGTACCTAGCCAGTAGATAAATTGAAGTCAACTATTTAAGAATTCCTGTGGCTGGTTATTAAATTTGTAGGCATCTTACCAAACAAGACAGTGTTAGCTATGCTCGACATATGCAAAAGGGGGAATGCTAGCAAGCTTAACAAGTGTGAAAGTTAATAGTTACTTGCCCTTGGTGTGTTAGTTATAAGTGATTTAATTGTATTTTTCAGTTGTATGGATATTTTACGGCAGCTATGTGAAATAATACAACTCTCAGCAAATATGCCACTCCTGGAACAATTTCTGCGACAGCTTCTGGAAGATTTGGTTAGGATACAGGATGAGCAACATACTCTGGAAGAAGCTCTTAGAACAAAAGATGAAGAGCATGAATTACGGGTAAGAGTTTCTTTATGCATACTAGTAGTTCTGTGTACCGCATTTATTCAGAGTATTATATATGAAATTTTGGCATCATAAAGCTGGCAGTAAATGAATATTTCTTCCATATGAATGGACAAACAAAACACTACCAAACAGTACTCTACAGTAGTGAATGCACAACAAAATATTCAGTTCTCTTCCCCAGAACCAAACTGCACTTCCAATTTAGACAGTAAACACATTTCAAATCACAAAATAATTCCTCACCCTTACTATTTTAGCCGGCGTGCCCCAGGGTAGCATCCTTGCACCTCTTCTTTACAGTCTATATACTTCTGACATGCCTGAATATCCTGCAACAAGTACCGCACTATTTGCTGATGATACAGTCATCTTTACCTCGCACTTCTCTATTGAAACTGCCATTGCAACCCTACAATCTTCCTTGGACATTTTCTTGCACTGGTTATCTTGCTGGCATATCACGTTTAATCCAAGCAAATGTCTTCTTAAGCTTTTCACCTTGCGCAGGCCTGCTGCTCCGGCAAATATACAACTCTATAACACTGAAGTTCCGTGTTACCTTCTGATTGTGCAGTCAAATATCTTGGTGTTCATCTTGATCGTCAGATGACATGGAGTACACATATCACAGGCAAACTAAATCAAGCCTATGCTCATCTTCACAAGTTGTATGCTATCCTCAACCACAAATCCTCTTTACGAGTCGCATGTAATCTGCTACTATACAAGAGTATTCTATGACCGCTTCTTGTATATGTCAGTCCTGTATGGGGATGTGCTTCACCTACTCCAGCTATTTCAAAACAGGATATTACGATTGTCTGTGAATGCCCCGTGGTACATCTGGAATGCACAACTGCATAGAGAATTGGACATAGTCAGCATTAATAAGTACATCTCTACAACGACAAGCAGATTCTTTGCTCACCTTCCTTATGTATCAGGTGCTTTATTCTTCCAACTGGGACGTCGCCTTGATGCTGCACCAAGACTGAAGGCACGCTTGCCACAGGACATTTTATTTTTATAATGTTTATTTATTCTGTAATGAAGAAGCTATTTAATTTATACTCACACTAATCAGACCAGTTTGTTTGGGGACTCCAATATGAGTATCTCCTTTCCCTGTATACTTTAATTTTATTATGTATATTATGTATATAGCTCCACAATTTGTATAGCACCAACTGTACTGAGCAATTGAAATAAATATTCAAAAAAAAAAAGTCACAAAATGTTAGATAGAGTGAACATAAAAAAATTCAATGCCATGGCTGGAATTTGAACCACGGATATCCTGGTTTCCGTCCAGTTGCTCTAACCCATTGAGCTACCATGGCCAACGTGCTGTCCTGACACCGTTTAAGTGGTGTATGTCAGATGCGAAAGCCTGTAGTGGTTTACCGGAGAAATACACGAGTCAAATGGAGAATTTAATGTCAGGACGGCAAGTTGGCCATGGTAGCTCAATGGGTTAGAGCAACTGGACGGAAACCAGGATATCCGTGATTCAACTCCCGGCCATGGTATTGAATTTTTCATGTTGACTCTATCTATTCAAAACCTTAGCCTATATATGGCTAGTGTGAAGAAATGATTAATTTTCATCAATTAACTAAAATCACAAAATGTTACTTATTCATTCCTTTGATTATATGTTAGAATTCCATTTAGCTTACATCTTACACTCTGCAGCAGAATATATAGATACCATGCCATTTTTTAAGAAAAACAGTTATTTGAAATGTATTTTAAAAAGCAATGAACTAATTTTCAAAGTATAGACCATCGTTCAGTGAGGTTTATTACCCCATGATCGTACCAGTCTCTGGTTTATAATGTGAACAATTCGATGACATCCACTTGCACTGCTTGTGTTGTCAAAATTTCTTCTATGTAGAAATTGGGCTATGGATAAAAAAAGATGATCATCTGATGGTGCGAGATCTGGGCTGTATGCTGGGTGTGGTAGCAGTTAGATTCCTCCCAATTCCTGAATTTATTTCCATAGTTGTTCGTGCAGTATGGGGTGTTGATTTGTCCTGTTGCAATAGAGCTCTATTTTGGTTAACTAATACTGGGTATCTCCGTCTCAAAATTTCATGAACTCGTTCCAGTTGTTGAGAATAAAGTTCCGCATCAATCGCCCGCCCATTTGCAACAAACTCCCAGTGAATCAAACCTTCAAAATTCCAACAGACACACAACATTACTTTGGGACTGAACTGATTTTTTTAACGTTGACTTTGGCAGGTTGGCGGGGATCAAGCCACTGTTTTGAGGCATTAGAGTTTCGTTAATATACCCATTTTTCATAAAAGTGACAATTCTCCTCACAAATCTATCAACCATGGCATTATGGATAACCTGTCAACAGATATCCATTCTACGTTCAGCCTGTTGAGGTGTCAGTTCACGAGGTACAGATCTATAGCTTCTGTATGATTTTCCAAGTGTCTTAATCTGGCGATGTATGGTATCTTTTGATGCACCAAGTTCTTCTGAAAGTCTACAGGTACTCCTTTGCGGATTTTCTTGCAAAACTTGACATGTAACCTAAATATTCCATACCTTAGGTCTTCCAGAACGTGGTATATCTTTAGGATTTTCGTCTCCATTGTTGAAACATTGGAACATCACATGCTCACTAACAACACCTTCTCCTTCCACTTCACATACTCTTCGAGCTGCGGCTTTATAATCTTGTTTCCAGTAGTGTTTTACAGGGACTTTAGGTTCAAACTTTGTTATCTCCATTTTGTGATTGTTTATTATCAACTGAAGACTGATACATGCTCACAATGTATGCCACACTAGCCATGGCATCCTTTAAGTAAAACATTTATTCATCCTTTTGATCATAGTACATGATATAGGACACATCAAGTATTTATAACTAAAAATTATACAGTAAACATTTACACAACACAAGTTTAGAAATGAAAATTCAGAAACTGTATGTACAATATAACAATTTATCTGTAGTTGATATTAAAAAAAATTCACCTATACTATAAAAACAATGTTCTAACAGGAACTTTTTCACACAGTTAAGGAAGTGCAGATATTGTCAACCTAGCATAATAGGTTACGCACCCAGAAGGGATTCATGGAAAAGTATTTAAAAACTCATCAACTGAGTAAAAACAATGTTGCAATAGCAGATGTTTCACCTTGTGCTTAAATGCAGTTTCTGAGGTGGTGAGTTTAATATTATCGGGGAACTTGTTATATAAGGTAATTCCAGTGTCTTACGCTTTTGCTGAATAGTGATGTATTATGTGTAACCATGCTCAGTTTATGCCTATTTCTAGTGAGATAATCATGTTTTTCAGATTATTAAATTATAGATGAGTCGTATTTTTTACACATCTGCTTCACTTTCGTACCTATTTTGAGGACATGTTTTGCAAATCATCGCTTGCATCTACGGCTCTTGTGCGACTGAAGTTAGATCCAGCGGTGTGGGTAATTCTGGGGTTGTTGCTGCCATCTGTGGATTTAGTGATGAACTTAAATGTGGGATTCTCTTCTAGCGGGATTTCAAAGTTCATTAGTTGGTTTTTATGTTTTTCTATGTATATCCTCTCCCATATGACGAGTTCACTATGTTTTTGTACGTATTTTAGTAATTCTGTGTTATCTTCAATTTCATGATTTTCAGACCAGAAATGAGCTGCTATTGCGGACTTATCAATATTTTTGTATCTTAAGTGCCTGAAGTGTTCTTTCTTTCTAGTGCCTATGTTTCTTTTTGTCCTCCCTATGTAAATCTCGATATGTTTTTCAGAGTTTGTATGAAAATAAACCAAGTGCTTTCTAACAAACATCACGACTTCTAGTATATATAGACAAGGAAGTGGCAATATACGGAGTGATTTTAATAAATTGATACAAGAACCCCTTTGTTTCTTTCCCATTATTGTACTGATTACTAGTTTTTGAATTTTAAAGATTATATTTTGTTTATTCATATTCATTTATTGCATCCGTAAATCATACATTCATGATGTGGAATTGTCAAATTACTAACTACACAAAAAATAGTAACAAAAAACAAGAATTACAATAAGTTGTTAAGCATAATAACCAAATAAATAATTAAAATTTACATTCCTTTTATTCCTACTCTTTGTCATTTAAATAATCTTCAGTTACCCAAAAAATCACTCTAAATTTTAGTATGCTATTGAAATGAGCAACGTATGTAAATAGCATTGCCAAACCAAAACAACCCAATAAATTTTCCAAAACACCAAAATAAAAAGAAACTCTCCTTACTTATAAGACAGCCTAATAATTGTATAAATGAATAATTAAGTGATAATTCTTTGCTTCTTATGAGACTGTAATATTCTTTAATATTCTCTTAAATATGTATGCTATGCATCAAACTTCCATAATGTGTACATAAAGTGCTTGTGTAATAGTTCTTTATGATTTGTAACATTTCAAATTACAATACGAGATTGGATACCTACGGTCTCGTCTGATAACCAGTTGAGTATTGTAATTTGATGTTATGATACATATACTGTATAACATTTTATCTACTTTGATAAAATAATATTTTTTTACTTAAAATTTGTACAATACATAGAGCAGAGATGATGCCATTAAACTCTCAAATGAATGTAAGTATGAGCTTAGTGATAGTTCCCTTGCTAGAGATATTACTGACCTCTACCTCAAGTCTTTGACTAGTGTAAACATTACATAGAAATTGAAGCTAGCTAGAGTGAAGCAATGAATATTAGACAAATACAAGGGGCATCCAGAAAGTAAGTTCTGTTTCAATTTATCTCCGCTGTAGAGCTGTGATCACAGTTCCACACGTGTGCGGTAGATGCTCTGTATCAAGGAGAAGAAACGTGCGCCATTGTGAGATCGCTGTCAGCCACGCACGCTTTGTTGTGCTTGTTTACAACGTCGGTCTTGATTGAAAATCCCGCCGCTTGTGAAATCAGATCTGTGATTCGTTTTCTGAATGTTAGGAAAGTGAAACCAATTGAAATTTATCGGCAAATTTATGATGTCAAAAGGTGTTGTCTCTGTTCATGACAATGCTTGGCCACACACTGCAAATGCGACGAAAAACCTCCTATAGGGATTTGACTAAGACGTGTTTGACCACCCCCCGTACAGCCCTGACCTCGATCCTAGTGACTTTCATCTGTTTTTGCATCTCAAATCTTTCCTTGGCAGTCAACACTTCAACAATGACGAAGAGCTAAAAGAAAATGTTTCCAACTGGTTGAAGACAGAGGCGGCAAACTTCTATGAAGAAGGTATACAAAAACTTGTGCCTCGCTATGACAAATGCCTGCAAAATTTCGGCAGTTATGTGAAAAAGTAGTTTAAGAGTTGTAGAATTTTGTGCAATAAATAACTTTTCTGTATCTGTACACAATTTAATTTTATTACCAAACAGAACTTACTTTCTGGACGTACCTCATATAAATATTTGTAACAAAAACTTCACTTATCTTAAGAAAATGATGTTAATTTTTCTTTTTAATTGAGATTGATTTCACAAACAAATTACAATTGGACTGACAATGCAAGCAATCTGTGAAATCGATCTCAATTAGAAAGAAGAATTAAGATCATTTTCTTAAGATAAGTGAAGCTTTTGTTACAAATAGTTATATTTGTGTAATAGTGTAAACATATTTTATATTCCCATGATATAAGTAAAACTTGGGCAGCAGCGTACAAATATTATAATTACATATAAAAATATGTTTGTAATATTTCCAGGTACAAGGCCTTTTTGAAGAAATGGAAGCGCAGTTATCCGAGGAGAAAGAAAAACAAATTCTACAGGTGAGTTTTCAAACTTAAATCAATCTGATGTTGGTTTCCTTGTCACTTACTTAAGCTAAAGAAAGCCCTACAATTTACTCAGAAAGTTACAGTTTTAGAAAAAAGCCTTTCTCCATTAAGTTGGTTAGTTAAAATACCAGATTAGGCAACTTAGGCAACTTTTAGAGTTATAAAATGAAAGTCATTAAGGAACTCTGCTTAATTCAGGGGCTTTATGGAAGTATGGCTACTTTAACAATGAACAGCAAATATGAGGGTCGACTTATAAGACCTGAGCCTCGCATAATCTCCAGAAAGGTTAATACAAATGTCATATAGGTGTTCTAATTTAACTAAACCATCTCTGTAGTGTGATATTACCTCCTTGTTGCTGTGAAATCTTCGTCCTCCAAGAATTTTTTGAGGTTCGGGAACAAGTGATAGTCACTGAGTGCTAGATCTAGTGAATAGAGTGGATGTTCAAGCTAACCGAACTTTATTGCACATTTTTCTCGTTGCTTGTCTGAATGATGGGCCGGAGCATTGTCGTGATGGAACAATATTTTTTCTTTGTCAAATAAGTTCTTTTTCTTTTCACTCATTACTCAAACATTGGAGTAAGTTTGCTACAGGTAGACTGCAAACAAACTGCGGTCGGTGTGCACATGCGCAAGGAGAGCCTTCTCCCCTTGTATGCCATCCAAGCATCATGTGACTCCCAACCCTCCATTCCTGAATGCGACAGAGCGCAAACAACACTAAATGCATGTATTTTAATACTGTTTTGATTTTCAAAGTTAACAGAAAATAATTACCTCAGTCATAACCTCACAATCGATCAACAAATATATAGAATCATAGTTTCTTTAAACCCTGAGGAACTAAGCAGTGATTCGGCAGAAAATGCAACGATTGAATGTAACAGTGAACAGGAAAGCAAGTGAAACATGACTAGTGCAGCCGTGTGATGTAGGAGAGGCAACCTAAAATAACGTTGGAAGGGGAAAACTAGAGGACTCCAGTGGTGGTAAGCCACGCCTCCAGCTGCATTTTGTTCGTGGTCTAGTTATAGTAGTCACCTGTGATACATTTAGCCTTTCCCAAGTAATTAATAAAAATTCCCTGTGCATCCCAGAAAACACTCGCCATAACCTTGTTAGCTGACAAAATTGACTTTACCTTCTTTGGAGTTGGTTCACTTGGCGTAATCCACTGTTTTAACTGTGATTTACTTTCTGGAGTGTAGGGATGTATCCAATTTTCATCCATGGAAATAAGCCGTCCCAAAAATTCACTGGGATTTTTATAGTAGAGCTCCAAATTCTTAGCAGAAGCAGTTTTTCTTTGCAACTTTTGATCAGTTGTGAACAAATGCGGCATAGACCCTGTGAAAGCCCAAAACATTACTTAAAATATTATCTGCACGTTCTTTTGATATGTTTACAGCCTCTGCGATCTCAAACAACTTTAATCTGTGGTCTTCCAGTACGAAGCGATGAATTTTTTCAATGATCTCTGGAGTTGTAATTTAATCATTGTATATGAAGGGGCAGAGTCTTTCAATGTAGTGACTATTTCTTCCTTGATTTCTTTAGGCATTAAGCCTTTCAAATGGAATTATGTTTTTCCAAATCCTCCATTTTTGTGAAACCTCTACACTTGTCTTGTTTAAAATTCTGTCATTCAAAAGCTAAACAAGTTATTCACCTGTAACTATGGATACAAGCTGGTCTAGAATTAAGCTATATGATGCTGTCTGTCAAACTGGCCCAGTGGCGCCATCTTTATGTGAGACCCAGGACTTATCAGCCGACCCTCGTATGTAGAAAAATAAAGTATAGGTTTGTGTGAATAACTTGCAGCTAGCTATGAAAATAAGTCTAAAGAATGCTTTGTAACTGTTATACACAAGTTTTTATAAAGTACGCTACTTGACAGAAATGAGGGAATTATGGTTACAAGATTCTTTAACAATCTTTTACCTAAGTGGGTGGAAAACTGCAATAAAGGAAAAGACTTTTTCATATAATAAATGTTATGATATAGCTATATTTAAGTACAGTGTTTTAATTATGAAATAAATTTGACACAGAATGAGCAAATAATATGGCAGAGGACAAAAACGTTGGAAAACCAACTGGCAGAAAAAGAGCAAAATCTTCAAGAGGCCTTGAGAACACAGCAGGACTTGTCTAATAGATTACACACACTACGAATACAAACAAGAGAAGAAAACGAGAGGTTCGTGCAAGCAAAGGTAAAAGTTTCAAAGGTTACATGTGCATACTAACCTTCTATTTTAGAATTTAGGAGTACGTATTTTTACTAGTTTTCTTCTTCTTTAGTTTAGTTACTCTTCCAAGAAAAAAAATATTATTCTTTGATGTGATAGCACAAATTCTGAATAAAACTTAGAGTCAATATGAAAAATTCAATGCCTCGGCCAGGATCTGAACCACGGATCCCCTTTCTCTTCTGTCCAGTCGCTCTAACCCATTGAGCTACCATGACCAATGTGTCGTCATGACATTAAATTCTTCATTTGACTCGTATATTTCCCTGTTAGACCACTAGGGGCTCTCGCATTTGAGATACACCATTTGTGGCAACTTACTATCATAAGTACAGATGTATTTTTGTATCTTGACAGAAAGTGAATGATGCACAAGGGTATCTGGAGGAGTCCACTTCAGAACAGTTGCAACTGGAGGGGAGCGCAGGTCAGTTGCGTACCAGTTGCAAGCAAGGAAATAAGTGCAGAGCTATTGAATAATACTACAGGTTGTTTCAAAATGTGCATGTCTCCTGGTTCCAAAGGAGCATTTGGAAATGATGCCTTGTAGCAGCACATTAGAAAATAAGCCACTACATTTAAAAACACGAGAAGTAATAACCAATGTCTATAGATTTATAGAAAAGGAACAATGGTCTGGGTCAGCTATAAAAATCTGGGAAAGGGCATCTGAGGCAACAGTTGTGTCTGAAAGCAGTTAAAGTGAGTTATTAAGGAAAGAAAAACCATTGGTGTTAGTGCAACAACGTCCTTTTCTAAACACAGTAAACAAATATTAAGAACATGCACAAAATCTAATCTAATCCAGAAGTTGTTAGGCGAACTGTGAATAATTTTTAAAACACAGGAAAACAAAGACCACGCTGAAGAAAGTGCTTATGAAGCTTCAAAATTCTATTGTCCCCCAAGGTAGTTTCTGAATTTTAAAAAGATTTCTTTTGAGGCTAGGATTTATATGGAGAAAAAACAAGCATGACAGACAATTTTCAATGGAACATTGTACCATACGGGCAAAAAGGCTTAAATATTTACAAAATACTCAGAGATATCGCAATGAAGTTTATATAGTTTATATGGATGAAACTTATTCAATGCAGCACATACTGGACCATATGCCTGGAGTGAAACTCATTACAGGGACTCTGCAGCGATGTTGAAAAACTGACAGTTGGCATAAAGCATGCTGGAGGAGAACCGGGTTTTGTGTCAAACGCCTATGTGCTATTTAAGATCAAAAAAGGTATGTAGATTACTACAATAGTAAGAATTTCAACTTAGTTTATAAGAGCTGCAGTACTGGCTCCGAGAGCGACATTTGTTTTTAGACAGCTTGTGCAGATACTCCCCTCTCGTAATCTTATGCGTGTTACACATTGTGGCGATAGGTGCGTTATCCCCACCACAGTTGCTGCATGATTTCTATCAAGATAAAATAATATATCTGTACATAAATCCCAGGCTTCAGCAAATAACTCTTGTTATTTTAGTTAATTGATGTAAATTAATCATTTCTTCACACTAGCCGTATATAGGCTAAAGTTTTTGATAGATAGAGCGACTGGACGGAAACCAGGGGATCCTTGGTTCAGATCCCAGCTGTGGCATTGAATTTTTCATTTTGACTCGTTATCAAAAACCTTAGCCTATATACTGCTAGTGTGAAGAAAAGATTAATTTACATCAATTAACTAAAACACTTATAGTTGTAACAATCTAATAGCCCACTTCCATAGTATGGAGATAGCATCCCTGTCAGTACTTAGAAGAGAAACTTTCTTTAAGCTTTACAAATGAAAATCTTTTCCATTCTAAAATGTTAAAATCTAAGTTAACCTGCATGTTTAAAAAGTTCCCTAGGGTAATGGTTTTTGAAGTATTCAGTAAACAAAATATTAAAGTGATTTTTTTATTTCTATGTATGGTTTTTACCTAAGGAAGAGGCAGAAGTGCAGTTAGAGCTTGAAAGGCAAGAAATGTCGCAGCGAATCAAAAAATGGCAACAGGAGAGAGAGAATGAGAGGCTGAGCAGTCTTGCCAAGGGCTTTCAACTTGGCAAGCGGGTCACCACAGAACATCATGGTAGGTATAAACCAAATATTTAAGTTAATTGGTGGAAATTAATCATTTCTTCACACACGTGTATAAGCTAAAGTTTCGGATGGATAGAGTCAAACTGAAAAATTAAATGCCATGTCCGGGATTTGAACCACGTATCTCCTGGTTTCCGTCCAGTCGCTCTTACCCATTGAGCTACCATGGCCAATGTGCCGTCCTGACACTAAATTTTCCAGTTGATTTGTATGTATTTTCCCAGTAAACCACTAGGGGCTCTCGTATTCGAGATACACTGAAAGTGGTTTACTGGGAAAATACATACAAATCAACTGGAAAATTTAGTGTCAGGATGGCACATTGGCCATGTAGGTCAATGGGTAAGAGTGACTGGACAGAAACAAGGAGATACGTGGTTCAAATCCCGGGCATGGCATTGAATTTTTCAGTTTGGCTCTGTCATAAACCAAATAATTTGTACGTGGTGCTTATTTCCAAACCAAATTCTAATTAGATTTATCTGACCTTTCTGTGGTGAGGATTATATTTCCACATTACATATAGAAGAATATCTATAATTACATATAAAAGTATATACTATTATTTCTTCTATACATGTTACAATTTCTGCACCATATGAACTATGAACTAAAAGCCTGGTATTTAAAATACATACACCATAGTCACTCGCCACAAACAGTGTGTATCTCATTGTATATGAGAACCCCTAGTGGTTTATTGGGAAGAATATGAGTGACTTGGAGAATTAAATGTCATGTTGGCATGTTGACCATGGTAGCTCAATGGTTAAGAGCAACCAAACACAGACCAGGAGATCCGTGATTCAAATCCTGACTATGGCATTGAAGTTTTCAGTCTGACCCTATCTATCCAAACCTTACAGGGAAACTATCTCAGCCTCAGTAGTGTAGATGGCAGTGTCTGCCTCACATTCAAGAGGTCCCGAGTTTGAATCTCAGTCAGGGCGAGTTACCTGGATAAGGTTTTTTCCAGAGTTTTCCCTTATCCTGAAAGACGAATGTCGGGTAACTCTAAGCTCTAAGGACCCTGGACTCATTTGAGCATCATTTTACCCATTCCATTCATCGTCCGATATGACTTAAGATTGGAGGACGTAAATTACACACATACATGCACGCACGCACACATGCACACACCTGAAAATTTGATGGTATAATGCCTGCTGTATATAAAATATGTGTGCCAAAAATCTGCTGCAGAGTTTAACCACAACGCCCAAAACTGAAGTCTGGAAAGGGCCATGTGACCACTTGCAAGTTGCTGTTGGACATCCCTCGTCAGCTCTGTGACGGTGCTCCTTACGTATGCCATGTGTAGACTGCTACCCATCAGGGGTAAACAATGCTCTGTTACTATACCTACATGTTCATACGTATTCTAGACCCATTTTCGGGTACTTCCAACTATCCTCTGAACCCGATATTTTGTACACAGGCCCCACATAGTGTACAGATGATGTCATCAAACTCTCAAGTGAATACAGGTATGAGCATAGTGATGGTGTCCTTATTAGCCTACACATGTAGAGTGGAAGAACAGTTAATTTTCATTTGTAAAGTATGTTAATTGTAGCTTTAAAATTCAGTATCTGGTTAAATGAAGATAGAATTAAAATATAACATGTAAATTTTTGGATTTACAGGAAGTTATCTCAAAATGGTCTTTTCTTTCCACATATTGAATAGTACTCTTTAAGGAGCTTATAAAATCTACAGGAATCTTCAGGAGTTTGGCATTAAGTTTAACTTACTTTCTGGACTTGATGACCATGAGTATCCATCTGTGCTAGTACTCTGATTTGTATTGCAGTTCTTCCTTGGTATCCTGTGGAGCCAACTATTAAGCATATAAGAAATGTTCTACATGACTGATGTTGGCCTGTAAAACTCTAGAACAATTTAAATTTATTTTGAAACATATATTTCAACTAAAGTTCAGGAAATTGAGGAGCTATGCTAGGTAGCGAATCCTGGTCTAGAAAGCCAAATTTCCGGCTGGGGGTGCCAAGATGTTGACTACATCTCCCCTCCATATTGGTTGGATGATTTCCCATTTCTGCGCTGTGTATGTGGGCATAAGACCAGCAGTCGTGTTGGCAGGCTTTGGCCTGTTATGTTTTGGATTACTTTATTTCACCTAAAATAAACATAACTGGTCAAATTGAAATTGGCGGAGAAACTTTCTTTTGTGCGACGTGAGAATATTTTCTAAGTCCAAAGGTGCACATATACGCATGCACAAGCAGACAACTTGCAGTCCTCGTGTTGCAGGCAACATGAGAAAGATATGTAAAACTTGTAGCCAACCTCTGCAAAAATGCCCCAGACATAGGTGACGCAGTCTGTGTGCAAAGGAACGTGGTTTGAGCAGGCTAAGTTATCGCCCTGTCAAATTTTGTTACTCATGCACTGCTTTGCACATAAACAATCCTACGACACGACAATAATGGAGTGCTCCGTAGGAAATACATGTATGAGCTTAATCGGAAAAAATCGCCGCGTTGCATATTAGAAAGAAGAGCCAAATTGGCAATTTTTTTATTTAGATATGTTATATTATAAGATTTCAAACAAAATTTTTGAAATAAATTATTTCTTGAAGCAAATTTGTTGATAAATTACCTTTAAAAAGACTTGATTTAACTTGAAATGAATGAAATACAATGCAAATCCTGTAAATCCCTTGAGGGCAAAGGCCTCCTGCTGTGCAGGGAGTAGCAATCAGGAAGCTCATTTGGGTTGCAACTCCTAAGAGCCTTGTGCAGTTGCTGCACTCCACTAACAGCGTACTTTCGTGTCCTTAGTGCTGTCATTGTTTACCTGACACACTTAACACATACATCATTGTTCATTTATGATAAATCTATTTCCTATAAATATATTTAGCATAAAAAATTAAAGCAATAATATTTCTGAAGTAAGACCATTGTAAGATTACAAATAGTTTTTATAATTAATTTTGACGTCACTATTACTAAATTCCTCCAACCACACATAAGACCACTGTGCTTACTTCTGGTAAAGTAATCAAATAAAAATTTAACAAAGTTTTCAAATCTTCTACATCAGTGTTTCTCAAAGTGAGGTCCACGGACCCCCAGTGGTCCACGAGGGGATGTCAGGGGGTCCGCAAGGGGTCTCTTAAGTCAAGTTATATTGTTGAATTAAAACTACAGAAAATGTAGAACTGTATTTACTGAGTCACTTATCTGCTCGGTGCCAAATTATATTTGTTTTAGTTAACATTTCCTATACAGCGATGTCGTAATGTGACACAGTTGAGAGGTGCATTCAACGTAACAGTTGGGAGCGTGTAGTATAGCGTTATAATAGCAGCGACGGAAGGTTGTCGAACTTGCTACCAAAGGACGTATATTTTGCCCTTTCCAACCACCTGTATATCGGAGCAAACATTTTCAGTGTTGCAGCATCAAGCCATTGAGTCCGCCTCACTTTCAAGAGGTCCTGAGTTCGAATCTCGGTCATGGTGAGTTACCTGGACAAGGTTTTTTCCGGGGTTTTCCCTTATCCTGAAAGATGAATGTCGGATAACTCTAAGCTCTATGGACCCTGGGCTCACTTGAGCATCATTTCACCCATTTCATTCATCATCCAGTATGACTTAACGTTGGAAGACGTAAATTACAACAACAACAACAACAACAACAACAACAACAACAACAAAATCAAACCATTGTAGAGAAACAGACATACCAATGTACTTGCCAACGGACTTAACAGTAAAAATCGCCAACGGTAAGCCCAGCTTAACTGAGCTTATTCAATAAAAAAATTTAAAAAAAAAAACAATTGAATTGTTCACATTAATACATTCCAATGAACAAAGTTTCAAGCTTTTGCTACATAAACTGATTTTTTTAGTAACCCAATACTAACTTTGTTGAAATGGTCAAATGGTGGGTTCAAAACATTATGAATAACTTTTTTATATCTATGAAGTAGTTTCTTTACATGGAAAATAAATTCATTTTTATAACATGTGCATGATTTTATTAATCCTTGGGTAATCCAAAGAGTGTGGTATTTCAAATTTTTACTGATGTAAGGCTAAAGTTAAATAAAAATCTAGTTGGGCAAACTTGTATAAAATTTAATTCAAAGTGAAAAAAAAAAAATTAATTTTAATAAAGACAGTTTAAAAATACATTTTTTTTATTTAAAATACATTTTATAGAAAAGTTTATTTTATTTAATTTAACTTTAATTTTTTAATTTATTATTAATTAAATTTAAAACTAAATATACAAGAAAATATTTAAATTATACATGCAGTAATTATTTAAATTGCAATTATAACATTCAACCAAAAGTCGACTCGTTTACATAAACTGAGTTGCCAAACTATGGGGGTCCGCAAACAAGTTGTTAGGTGATAAGGGGGTCCTTGACGCAGAAGAGTTTGAGAAACACTGTTCTACATACAACCTATATGTGTCAGGTTTCACGTGCAATAATTTATTAGAGTAAAATGATCTTTATTATATTCAGGAATTTTTAAAATAGCCTGAAAGCATCCAGCCAATGTTTGCTTGTTGGATTGTTTGTAATTTGGGACTGTTGTTCTTTTGAAGGTCTGCTGAAACAGTTGCAACTTCTACAAGAAATGGCATCAGTACTTGAAGGACGAAATGAAGATGATGTGCTACATAAAAACTGGTAAGAGTCTAGAATTATAGATCCTATTTTTCAAAATTTAAGCAGTAAAATTATGTGTTTTATGATAAGGCAAAGAAGTGTCAATTCATTATGTTTAAGCAGAATAGATTACAAATGTTGTTTTCTAATGCCTTGCATCTGGCAATGAAGCCATTAACATTAGATTACAAATGTTCAAGGTGAGAAATCAATGAAAAAGAGATAAATTAATTATTAATCTTAATGAATACAGTTCAATCTGATTTATACATTTATTGAGGGAAGAGGATTCATTCGCTAATGAAAACAATAACATTTACATTTGTGCCCTATGCACAATCATAGCTAGTAGTGGCGGGATCCAGCAAGGTTACAGGATAAGCAAAATGCTGTGTGCTCTGTTAGGTTTTAAATGAAGAATCCTGTATGTGTAAACAGATGATACTATTAATCGTAAAAACTATTTGTAGTCGGTTTATTGATACTCGTCACTTAATTTTTTATATTATTGAGGGACTAGCTTCAAAGGCCATTGCCTCCATTTTTAACCTCTTTCCAACTAGCAAAGATGCTAGGCTATGGAGGCAATGGCCTTTGAAACTAGTCCCTCAATAACATAAAACAGTAAGTGACAATTAAATTTAAAGGGAGTCGATTAATGACGCTAAACAACACTTACTTTTAAATTTTTCTGGAACATGTTTCAGAGACTTTGCCTTTATCCTCAACCGACCATCGACTGGTTATCATTGGTGTAATTGACGATATTTTGTCATAGGTCTCCTCTGGTGGTGGTTCAAGGAACTTGCTGAACAAATCTTTCTGGGGGATGTCGAAATTGAATACTTTGTTCATATTTTTTGAAATGAAGATTTGTTCCCATGTGGATAGTTCTTGTTTTCCTGATGCATGTTTTAGTAGTTTTGGTTCTGCATTTATGTTGTGGTTTTTTTCTCAAAAATGCGTGGCAACTGCTAATTTTTCTAATTGTTTATATTTTATGTTTCTAAAGTGTTCCTTTGCTCTTCTTTCTAAATTTCTTTTGGATTTTCCAATAAAAATTTGTCTACAGTCACAACATTCAATTTGATATATACCAGATTTTTTGTTAGATGGAATGGCATCTTTGATGTTTGAGCAAATTAGGTTTTTTAAGGAGAAATGGTTGACTGGTGCTAGTTGAATATTTTGTTTTCTGAAGACTTTTTTGAATTTATCATAGGCCCATGGATGGTAAGTGAATTTTTTGAAAATCATATTAGTTTCTGTAGCTGAGAGGGTTGTGGTTTCCTTTATTAGCTTCTTCTTTGCTAAGTTCACTTTTTTGTCTACTAATGATTTGGGAAAATCATTTTTTTTGTGCTATTTCAATAATTTTGTTGTATTCTGTTTTTTATTCTTCTGCTGTGAGAGGGATCATAACAACACTGTTTTCAACACTTCTAAGAAAGGAATTGCAGTAAGTGACGAGTATCAATAAACCAACTACAAATAGTTTTTACAATTAATTTTGACGTCACTGTTACTAAATTCCTCCAAACACATGTAACATATAGATGATACTTTTACTTCGTGAACTATAGATTTCTTTCCGTTGGATTCTATTACTTTTTACTCTTAAACACTGTCACATTAATGATACTTCAGACTCTACAGGGTCTGATTACACAACGATTCCTATCCAGGAATGAAACCTGGGACCTCCGACTTAAGGAACCAGAATGCTAATTACTCAGCCACTGAGACAGTCATAAACTGATATTAAGAACTTAAAACCTTCTTGGTTTTTCTAAAGCATTTACTGACTTATTGTATGATAGAGGAATGTAAAGTTGAATAGGTTTCCTCAATAAGATATAATGCTATGAATAAATATTTGTTAAGTAGTAGGCCTTGGAATATTTTCTGATATCTCTGCTTCAACTAACAATTTCTTTTTCTATTATAATTATTGAAATATGCCTTTGTTTGTTTCAGTGATGTTGACAAATGCCACTGGCAAAAGTATCCAGAGAATGTGTGGACTGGTAGCTTAGGTCGAATGGAAAGTGATGACTTTTTTCAGGTTAGTGCATTATTATTATTGTAAATACACCATTGGAACTAAATCATACTACAACCAAGAAAGACATGCACATAAACAACAAAAGCAAGGCTGGGCTATAAATAAACAAAGGAAGACATTCTTAATGAGTAAGGACTATGATACAATGAAGCACAAAATTAATATAATTTTGAGTCGACAAGTACTCAGTGCTACATATATTGCTAGTGTTTACTTAGGATGCGTTTCATTATGACCTTCCTAACATCCTCAGCCAATGTTGAATTTTGATTTTGTTCCTTGTAACTTACATCCTCCATCGTTAAGTCATATCGGACGATGAGTGAAATGGATGAAATGATGCTCAAATGAGTCCAGGGTCCATAGAGCTCAGAGTTACCCGACATTTGTCTTTAAGGATAAGGGAAAGAACCTTATCCAGGTAACTCACCCTGATTGAGATTCGAACTCGGGACCTCTTGAGCGTGAGGTAGACATGCTACCATCTACGCTATCGAGGCGGGCAGGAAACGTTAACCAGCCTCTGTTAAACTGCTGATAATAGCATGCCTGTGTTGTCTAGGATTGCATCCATCTGATTTTATGAAATTTTCTCTGTGTTTCTTTCCTATATATGCCAAATTCTAGTTTCATATGTTTTCTGATTAGTTTCAAGTCTAAGACAAAGATTTCATTGTTTGTCTCTTTTTCTATGTAAGTTTTTGTTGCAGGATTTTGTAAATTAAGTAGTCTTGACACATCATTCATTTGCTTCTCATTTACTTTGCCCAAATGTCATCCACTTATCTATACCTATGTTTGAAAATTAGTGGGAATGCCTTTGTGATAGGATTTTCAAGAAGCTCTTGAAAATGTCTGCCAGGAATGGGGACAATGTGTTGTCCATAGATAGTCCTGATTTCTGTTTGAAAATTTTGTCATTAAATGCAAAACATGACTGCTCAGTGCAGATGTTTTTTAACTGAAGGTATTCCTCTATGATATTCTGGTCTAACTGTAGGGACTCAAGCCTATCTGCATGTACTGTAATGTTCAATTCTGACACCACTTTTGAAGAGAACCCAAACTTCAAGTTCATCAAGATACCAACAGAGATGAGTCTATTGCCTCCAAGGAGTTAACCAAATCAAAATTCAACAGTTGACATTAACCGAGGATATTAGGAAGATTTGATAAGATCTAGGTAAACACTAGCAATTTTTGGGGTTTTTTCCAGGTTGCCAGGTAAATGCTGGGTAGGTTAATTAAACATAACCCATGATGTAACAGCCCCAAGTGGGACTGAGCCTACCAACCCGACTGCAGGCCTCACGCCCACTTACGCATGGTAGAGGTGAGCGATCATCCAACCGATATGGGGAGGAAATGTGGTCAGCATCTTGGCATCCGTCAGATGGAACGTTGGTTTTCGTGACCAGGGCCGCTTACTTAGCGTAAGTTCCTCACTTTCCTCACAATGCTGAGTGGGCACCGGTCCTATACCCAGGACCTAAACTCCCCACCTTCGAACCTGGCCTCTTTCTGTGGCCAGGGACCAAGGCATGCTGCCTTAGCCTGCTACGCCACGGTGCAGGATGGGTAGGTTAATTATATCACCCAAATTTCCTGTCCCTCCATTATCATTTCACATCATCTCTCATATG
The DNA here is from genome assembly GCA_030765055.1 of Mantis religiosa. Taxonomy (NCBI): domain Eukaryota; kingdom Metazoa; phylum Arthropoda; class Insecta; order Mantodea; family Mantidae; genus Mantis; species Mantis religiosa. Next base: position 38,796,866 of record CM060960.1, read on the forward strand.
GTGGTCTCTTTCAGGGTAGAAGTGTCGGGGGGTGTTTCGGCGGTGCATGGCAGGATGATATGCTCTGAATGAACCACTTTCTCCTCCAGTAGGTTGGTTGTGATCTCCGATCAGGCTGCTGGGACTGCTTCAGACCCACTGTAGGGGGGAAGTCCGTTGTCTTGGCCAAGCAGGGGAGGTTTCCATCTAAGTAAATTGTAAGGATCCTGCCCTCTGCACTGTCGTGGCTCCTTGGGCCGGCCGCTCTCCGTCTCCTCTCGCCTCATCCTTCCTCCTAGGGATGCCCCACTTGAAGGCATAGGTACAATAGATCAAGTCTGGTTGCAATGCCTAATCTCCTGGTGCGGGCGCTACGGACCCTTAGCACTTGTGGTACCTCTGACGTTACTAGAGGAACCTAGGGCCGAACATTCGAGCCCCTCCTTCGGGAGTTGTTCGGATTGGGATGGTCTCAAGGGGGCAGTGGTTCCCGATACCAGTGGAAATCGGGTACGTCTAAGGACGTGGTTGAGGGAAGCCATTAATTCTCCCGGGTACTAGCCTGCAAAGCTAGTAGAAGGTGTGCTAGATCGCCAGGCGGCCCCACTGAGGTCATATCGGTAGCCTTCACCTTTGGGTTGGCGCACGTAAGTGGCGTATCCACTTCCATCCCGTCTTGTGTCCTTGGACCAGATGGGGGAGGGCTTGTTGTAACCCAGGTCTTGTCCTATGGAAAGCCCCACGGAGAACGCCGAGCGCCCTTTGGTACAGCTCGGATAACTCCCTGGTTGAAAGAGGCCCGGTCCTTGTTCCTACGGGTTCAAGACTAATGGGAGTAGAACCTCTGGACTCAAGTCAAGTGCCTAATCTCCACCATAGTAAGCAAAAAAACACTAGCATTGAGTGATAGTTTGACTCAAAATCATATTAACAAGAAAACATAATTGCCAAATATTTGAATAAATGAAACTGCTTATAAACCAAATTACGATGATAGTAAAATTAGCCATGATAATGTTTATTAGAATATTCTCTGTTATATACACTAGACTTAACGCAGTGTCTCGCAGTGGAACACTTTAGGAAAAGTTCTGCTGTAACACCTTTGTTTCGATTGTGTATCAAAATTATACTGGGAAGCAAAACTGCAAATGAAGATAACCAAATGTTTGCAATAATTGAAAATGCTTTTTAACTGCTGTGGTTCTACCATCCCATTTTATATAAGGCGTGAGAGGCTGCTTAATTTTGCTCAGGCTTCAAGTCTTTTATGTGCCGTAAATCTATGATGGGACCATTGGCTTTACTTCCCTCCCAAAGGAAGCTATGTCAAGGATTTTTATGACTGATAAAATCCATTCCCTCCTCCAGGTTTGAACCTGTGACCATGAAAGTTGGAATGGTACATTCTGTCTTTCATAGAACCCCATAAATACCAATCACAAATACTTAGGTCAGGAGAACAAGTTTCAAAAACAGTCCTTATGTGTACCAGGATTTCAGACATGTACTAACAAATAAATTAATTACTTAACTTTATTTTTCAGACGTGATAGTTGAAACTTTATGACTACCCCTCATATTAAGGTGCATTCTTGCTTATATTTTTAGAAAATGTACTCAGTACATATTACTGACTTTTTATGCAGGAACCTTCACACACACATGCATAGCTAGATGTCCAGCAGCAGACCGTCGTCAAGAGAACAGTTCAAGAGCTCAGCTAAAAGGAAGGATGGAAGTACATATTAGCAAAGATTTACGTTGAATGGATTTTTGTATAGTCTGCTAAATCTTTGGTTCTGAGCGAATATAATAAAATTTTCAGCTGAAAGCTGAATTCCATCTTTTATCATAGAGATATTATTAATGAAAATACTGTTGTTTCATTTTAAGTGTTTAACTTTTAAGGTGCTATTCAGTCATATTACAAAATCAGTATTCTTCAAGGCAGGATTTTACAGCAAGTGTCATTCATCATTAAAATTCTTAGTGAACACTTATTGTTGGAATTAAAGTGCGTTCCCTCAGCCTTTTGGCCAGTAGTTGCAATGCATGTTCCACGCACTATATTCAGTGTATATTTTTATTACTCTGTGGTCTTGAGTTCATTCAGACGTGTGGCACAAAACTGCTGTGCAATTCCCAAAGTGCTGAAGGACCGCTCTATAGAACCATTGCAAAGTCCAAATGGTGAAATTTTCATAAACTTAAAAATGTTCCACAGTACAGTACCTAACCAAAAAGGCGACATATTTTAATAAAGTTAAATGTGACTAAACGAGACATAATGCTTAGTTGGCAGCATTTGGAATTATATAAATACATTAAAAATTTTAAGTACGAGGTTGGGTCAAAAAGTAATGCCTCCAATTTTTTTTCTCTTTTAATTGCCAAGAAAATTGAATCCAATTTACATAGCTTGAAAACTACAACATTGATGGTTAATTTGTCACTATTCAATACAATCTCTGTCCTTTTCCACAGTCTTGGTCCACCTTTTAACTAGGGAATGTATTCCAGTGTGGTAAAACACACGGTCTTGCTTCCTAAGCCATTGACGCACGGACGTTTTCACAGCCTCCTCATCTTCAAAATGAATACCACGATGAGCTTCCTTTAGTGGCCCGAACAGATAGAAGTCTGATGGTGCCAGATCAGGTCTGTATGGGGGGTGAGGTAAGACTTGCTATCCCAATTTCTCAATTTCTGCAGTGGTGTAACGGCTGGTGTGTGGTCTTGCATTGTTGTGCAAAAGAAGAACATCTGCCATAGTTTTTGTTGGGCGAACTCGGCGAAGACATGATTTCAGGCTTTTTGAGAGTTCTGATATTGGACAGAATTTATTGTGCATCCCTGCTCCATTAAATCAATCATAAGCACACCCTCTGCATCCCAAAACACTGTCGCCATAACTTTCCCTGCCGACCGCTGACGTTTGGTGACGTGTGATGCCATTCCATTGACTGCCTCTTTAATTCAGGTTCAAAAAAATGAACCCACGTTTCGTCTCCAGTAACAATTTTTTCCAGCAACTCCTCTCCCTCCAAATTGAAGCGCTGCAAGTGTTCAGAGGCTATTGTTTTCCTTGTTTCTTTGTTTTGGACGGTTAACATTCTTGGTACCCAACATGAACAAACTTTTGAGTAACCCAGTTGTTGAATAATCGTCATCACACTATCTTTACTGAGGGTGGTAATGCGACACAATTCACCTGTTGTTACCCGGCGATCACCACAAATGATGTCATCGACTTGCTGAATGTTGCATGGAGTCACTGTATTCACCGGCCTGCCACTTCGCTTTTCATCTGCCAATGGTGTGTGCCCTTCAGCTTCATTACAGCGACAAACCCATCATCTAACAGTGCTGATATCCACCGTTGCATCACCATATACATTTTTTAGCCTTTCGTGAATGCGAATTGGCGTTTCACCTTCCGCAGTCAAAAATTCAGTCACAGAACGCTGTCTAATACGAATGTCGATGTCAGCCAATTTGCAAGAGGATGCAGTACTGCCACCTGTTGACTTAGGAAGTTACTACTGCAGGGGATTGGCGAAGAAGGTTTGAGGAATTGCGCCAAATTCAAAGTTTTCACATAAGTTATTTATTTAGGAAAAAAAAAATAGGAGGCATTACTTTTTGACCCACCCTCGTACTTAATTATTATAAGCCTTATTTCAAAACATTGGGTACTTCAAAATATAATATTACTGGTTGATAATCACTTTATTTCTATTAACATGTAATGTAACTTGTGCTTTTGTTTCTAAAATGCTGCTGTTTACATGTATATCATGCGCTCAGGAAACAATGATTGTTTTAAAGTAATTAGTAATTATTTCTGCACTTTGTTCTAAAAGTTAAAGACAGTGATATTTAAAAGTTATTGTTAGATACTTAGATATTGTTTATTTTGAAACAATTGGAATAATTTTAGTTATATAGAAGAAAAATATCAAATGTGTTCCTTCAGATGCTTTTAAATGACTCAGTTCTGTATCTTATCAAGTTTTTATCAAAATATATGAACATATTTTATATAATATATAATGAAGATGATTTTTATTTATTAAAGATCACATTAACCTCTACATCATGGGCGACGACATTATGTACAATCAAGTGTATGAATTTGTACTGATGTGTAATGGTTTATGTGGCTAATGAAATACTTAACCACCTCAACCACATCCTGTCCAGCTCCTAACCTAGTTCTAGCACTCATTTAACGTTTGTTACAGCCTCTTCCCTTCCCCATTTACTTCGTTACAGAGCCTGAAACCAAGCTGCGTACATAGGTTAACGCCTGAATGCCAGACTCATGACTAGGGCCTGGATTTTTAGGTTTTAATCTTATTTCACTTAAAAAGAAATCTAAATGAGGGTTTGATACCTAAAATAATTGAAATTGCTGCTTTCCCTGTTTGAAATACCTAAAGAATGTTATTTTCCGGTTTTCAACGTTAATTTGGAATGTCATATTTGAGAGTAAATTAATAAAACAAATTAAATATACCCTTAAATGTCATTTATCTCAATAAGGAAGAGATATGTGTGTAAGTCAGCACAACCGAGCTTCGAATTGTGCTCCTCCAAAGCTCTTCAGTCAAGAAAGTTTTCTTAAAAGCCCTTCCATACCCGATCCTCGACACCCACTCCTATCCGGGCAGGGCCCCTTAAGGTCATGCGCTGGACCCCCGAACACATTCCTATTATGTGTTTCAAATGGGAAGGTGTTTGTCCTTGAGCACTATTAGGTGAGCAACCAATCAGAGTCGTGCAGTGTTGTCATATGATATTCCCCCTAAGTGGTGTGTGGCAAGCAGCAAACTAATCAATCTCTAATAAATACTACTCGTGCTAAGACAAAAATTCAGATTTTGCAAAACCTGATCCATGAGGAAGGAGAGAGTTATGTATTTAACATAACCGAAAAACCCCATATTTTTAGCTCAAACAGTTTTCCTAATACAAATAAATAAAGTAGATACCATTATATTGTAACAATGCATTGCGACGTATATCATTATTGGTTGGCATGTATACGTGAACGTATATCTGAAATTACTCAAAACTGGTATGTAAGCATTTGACATGATGTGGTGAAAGATGAATAAGCCAAGTTGTTTGTTAAATTCGATGACAGGAAATGATACACTTCTTGATAGTCTGGCAGAATGTTGTAATAAGTTTCTCTTATTACAATCCCTCGGTGAGGCGACTTACCTTCCTCGGGATGGAGAGTCAAAGATCTTTTCAGCTTCCTTGGTACTGTGATGATATAGTCTGGATAATTTGCCGGCAGCTCTGTTGAGGAGCGATGAATTCTCTAATCTCAGGCAGTGGTACTGCACCAGCAATGGAATGGTGGATGGTGGCAACAAAATTAATTTTAAAACACTGCTTCACTTTTTTAGAATTTATTTTCTTCCTGTATTTTTACACAGCCGATGTTTTGAAACAAGATTTGTAAACATCTTTCTTGATTTTAAAGGCGTAGTAAACGCAACAGCGTGCCATTCATCATTTAAGTATGCTCTTTTTGACGCATCTGTGTCCGAGACGATGGCCATAACACGTCTGACCAGATCAAAAGAACCTTAAGGAATGAGCTTTCTCGAGTGAAAATCAAATCAAATTAAAATTTTTACTGAACTCTGATTGGTTCATTCTACCATGTCTTGTTGCTAAGGGACCAATACTTGAATTTGATTGGCTTGACGTCAAAGTTTGAATTTCTAGGCAATCTGTTGTGTCACAAACAAAGCCATCTTGATTTAATCTTTTCATCAATTTCAGAGGGCCAGGTTTGCATTACATCTCCATATATGGAAATTTTAACGAATTTCTCGAATTATATGAAAAATCAGCTTCAATGTGTCTGGTCACATTATATCTTTCTTTATGAATGGTTCGTAATCTCTATTTACTCAGAGTTCAAAGCAGCATTATTCACTTACTCTCCCATGTCAAGTGTATCAGCTGGATCACTGAGACACGATCTACCTTCTCCCTTACTACTGCTAGAACAATCCAATTGGGTTAATTTGGGCTCAAATTATGTTGCAAACAGAAATAATATTTTTAAACTGACTGACGTTGAATGACTCATTTACGAAGAAATTAACAAGGAACACAACAAGACTGGGAAAACTGCGTGAGACATCAGATAAACTACAAGACGACTTTTGGAAAGATATAGCACGTAACCAGATTTTGGAATCTATCATCATAAATTTGCAGTACTCAGACGTTGAAGACAATGACAATGACAAATTATCTCTTAACGTAAGTAACATTCACAGCTAAACAGATGCACCGCTGGTATTTTCGATGGATTAGAAAAATAAGTAATTCATAAACTATAATTAACTTTAAACTAAATATTTAAAACATTTGCATAATATACAAATGTTCATGTTGCAATTGTGATTTCAACAACCGCATTATTATAAAACTTTGGATAATTCAGTTTGCGTTATCACCACAAACACTCACAAGTGTGCGAGAGAGAGGGAAGTATAAAAAGAGAGGGGATATCGAGGTGGCAACGGTTAAGGCTCTAACGCATTTGATTGGCTACAGGCGAGAACTTTTTCTATTTGAAACACATAGATTTGCTTATGTCCTTAAGGCACCAGCAATCCCAATAACAGCTGCTACCAGGGTGCATCAGCGGGACCCTGACACTTTCTCCTTAGAGTCCCATCCAAAACTCTTTAATCAATAAAAAAGTCAGAAGTGAGCTGGCTAACAAACATCGTATGAGATAGGACGGGACGTGGTTACAGTACCTATATAGATAAAATATATATCACAGGACAAATAGCTTGAGCTTTGTTTATATGTAATGATAGCAAGAACAAACATTTGTAATGGCTGGCTATAGTGTTGCCACTGTTATGGCGCCATCTCATTTCACCTGTGCTCCATTTTAATTTAATGTATCAGAATCACTACTACAATGCCACATATTGATATTGATTGATATTGATAGTTTATTGATCCAGTTTATCAGATGTACATTGATTTTGGACACTTCATTTCTATATAAATTATTTAACAATATGACATTTGTATGGTGGTACCAAATTTTTACATATATAATTTACAATTCATCTCTGCTGTATATACATTTATTTAACAATTATTGTTTTAATTTACTTTTAAATTTTGGTTTTGAGCTATTCGTCAAAATTTTTATCTCACTAGGTAGTTTATTATACAGTTTGATCCCTCTGATATTAATGTCCTTTTCAGTGACACACCTGTTAATATTATACATGTGATAGTTATCACCATTTCTTGTACTATAGTGGTGGATTTGATTGTTTCGTACTAATGTAAGTCTATCGGTTATGAATAATATAGTACTGTATATATACAGAGAATAGACTGTGAACATATTTTCAGTTTTAAATGTTTCTCTGCATGATTCCCTTCCTTTTAGGCTATAAATCAATCTAATACATTTCTTCTGTAGAATTAGTAACATGTCCATGTGACATTTTGCAGCTGTACCCCATATTTCGATCCCATAGTTAAAGTAAGGATATATACATCCAAAATAAATCATCTGCAGAAGCCTAGTGTCTTTGTAACTTTGAAAATACCTAAGCAAGTATATAGATTTACTAACTTTATTACATATATAATCTATATGTTTAGCCCATGTTAACTGTTTATCAACAATTATTCCAAGAAACCTATATGATTTTACTTCTTCAATGGTGGTGGTGTTTATTTGCAATACTGTATTGGAGGTAATTTTTCTTGATGTATTGCGCCACATTACTTCAGTTTTTAGCATGTTACATTTTAAATTTACGGATTCAAAGTATTTGATTAGGGTATTAGCAGTGTGATTTAAATTTTTGTTTAGAGCTTCCAATGTCTTGTTCCAGCATATGGCAGTTGTGTCATCTGCGTAAGTTATTATAGCTGTATTTTGTGGACAAATAATATCATTAACATATATAATGAAAAGCAGAGGCCCTAGTACTGTTCCCTGAGGTACTCCATATTTTACTATTTCTATTTTTGATTGAATTTTGTTTACAATTTTTCCCGTTTTATGATTTACTTCTGTATATTGCTTCCGGCCAGTTAGGTAACTGGAAAGCAATTCTAGAGGTAGTCCCCTTATCCCATAATTTCTTAGTTTGTGTAATAAGATGCTATGGTCAACACAGTCAAATGCTTTAGTCAGGTCGAAAAATAGTGAGCTTACCTTATCATTAGATTCTAACTTACTTGTTATTTCATGTATATACTGTATGACTGCAGAGACTGTGGAACAACCTTTTCTAAACCCATGTTGAAAATCTTGTAGTACATTAGGTTTATTTAAATACCTAATTAATCTTTCTAATAAAATTCTTTCAAAAAGCTTAGCTATTTCTGATGTTAAGGTGATCGGCCTGTAGTTACTGACATCCTGTTCATCCCCTTTTTTAAATATTGGTTTGACTAATCCTAGTTTCAAAATTTCAGGAAATTGACCGACTTCAATGGAGTAGTTAATCAGGTGTGTTAAAGATTTTGAAATAGCTGTTTTACATTGTTTTAAAATAACTGGACTAATATCATCCCATCCACTACTTGCTTTTTTAGGTAGTTTGTTTATTATGTTGGTGATTTCGTTTTCTGTTGTTGGTTCAAGGAATATTGATGATTTGATGCCGATGTCATTGTTTGCATATACATTAGGAGACAGTCTATTATGTGAAGCTACGTTTATAAAAAATTCATTAAATTTCTGACATATGATTGTTGGGTCTTGTATTAATTTCCCATCTATGTTTAGGCTTATGTTTTGATGCAGCTTTTTGTTTTCCCTACACTCATTAATTAGGTTCCAAGTTGTTCTGCTAGGGTTATTTGACTGATTTATTTGTTCTCTATAAGTGGCTACCCTTGCATTTAGAAGACTGTTTATATACTCCTGTTTGGCATCTTTGTATTTACGCTTATAATGGTCTGAGAGAGTGCTTTTATATAGGGCATGCATATTTTTCATTTTTTCTTTGGATTTAACTACTTCAAATGGCAGTTTAACTCTTTTCTTCCTGGCTTTATTTACTCTAACTTTTTTGAGTGGACATGTAGCTTCGAAATGAATCCTAAACTTATTATAAAATTCATTCAATTTATGTAGTAATATTAGATGTTAAAGATGTTTGCATGGAATTATCAACAGAATAAATATTGACGGATAAGTACAAAATGAAATAGATGAATATAAAGCACCATGAAAACATTTGACTTATATCCACCTTAGAAGATTTCTTTCCAGTTAAGAAAATTATATCTTTGTTTCTTATTGTTGTGATAAGCATTAAATTTACTGTTTGTTTACATGAAAGAAAAATCCATTAAATATAACATATATACAAAGAAAATAACTATAATTCCTCATAAAATTTTGTAAAAAATTACAGGTTCCATTCTGGCATAAAGATATTACTGGCAGAGCCATCTCTGTGCAGGAAAACATGGTTGGTAAACTGGGATTTGTTCTCTCTTGGTGGACAATCAGTGGAACTAAAATGTGTAAAATAGTTATAACAAATGAAATGTATACCCTGAATTGCTTGGACATGTGTTCAGAAGTCCTCTATATTCTGGATAATGTTTACATAACTGGAAACCATTTGAAAAATATGACTGGGTGTTTCAGTTTCCTTCTGAATAATTTGGCAGTGAAGATTGAAGACGCAAGAATGAAATATGTAATTATAACACAGTTACAGATATTTATTCATAAAAACAAGAAAAGACTGCCTATGAATTTACAGCTTGCCAATATCAACAAGGTAACTAGGAGTAACATGCCGGCATTTATCTCTCAAGGTCTTGGAATCGAAGTTGATGGGGGGCGGGGGGGAATGGTTTAAAAATTTATAGCATAGCTTCTTCAGAAGACTGTGCGGGATGGCTCTGGCCATTTTGTCTGTGGCCCCCATTCGGGAGATCTGGATTCGATTCCCATGGCCGGTCTACCTGACCCATGGTTTTTTGAGGGTTTTCCCGGGCCACCAGGCCAGTGCTAGGTAGGTTAATTATATCCCCTGAATTACCTGTCTCTCCATTTCATCTCCATTATCATTTCACCTCATCTATCATCTGATGGTCTCTTTCAGGTATCCCGTGGCATAGATAAAGAGACTTGTGACTGAGTGGGTTTGCACGCCCAATATAGAATGGAATACTTACAACCATAGCAGTTAAATAGGGTCTATAAATAAAACTAACTTTAAATTTTACAGACAAGAAATTCGTAATGAACATCCTAATGACATCATTTACTGTCTGTTAGTAATTTACATTTAAAAAACTAAATTGGTTTTAGAAGTGTTTATTACATATTTTAAAGCAAATACGAGGGCTGTTCAATAAAGAATGAGCATAATTTTTTATGGATCTAATTTTTCACACTAAAATTCAATCTTATCACATTCTGTTAGCTTAATGTGAAACAAACACGCCACAGTAGTTTCATTGTTGATACTCCTGGTTCCCACCTGTGAGAACCAGTCAAATTCAGACATATCGCCTACCGCTGCAATGGAGGTAACTCGCGAGGAACAATATGCGGCTTTGAAATTCTGCTTTCGTCTCAACAAATCTTCAGTTGAGGCATATACAATGTTACAGGAGGACTATGGAGAGTCTGTTCCTCCCTACAGCATAGCATGAAGATGGTTTAAAATGTTTAAAGAGGGGAGACAATCAATTTCAGAGGAAAGTGGACCTGGTGCTCCAGTTACTGCTCTTACGGAAGAAAACCTCAACACTACTGCTGCCATTGTGAGCGAGGATCAACGAATTATCTTAGGATCACTTTCTGAAATATTGAACATTGCATTGGGTGCCACACGTTGGTGACAGAAACATTGCACATGAGACGTGTTTGTGCGTGATGGGTTTCAAGATTGTTGATTCCCGAACAAAAGGACATTCGCATGCAGGTCTGCATGCAGTTAAAGTTGATGTTAGAGGAAGATCCGCAGTTTCTTTCAAATGCAATCACCAGCGATCAAACTTGGCTACATAAGCTCAGAGTGGAAATCTCCTTCATCACCAACTCCCAAGAAAGCAAAAGTGGTTGCTTCTGCTGGGAAAGTTATGGTCATCTCATTCTTTGATATTCATGGAATGGTTTATCAGCATGTTGTACCTACATACACATCAGTAACTGGATAATACTACAGGAATGTCCTGAAAACATTGCAAGTGCATATCAGGCACAAAAGACCACATTTCCATGAAGCAGGCTAGTTGTTGCACCACGATAATGTGCGGCCGCATATTGCCAATGTTGTTGCTGAATATCTTGCAAAAATCAACGTGAAGTGCATCATTCACCTTCGCTGTAGTCCGGGTTTACCTCCATATGACTTTTTTTCTATTCCCTAACTTGAAGAAACGCCTTTATGAGAGGCATTATCCATCAACAAAAGCAGTGGTTTAGGCTGCAGAGGCAATTTTAATGGATCTCTCAAAAAATGGTTTCTAGTATGTCTTTGAAGACTGGCAGAAACGCTGCGACAATTGCATTGCATTCGGGGGAGACTATTTTGAGAAGGATCATCAAAATTATGAGGATAAGTAAAGGTACGTTGTCAAAATAAAATTGTGATCATTCTGTACTGAACAGCCCTCATAGCTAGCAAAATTACTCTGTGTATCATTGCTTGAAAACTTATGTGCTGCAGTTATGCTCTGTTGACTTCTCTAATCATAAAATAATTAGAACATTTGTGAACCATGATAAATTACAATCTACAAAAACTTTACATGCTTCATTCTATATTTTGGCTACTAGAATAAAATATTGTACATATTTATCAAAGTAATACAAAAAATGCTTACCTAGTTAGTGAATACAGAGCAATTGCATAATAGGAGTACTTAGCCACCAAAGGAAGTAGCAAAATGTCGTTTAATGAGTTAAAGAAAAACTAAATCTAATCTAGCTTAGCCTCCTGTGAATCAGCTCGTGTCCATTGCTGTGATAATCATGTTATAAATAACAATATATAAGCTTAATATAATTTTGAGTTAAACTAGTACTCAATGCTCCATTTATTGGCCCCACAGAACAAATTTAGTGCACAACACCTTTTGAAATCACATAATTCAAAGGAGATACCCACAGACAAAAAATCAGGTGTGTACCGGATAAACTGCAAAGGCTGTGATAACTTTTTACATTGGAAAAACTAAAAGAAACTTGAACATTACCTTAAAGAGCATTTTAGGAACATCAGGAACAAAGAAATACATAAATCGGTGGTACTGTATCATTTTTGGAAGGAGAATCATGATATAGAATGAGAAATCCACTTATTAAAAAGTGTCCAATGTCCAGCTGCATTAACCACATGAGAAAAAAATCTTCATAAAGAAATATGAAAGAAAATTGTTTAATTTCGACACTACCTTTGAAGGAAACCCAAACTTCAAGTTCATCAAGATACCGACAGAGACGCACCTATCACCTCCAAGGAGTTCACCAAACCAACATCCATTAGTCGACAACAGCTGATGATGTTAGGAAGATCCTAACAAAATGCATTCTAGGTAAATACTAGCAATAGGTGGAGCATTGAGTATTAGTTTGACTCAAAATTATATTAATTTTGTGCTTCATTGTATCATAGTCCTTTCACATTGGAATATATAAGCTGTTTAACAGTTGAGATTCCTAGTGCCTAAACCCACTTAATTTTGCTCAGAAGTTTCTTAAGTGCCATAAATATTCCACACGATCACCAGCGAAGGGAGCCATGCTAAGGATTTTTACACCCGAAAAATTATACATTACCCTCCGCCAGGTTTAATTTAGAGACCACTGATTACTAATTAGCAAAAGCTTAAACAAAACAGCGCTGAATTTAACCTAAATTTATATAAATATGTAATCAAAGCATTGTTGAGGAAAGCACATGTGGTTTAGTGTATTTTCAGATGTTGGCTGCACTGCATACCTTTCACTACCCCTATAGTCACTTTAAATGCAAGAGGATGAGTAAATAATGATGCAAAGATCAAGAAGTTATCAAAATAATGAGGTAAAATGTCATAATATATAAAATTGTTTAAAATAGGCTAAATGATCTAACAAATATGCATTTTTATAATCTGGGATCAATTATAAAGGTAATTTATGCACACGTTAGCTATTTCTATGATGCAACAATTGAAAGATATGTGATCAGAATCCAGAATTAATATATCTATAGTGGGTAGTTGGAAAAATAAGCGTTTATTATAAATGAAGCAATTGTAGTGCCGCTGCACTGGAGATTTGCATAGAACAGTGACATCACCTTGTCAGTTTATCCTACTGCCTTCGTTTTGTGCAGGAAGCATTTTCCCTTCACTGTTTCAGGTAACTAAACAAGATCTGTTTTGGGTCCCATGAATGCTTCATAGCTCGACGAGCTGTAGGTGGAGGCAAGACCACCCTCCCCCTCTTTCTCATAATGTTGGGCACACTGGATAAAATGTCCAGTGACTATTAATTATCAGACATTTTAAACAATTATAAATGAATGTAGACATGAATATATTATATTTATTGAAGAAGTTGCAGGTTGACATAATTACACTGTGAATGTACATTTATAATACTTTAGTAAGTTGTTCTAACATTCAGATTAACTGTACTTTGTCTCTATAATCACTATAAGAGATATTGCACTGCTCTATTGCATTATTGGCTGCACATTCCAAACCTTGGAGGCATTGGCAGCCTGCATGAGTAGAAGGGCTCTCACATCCAAAGGCAGGGATGCTGATAAGGACCATAGATCAAGGACACGTAGAACACCATCCTTGGCTGGTACAACACTCTCTGCCACCATGGAGCACAGAACGCATTGCTAAAATAACAACAAACATAAAAATAATGAGACATTTAATGTTATGAGTTATTTTGTTGTACTTTAGAAATGTGAACTTCGAAGGTAGTTTAAGGAAGACTACCTCCGAAGTTCACATGATGCCATTAGGTATTTTATTATTTCTTTGTGCTCCAGTCATTTCAGCGCAGTATTACACCATAAATCTGTGGTTTAGATCAAGGATGAAATTTGTGATGCATGTGTCGTTCTCCTAACTTAACATATGTTGGGAGTAGTCAGACTTTACGGTGAAACTGCTTTGAAACGCTCCTTGGAGATGGTAGCAACAACCGAAGAACAAAATAGGGGATTGGATTTAAACCTCGTCAGTTAGCACCCCTGATCAATTTTTTTTACAACAGCAACTGGGAAATAATTTAATGCCTACATAACAAGCTAAATATGATCATATTTTACAAACACCTGGATTAGCGCTGTGCTGTTTGCAGAGTAATTCATCTCTCTTTTACTTACATAGGATCTATCTACATCATAAGGGGTATATTTGTGTTCTTTGAAAGATGAACCATGGCTTTCCTATTCCTTCACCCTTTCTTTCTGACTTTTAAGCCCACAATTTATCATAGTTTCTATACAAAACTTATAGTAGATTTGACACTTTTTTCTGAGTTGTCTATAGAAGGAGGATGAAGAAATGCTACTAGAGTAGCCGTAAGACAAGAATGAACTTAAGGCGGAGCTAGGCGTGACTGGTCTATCTCTGACTAGCCAGTGAGGTGAGTGTGACGTTGTACAGTTAAACTGTCATACCAGCTCGATCTGCCAAACCCTATAGCTAATTTCTTTCAACACTAAAAAGATACTAATTACAGAATCATTAACAGTCTGTGAAGAAAAACAGACATATTCTGATGCACTTTGTAACTTGAATTCAGTAAGGCAGTGATCTTCTAAGAGTATAAACATGCTTTTCAAAGTTAGTAGATATGTCGCTTAGTATAAGTGTTTATTCATTTTTCAAACAATTGTCAAAGAAATTTATGAACATACAAATTTTGCTCAAAGTCGAGAATTAATAGCACAAGCTTTCGCAAGAGAGCTCATTCTGTGACGAACATTATTAAAGAAGGCAAGCAGTTCACTAAATTGGGAGAAGTTCCCATATTTAGGTCTTCTGGAAAACTTCGAGCAGTGGCAAAACGTGTTACCAACATTTTCAAAATGTGTTTCAGGTAGAACAATTTGTGATTTATATGAAAAGATTGAATATCCAACTGCAAAAAGGATAGCCATATACGAGGGCTGTTCAATAAAGAACGATCACAATTGTTTTTGACAATGTACCTTTACTCATCTACATAATTTTGATGGTCCTTCTCAAAACAGTCTCCCCTGAATGTGATGCACTTGTCGCAGCATTTCTGCCAGTCTTCAAAGACATGCTGGAAACCATTTTTTGACAGATCCTTCAAAATCGCCTCTGCAGCCTTCACCACTGCTTCTGATGATGGATAATGCCTCCAACGAAGGTGATTCTTCAAATTAGGGAATAGAAAAAAGTAGCATGGGGCTAAATCTGGACTAAGGAGGGATGAGAGATGTACTTCATGTTGATTTTTGGAAGATATTCAGCAACAACATTGGCAATATGCAGCCGCACAGTATCGTAGTGCAGCGTCCAGCTTGCTTCATGGAAATGTGGTCTTTTGCGCCTGATATGGACTTGCAATGTTTTTAGGACATCCCTGTAGTATTGTCCAGTTACTGATGTGTGTGCAGGTACAACATGCTGATAAACTGTTCCATGAACATCTAAGAATGAGATGACCATAACTTTCCCAGCAGAAGCAATCACTTTTGCTTTTTTGCGGGTTGGTGATGAAGAAGATTTCCACACTGAGCTTTGCTGTTTGCTCCCAGGATCAAAATGATGTAGCCAGGTTTCATCAGCAGTGATTACGTTTGAAAGAAACTCCGGATCTTCCTCTAACATCAACTTTAACTGTGTGTTACCTCCATTACAGCGGTAGGCGATACTGAACATGTCTGAACTTGCCTGGTTCTCACAGGCGAGAACCAGGAGTACCAACAATGAAACTACTACGGCGTGTTTGTTTCACATTAAGCTAACAGAATATAATAAGATTGAATTTTAGTGTGAAAAATTATGACCGTAAAAAATTATGATCATTCTTTATTGAACAGCCCTTGTATATAGAGCTCTGTATCTTCTGTGTATAACATTTTGAAATCTCTTGGGGTTAAATATAGAAGAACCAATAACAGTTGCAAATTTTGGCTTAAAAGAAGCGATATTGTTGCTGGAAGACTAAAAGTTGTACATAAAATGCACAATTTTAAAAGTACAGATGGTTCTAGACCATATGTTATTTGGGTGCAACCTGGGCTAATCAAAATTCCCCGCAGGAAGAAATGAATAGTTTGTATTTTCTGGTTTTCTTTCTGTTCTTTGTATATAATATAAGAATATGCTTTTACTGTAACTTCAGCACATCGGAATGGTAGCTCAGTTCAGTTTACCCGCTAGGCAGATTCGGCAAGACAAAGACAGACGTATCTTCCATCTCTGTCCACCGCTCGCTGTGGAACTGGCAACGCCAAGAGAGCACTATTACTTCATTGGCTAAGTCCTTATTCATTCTTGTTTTGTAGCTATTTAAATTACTCGTTCTCATGACTACCACTTTACCTGCAGACGAGGATCTGCACATGGAGCTTGGGGAGCTGGCATCTCTTTCGGAGCTAGCTCCTGTCTCGTATCACACCCGTTCTTGTTGTGCGCTCGTAGATTGCACGCGAGCGAGAAACGCTTGCCACAACGCTGACATTCAAATGTCCTTTCTCCTAAAACAGAAAGTCCATAATACAAATACTACAAGTTCTTTAGTTTTGTTACAGTTCACTACACAAACATTTTTCAGTATTATTTATGCTCCAGAATTTACCTGAATGTAACATGACGTGATTTCTTAAATTGGTTGCTTTGCTGAATCCTCTGTTGCAAACCATACATCTGAATGGCCACGCCCCGGTGTGGATATATACATGCGCCTTCAAATCTCCGGGGGTTGGAAAAGATTTGCCACATTGCCCACATTTATGTGGTTTTTCCTGTAAAAAGAAAAGAGAAATAAACAGCTTCCTCACATTAAGTATAGAGCTCCAGTTCGAATATGAGCCCAAGTTTCCAGCAGACCAGCAGAAGAGTCGAGTCGTCCAGGTTTACCTGGGCAGGGTGTTTTCTGCCCAGCACCTAACTGTTTAGTGCGGCTTTATCTGCGCAGTATAAAAGAATGTCATGTGTCTCAGGCAGTTGTCTTGGTCAGTGTTATATCTAGCCATTTGCGGGCGCAACTGCCCATGAGGGGTGTTTATGCCCAGTGCTGGCTGCGCCCTTCCGCCTGCCTGTGAGGCATCTGGACACAGTCCGCTTGATAGGCTAGAGGGAAAGGAAACAAGGCAAAGGTATTGGCTTTACCAGGCCCTTTCTGGGCTTGTGGATACTGGTATGAAGGGAAAGTGGCCCTGTTCAGGATAGGTTGCCCAAAGGGTCTTTGAGCAGCCGGTAACTAGGTCTACGGCGAGGAACATTGTGGTCATAACTGCCTAGGGTGTTCACCAGTTGATTAGGATGGTCAAGTTTCTTGTAGATGGTGAGGGTTCTCTCCCGCAACACGTCTACAATATACGGGACTCCGGAATAGGTGTGAAGGATATGGGATGGGAATCTATGCCCAGTATCGTAGAGTAGTGCCCTGCTCTGCACGCGCTGGAGTCTGCGAATAGTGATCGGAGCCGCTGATCCCCAGACCTCGCAGCCGTACAGGATTAGGGGCGGGGTTATCGCCTGATACAGGCGTAGTTTTAAGTGTATGGGCAAAGGGGATTTTAGAACATGGTATATCTGCCTAAGTATTGCACGCCCTTGCCCGGCTTTAATCCGGACGTGAGGGGCGTAGGTGAGGCCGCGATCGAGAAGGACACCGAGGTATTTGGTTGAGGCAATTTCCTATTTTCATATTGTGATTTAAGCAAAGAATCTTGAAGAAGGAAGAGGAGGAGGAAATGGACAAAATAATGGGGAAACAACTGCAGAATAATAATGTAATGTGTAGTGTTTAACGCCCGCTTTTACTACATACGGCACCGCAGGCGATGACACTGATGCATGAGATGAAGATGGAGTATCGGTGGAATGAGATGGCGGGGGAAACCGGAGGTCCCGGAGAAAACCCGCCCCAGCGCCGTGTTGTCCACCACAAATCTCACTTTGCGGTCGCTTGGGATCGAACCCGGGCCACCTTGGTGAGAGCCAAGCAGTCTAACCACTGAGCCACGGCGCGGCCCTAACAACTGCAGATTTTGGTTCTTGTGCTGGTTGTATCCAGATAACTGTTTGGAATTTTACTTGTCCCAAGTGGGACACCACCGTGAGGAAGTAACAGGCGAGAGGAGACACAGAGTGACCTCCCAAATAGCCAAGACAGTGCAGAGGGCAGGGTCCTTACAGTTTATCAGTTGGAAACTCCCCGGCAGGCCAGTACAACCAGCATCTCACCCTACTGTGGTCCGGAAATGGCCCCACCAGACGGGGGTTCGGAGACCGAGACCCTCCTATCGGAGGAGGAAGTTTACCAAGAGCATTTCAGCCTGCCATGCAACGCCGAGACACCCGCCGACACTTCTACCCTGAAAGAGACCACCAGATGAGAGATGAGAGATGATGTGAAATGATAATGAAGGGACACTTTGTCACGAGATCTACCCGAAAGTCCGAAGACTCCGGTCTCTGTCAGCCCGGGAGCGATGGAAAACTCCGAAGCTCTTTCCCTGGGGTAATACCTGGAGTCTAAGAAGCCCCCTTCCCCATCGACAACAACGTCAAGACGGGATGGAAGTGGATACGCCACTTAAGCGCGTCAACCCCGCAGGGAAGACTACCGAACAACCTCGGTGGGGCCACCTGGTGATCTAGTTCACCTTCTACTAGCTCTGCAGGCTAGTACCCGGGAACTCTTAGGCAACCCTCTACCCCCTCCGGGCGGCCGAAGCCTGACCGGAGGTACTCGATCTCTCACGGGTATCGGGAGCCACTTCCCCCTCGAATTCAACCCAATCCGAACAACTCCCAATCAGGGAGGGGCTCGAATGTTCGGCCCGAGGTTCCTCTAGTAACGTCAGAGGTATCACGAGTGCTAAGGGTCCTCAGATAATGAAGAGGCTGAAAATTCAGGGATATAATAACCTACCCAGCATCCACCAGGCGATCCGAAAAGCTCTCTATAAAACCCATGGCTCAGGTACGTCGGCTACCCGGGCCTGCCAAGTGCGGGATACATACGAAACCACCTGAACCATCCCGGTTGATCCCTTGCAGTCTAAAAAGATTCCCTTGAAGTGCTGAGATATAAGTGGAATTATATTTCTGGACAAATTGTAAGACCAAAATTAAGAGCTTCTCGATCATGAAATGGGCACCTTTAGAATCAGCAACAATGCAAAATAACATATGCCCCTTCTGATTATTTAGCTTGTAAAGGAGAATAAGATTTAAACAAACACACACACTTTACAACTTATGCTTTACGCCTGCGAGATCTGGGGCATGGCCGCAGACAGCTGGCTAGCATGGCTCCAACGTGCACAGAATAGAGGACTCAGGTATATATATTCTGTGGGACGTTATTTTCCTACCAGGTTGCTTCACGAGGCCTCGAGTCTTCCATACGTGGAGGATGAAATTAGGCGCCGGGCTTCAAAATTATACGCAAGTTTACCCAACCACAGAAGCGCCCTTGTCAGGTCCTTGGGAGATTATGACCCCACTAGACGCCGTTCTAGACAGCACCGGTTACCCCGCATGGCTTGCGGACATCGGAGATAACCCAGGAGCTAATCCGAACAGCAGCTAAGGCTGAGCTCCACATAATCCTTCCAAGCTGCTTGGCATCAAAATTATTCCCCAAAGTAAAAACAAATAAAAAACACCAGGGTGCAAGGCATTGCATCCTGTCCTTCAACCATGTACATGTTTGTAACCTCATAACCAACATCAATCTAAAAACCCACATCTCACCCTACAACATCCCGAAATATATACCTTACCTGCAGTAAAACCCTTAACGGGTGGGCACGCAGCAAAAACCTTCTGGCTATATACAGCCAGCCAGCACCACATGGCATGACATGGCATGACACTTTACAACAATGCAGACACGTGAATGCTTACAGTTCGTTTATCTAGTTCCACAAAAGATAAAAATAGTTCCTTTTAGACTTTCTTCTTTTCACGAGTTGGTAAGTTTAACATGAGAGGCAGCCTTTTTAAAATAACAATTACACTAAGGTTACTGTGAATTCGTCAGATTAGCAAGACATTGCAATGATGATAAGTGTTGAGAACTGGATATGCTTACCTTGGTGTGGGTCATACGATGATAATAGAGGTTAGAACTGGCCGTGAAGCGTTTCCCACAGACGTTGCACTGATGAGGCTTATCTCCACTGTGAATACGACGATGAGTGTTGAGGGAGCTGGAGGTCGAGAATCCTTTGGAGCATACCTCACAGACGTGCGGTTTTTCTCCTGTACATACACACATGTAAGGCAAAACAATTTCAAGTAAAATTGATATACTTGTTTAATGGCATTGTATATTATTCTATAAACCTGTGGCGAGGCGTGTATACTGTCCACCTCCCGTCTTGAAACGTTCAAGTCACTCGTCACTTGTACTTCTTCGCTCCTGGTTTTAAATTTACGTAATATTGACGAAGTTTATCCGTGTTTCAAGTAGTGACACATGCATTTCAATTAAATTCGTTTCCAATGTTTTCCCACGTGACAACTTTCTCTTTTACATTCACCGCATCCGTTCCCCTGTTTTCCACGATATCCTTATACTTAGTCACGAATTGGTGAAATGCAATTTTTATCTTAACTATTGCTAAACTCGTGTTAAATCTTAACATCTGTTGCTTAAATCGGACATTAGACCATTTAATAGCTTTACAGTCTCTTATAAACGCTGTGGAATGAAAACGAAATTAGAGCCACTGTGCCAGAAAATACCTAGCCATTGTTGTGTATGGCTTTCAGCCAGGGGCGGTTCCTCCATAAATTTGCATGTTTGCGCTACACCCATTGTTTCTGAATATACAACAGGTGCATTTTGCACATTAAAGCTGTACTTGTTTGCATTGTTTTATATACAAACATGTTTCAATTACGCTTATCGTCTGTAGCTGCCCATGACCGCAGAAGTCGAAATAAACAGTGATTAGCTGTAGGAGCCGCAGGTTTGCAGCGAAGAGTTAACCTAAGATTTCTAAGGGGGTTGCGGGAAGGTGAAGAGATGGGAGGGGCTTCTTATACATTGCTTAAATGGAGGTTTATAAACCTAGCTCCTCCTACTCTTAGCAACGGCTATAGCGTGACCTTCAGGCTTAGCTTCTGTGTGCTCTGCTTTTCGAACACAGGGAGAATTTAATTAAATGCATGGAGGTTATTCAGAAGAGAGCTCTGTTAAACAACAACGCCACACTTGTTCAGGCTTCTGGGTTTATGGCCACTTTGAAAGATTATAATTTTGTATTCTGACTGTCTTTCTTCTACAAGATCATACTCCATGTGGGCATTTTGTACAATCAGCTGCAGAAACGAGACTGCAATGCAACATTTGCCATCGCCCAGCTAAACGCACTTGAAAGGGAAGAGCAAAAGGTAAGAAATAGCGTGGATATCGAGGGACACGAAGAAACTGCAATTAAGAGGAGAAGAATAGAAGATCATGATGTGAAAAGAAGAGAAGCTCTTGAAGTGACATTCTTAGAGAAGCAAAGGACAGATTTAGCTTCACGGGGCATCAACTTTGTTTCATCAAGAAAATTTCTAAGACATTTCCAGAGGATTCCCTTAGAGAAACAATAAGGTTCTACCCTTTTATCATTGGAACAAAAATTCGTAGAGAACTGGCTGTAATTTACAGTCGAGAGGAATTTCGTGGAATGTCCGGCGCGTTGTGCTTGATGGACTTCATTAAGGAAAACAATTTATGTGCTACATTCAGCGAATATGTAAAACTCCTCCGAGTACTGTTAACTATGCCAATGTCTACCGCTGAAGCAGAATGCTGTTTCTCAACTTTAAAAAGATTAAAAACTTTCCTTAGGAACACAATGTCACAGGACCGATTGTCAGCATTAGCAATGCTTTCAATTGAGAGAGATTTTGTTATGAAGATCAGCGACTTCAACGCAAAAGTTATCGATAGATTCGCCAGGTCTAAGGAGAGTAGAGCAGAGAATCTGTATAAATAGGTGAGTCATTACTACTCTGTATCTTATTTTTCATTTCTGCACCACCAATAATTTAACCCACCAGCCGCCACTGCTTTCAGCCTGAACTTAGTATATTGCAGTATGGATGGACACAAAACACTTACCTGTATGAGTTCGCATGTGTCGTTTGAGCAGAGATGGTCTGTCAAAAACTTTGCCACATTCTCCACATGGTAGCACATGTTTCCCTACAACAGTGTGCTTCGTAAGGTCCAGAGGTCGTTCCTGGTCTTGTAGACGCATTCCGAAGCTTAGACAAAAATAATAACAAATATTAACGAAGCAAAGCCATTATTAACCACTCATTAGTTAATTATAACCATCTATGAAATGTCACATCCACAATATAGTCAATTCATATTGGCATTTTAATGTACGAGGGCTGTTCAATAAAGAATGATCACTTTTTTTGACAACGTACCTTTACTCATCCTCATAATTTTGATGGTCCTTCTCAAAATAGTTTCCCCTGAATGCGATGCAACTGTCCCAGCGTTTCTGTCAGTCTTCAAAGACATGCTGGAAACCTTCAAAATCGCCTTTGCAACCTTCACCACTGCTTCTGATGACGGATTATGCCTCCCACGAAGGCGTTTCCTCAAGTTAGGGAATAGAAAAAAGTCACATGGGACTAAATTCGGACTATAGGGAGGGTGAGGGATGCACTTCTCGTTGATTTTTGCAAGATATTCAGCAACAACATTGGCAATATGCAGCCGCGCATTATCGTGGTGCAGCATCCAGCCTGCTTCACGGAAATGTGGTCTTTTGCGCCTGATATGGACTTGCAATGTTTTCAGGACATCCCTGTAGTATTGTCCAGTTACTGATGTGTGTGCAGGTACAACATGCTGATAAACCATTCCATGAATGTCAAAGAATGAGATGAACATAACTTTCCCAGCAGAAGCAACCACTTTTGCTTTTTGGGGGTTGGTGATGAAGGAGATTGCCACAATGAGCTTTGTTGTTTTCTCTCAGGATCAAAATGATGTAGCCGAGTTTCATCAGCAGTGATTACGTTTGAAAGAAGCTCCGGATCTTCCTCTAACATCAACTTTAACTACATGCAGACCTGCATGCGAATGTCCTTTTTTTCGCGAATCAACAGTCTTGGAACCCATCGTATACAAACACGTCTCTTGTGTAATGTTTCTGTCACCAAAGTGCGGGGCACCAAATGAAATCTTCAGTATATCAGAAAGTGATCTTAAGATAATTCGTCGATCCTCGCTCACAACGGCAGCAGCAGTGTTGATGTTTTCTTCCCTAAGAGCAGTAACTGGAGCACCGGGTCCACCTTCCTTTGAAATTGATTGTCTCCCCTTTTTAAACATTTTAAACCACCTCCGAGCTGTGCTGTAGGGAAGAACAGACTCTCCATAGGCCTCCTGTAACATTGTATAGGCCTCAACTGAAGATTTGTTTAGACGAAAGTAGAATTTCAAAGCCGCATATTGTTCCTCGCGTGTTGCCTCCATTGTACCGGTAGGCGATACTGAACATGTCTGAACTTGCCTGGTTCTCACAGGCGGGAACCAGGAGTATGAACAATGAAACTACTACGGCGTGTTTGTTTCACATTAAGGTAACAGAATATAAAAGATAGAATTTTAGTGCGACAAATTATGACCGTAAAAAATTATGATCATTCTTTATTGAACAGCCCTCGTACTTAAATAAACTTTCGTGCATATTTTCAAGTTAGTTTTCATGGATGTTGATTTTTTAACTATTTTTTATTACAGGCACTAGAAAAATGTGTCTGTACCTAGAAGAATTTGTTGGCACACAATGAATTCAAATACTCTATCTAGAAATCCATATTATTCCGCTATTTACTAAAATTCTGATCAATGTTTAGCACATTACGCGTTCCTTTGTTCCATTATCCACTTTCCCTTCCGGTATTTTGTGTACGGACGTACCTCCCTATGTTTAATATAGATTCATGCTGTATTATAAAACAAACCCAAAATATTTGGTTTTATTTCAGAGCAAAGTATTTTTTAATATGGAAAGGTAGAGTCAGACTGAAAAATTCAATGCCATAGCCGGGATTTGAATCAAGGATCTCCTGGTCTCCGTCCAGCCGCTCTACCCATTGAGCTACTGTGGCCAACGTGCCGATATGACATTAAATTCTACAACTAATTCGTATTTTCCCGGTAAACCACTAGGAGTTCTCATAAATTGGTTCAAACCCCGGCTATGGCATTGAATTTTTCAATCTCTCTATATTTCCATACTTAGTCTTCACACGGCCAGTGTGAAAGAACAATTAAGTTCTATTTTTTTAATGTTTGAAAATTATCTTTTATACCGAATGATTGCCCTGTAACTATATTCCATAGTATGACATTTGGGTTAATCACAAGCTGTGAAAAAGTTAATTATTTTATTTTGAACAAGCTCTTTGATTTCTCGCTAATCTATAATTATTTAAATTACGAGGGCTGTTCAATAAAGAATGATCATAATCTTTTTACGGTCATAATTGTTCGCACTAAAATTCAATCTTATTATATTCTGTTAGCTTTATGTTAAACAAACACGCCGTAGTAGTTTCATTGTTGGTACTCCTGGTTCCCGCCTGTGAGAACCAGACAAGTTCAGACATGTTCAGTATCACCTACCGCTACAATGGAGGTAACACACGAGGAACAATATGCGGCTTTGAAATTCTGCTTTCGTCTTAACAAATCTTCAGTTGAGGCCTATACAATGTTACAGGAGGTCTATGGAGAGTCTGTTCTTCCCTACAGCACAGCTCGAAGGTGGTTTAAAATGCTTAAAGAGGGGAGACAATCAATTTCAAAGGAAGGTGGATCCGCTGCTCCAGTTACTGCTCTTACGGAAGAAAACATCATCACTGCTGCTGCTATTGTGAGAGAAGATCCACAAATTTCCTTAACATCACTTTCTGAAATACTGAACATTTCATTGGGTGCCAGCCACACGCTGGTGTCAGAAACATAACACATGAGACGTGTTTGTGCGCGATGGGTTCCAAGACTGTTGATTCCCGAACAAAAGGACATTCACATGCAGGTCTGCATGCAGTTAAATTTGATCTTAGAGACAGATCCGGAGTTTCTTTCAAACGTAATCACTGCTGATGAAACTTGGCTACATCATTTTGATCCTGAGAGCAAACAGTATAGCTCAGTGTAGAAATCTCCTTCATTACCAACCCCCAAAAAGCAAAAGTAGCTGCTTCTGCTGGGAAAGTTATGGTCATCTCATTCTTTGATATTCATGGAATGGTTTATCAGCATGTTGTAGCTGCACACACATCAGTAACTGGACAATACTACAGGAATGTCCTGAAAACATTTCAAGTCCATATCAGGCGCAAAAGGCCACATTTACGTGAAGCATGCTGGATGCTGCGCCACAATAATGCGCGGCCGCATATTGCCAATGTTGCTGCGTGAAGTGCATCTCTCACCCTCCCTATAGTCCGGATTTAGCCCCAAGTGACGTTTTTCTATTGCCTAACTTGATGAAACGCCTTCGTGGGAGGCATTATCCATCATCAGAAGCAGTGGTGAAGGCTGCGGAGGCGATTTTGAAGGATCTATCAAAATTAGTTTCCAGCATATCTTTGAAGACTGGCAGAAACGCTGGAACAAGTGCATCTCATTCAGGGGAGACTATTTTGAGAAGGACCATCAAAATTATGAGGATGAGTAAAGGTACGTTGTCTAAAATATTTGTTATCATTCTTAACTGAACAGCTCTCGTAGCTGAGAAGAGGTCTTTATTTTTTTATATACCAATGAAGGGGGCTTGGGGAAGGGAAAAGTATATAGACGTGACGAATAAAGAGGAGAGAGAGGAGGTAGTGCATGGGCGAAAGCAGGAGTATGGCGACTAAAAGGTATAAGGAAGGGTACTCCACAAAATTGCTGTCCCATATGTATGGGAAATGAGAGTTTAGAACAAACATATTTTTTGAGTGCAAAGGGACAGAAATTTGGAGGAAAGACTTTATTAGTAAGAAATGGTTTAAGTTAGATAGGAATATAGCTATAGCTGAAATGTTTTCAATTCAATTCAATTTATTCATCCTTTAAATCTCCATACAAGATTGTGGACATGTCAAAAAAAATTACAAAATTTAAGTACAAAATTTAAATACAGAAATTACAAAAAAGAACATGTATAACAGTAAATGCCAAAATATAATAATATAATTTAACTTACAAATACTCTCGAATAGAATAAAAACATGCTTCACTTAAAAATTTATGTAGTTTCAATTTAAAAATCATTTGGTTGTCAATCTGTTTTAAATAAATAAAGAGGTAACTTATTGTACAGTTGGGTACCACTATAAGTGTATAACGTGGTATTATGACTAATTGCTGGTAGGTTTGAACTGTTTTTTGTATCATGCTGGTGTGTCACTGCATATGTTTTAAAGCAACTTAAACTAGCTTTTACATGTAAAAGAACTTTGTATATGTATAAACATGGCAGGGTTACAATTTTCAGTTCCTTAAAATACACTCTACAGCTCACATGTGCAGGTTGGTTAACTATTTTTCTTATGGCTCTTTTTTGCATTCGAAAAACCTTTTCTGACATATTTGAATTACCCAAAAGATGATACCATAATTCATAAGGGAACAAAATATGCAAAATATGCCATTCGGACTGTCTTTACGTCTGATATCATTTTTAATGTTTTTAAAGCATAGCACTGCTTACTTAACTTTTTAATCAAATCTTCTATATGTACAGTCCAAATTACAAGTTTTAATTTAACCACAAACCTAAAATTGTTGTATCTTTTACATATGAAAATTTTATGCCATCCAAATTAAGGTCAGGGAAGGTAATACTTCTATTTACTTTATGCCGAAAGCCTATTGCCACTGTTTTATCTTTGTTTAAAATTAGCCTGTTTTGATCAAGCCATGACATAATAGTTTCATTAATTTCATTTACAATTTGAAGTAAATGTTTGTTAAAGATAGTAAGAATATCGGGCAATTCTTGGAAAAAATTGAAAATGTAGTTATAGACAGTGAATAGAACTAATAAGGAACCTGCATTGTTAGAATTAATTGTTTAGAAATAAGGATTTATTGTAAAAGTATGACTGGTACAGAGCCAGGGCTGAACACCAGTCACAGTCAATTGTACTGACATAGTTAAAATAAAATAAATAAAAATAAAGTAACAAACTGAACTCAATTAATTTTTCAATGTGGTTGGTTCTTCTATCTTAGATCCTCGTTCAGAATAACTCCTAAAACCTGTATACCATTCCCATATTTTATGTTGAGGATGTTATAATAAAATTACGGTGCAAGATGTGTTTTATTTTTATAAAAAGTAATACAAGAGTACAAAAATACTCATTCATTGCAAAGTCCTGAACACAACAATAAAGCACAAATGTTAATATAAGTAAAAAATTCGTTCGAAACTGCCTGCAGCTGATTTGTTATAAGTCTGTGTTAACATAACCTTTGAAAGATCTGAACATTTCCAAAACAACATGCATACATGTCTGATAATACTTCAGTGGATGTTCGCTTTTAACACTTCTAAATACAGTAAAATAAAATATAAGGAAATAGAACTCTGGAGCGTACAATGTGTTTCTTAGCGTGACGCACCTCCGTCTATTGTTTCCTTGGCTGAGTGGTCAGCGTACGGACTTCTTAATCAGGAGTTCCGTGTTCGATACGCAACAAGGGGTTTTAGTTTTATAAATTTTTATTTTCAAAATAGATTTCAAAATTTTTGCATCAGGGTCATTCTTTAGACTCTGCAGGTCACGAATTAGTTTAAATTTTTGTTCTAACCCTACTGGTAGTGAAGTTACAGCTCTCTAAAGTCGGCAGTAGTAAAGTTTGACACGTCATAAAACGAAACTAAATAGGAATTTTGAAAAACTAAGACCGGATTCATGATCCTGGGATTCGAAACTATAAGTATACCAAATTTCATCAGAATCGGAGATGATAATTTCGAAAATTCCCGGCTGGAGGCCAGTTTTGGCCGTTTTTTGAAAAATAAAATAATTAATTTCTCTGTTTCTGAACAACATTTTGGAAATCTTAAGGTACCAAAAAATCGGCAAAAAATTAGCTTTCCGTGAAAAATTTGTGGGCGACTCTATTTTTATTCGTTCAAAAGTTATTAACATTTAAAGTTTTGAAAAGAGCTCAAAAACGCAAGGGCGTTTTTGGGGATTTCGAAAAAAATTTTGAGTTAGAAGTGTCATCTGAAAGCTGAAGACGAGCTGAATCCAGTCCCGGTCTTAGATTTTTGATATCTCAATTAATAAAGGCGCTATGACGTAAAACGTGATTCATTTGATTTCGAAAAAAAATTTGAGTTAGAGGTGTCATCTGAAAGCTGAAGACGAGCTGAATCCAGTCCCGGTCTTAGATTTTTGATATCTCAATTAATAAAGGCGCTATGACGTAAAACGTGATTCAGTTGCAGGCAAAAAGAGCAAAAATAAGCGGCACAAGTCGGTGAACACTTCGTGTCTAAGCAGAGAATTACGTAGGTAGTGAAAAAATCTTAAGGTAGGCAGCAGGATTGAACGCGGAACTTCCACTCGCCAGCCAGCGTTTTTATCCATTCGGCTATACAGCAGTTAAAGCAGACCGTCAAATGTTTGTCCTTATATCAGGTATAGCAGTTATCAGGTACTCAAGTTTCTCTCTTAACTTTAACGATACATCTGCTAACATGAATAAAATCAATTTATAAATAAATTCATATCAAACCTCAAAGTTTCGAAATGTTAAAAGATATATAGTAGTTTTGACGAATAAGACAATCGTTTCGAGTTTACCCTCCAGAACATATAAGAAGAGTAATTTCTACCACATGTGATATGTGTTGTTCATTAGCCGAATGGTTAGGGTAGTGGCTAATAACCCAAAGGGTTGCAGGTTCGATTCCCACCACCGAGAAATAGGTCTTTTATCTTTATAGCCCTTTTAAAACAGACGATAAATAACAGATTAAAAGAGATGCCAGGAACAACCCTTGTGGCGTGATGGTTAAGATGACCGACTGTGCCACCGGCGTCCTGGGTTCGAATTTCCGTAAGTTTTTTCTCTATTCAATTACAGATTGAGTTTTTATTCCAACACCACTCTAGCGCTATAAAAGGAATATTTTAAGCAACTGTGCTGTAAGTTGCTCCTTGGCCGAGTGGTTAGGGTGATGGCTAATAGCACGAAGGGTTGCAGGTTCGATTCCTACCACCGAGAACTAGGCTTTTTATCTATATAGTCCTTTTAAAACAGACGATAAATATCAAATTAAAAGGTTAACCATCAACGACGCTTGTGGCGCAATGGTCAGTATGACCGACAGTCGCGAAGGAGTCTTGGGTTCGAATCTCTTCAAGTTTCTTCTCTATTCATTTAAAGATTGAGTTTGTATTCCTACACTAGCTTAGCGCTATAAAAGGAATAATTTTACTAAGGATGTAGTAAGCCATTCCTTAGCCAAATGGTTAGGGTGGTGGCTAATAACTCAAAGGGTTGCAGGTTCGATTCCTACCACCGAGAAATAGATGTTTTTATGTTAATAGTTCTTATAAAACAGACCATAAATATCAGATTAAAACAAACATCAGCAACAAACCTTGTGGCGCAATGGTTATCATGACCGACTATCGCCAGGGAGTCCTGGGTTCGAATCTCCTCAAGTTTTTTCTCTATTCAATTAAAGATTGAGTTTTTATTCCAACACTACTCTAGCGCTATAAGAGGAATATTTTAAACGACTGTGTTGTAAGCTGTTTCTTAGCCGAATGGTTAGGGTGGTGGCTAATAACTCAAATGGTTGCAGGTTCGATTCTTAACTCCGAGAAATAGGTTTTTTATCTATATAGTCCTTATAAAACAGACGATAAATATCAGATTAAAACAAATATCAGCAACGACGTTTGTGGCGCAATGGTTAGCGTGAACGACTGTCGCGAAGGAGTTCTGGGTTCGAATCTTCTCAAGTTTTTACTCTATTCAATTAAAGATTGAGTTCTTATTCCAACACTTCTCTAGCGCTATAAGAAGAATATTTTAACCAATTGTGTTGCAAGCTGATCCTTAGCCGAATGGCTAGGGTGGTGGCTAGTAACTCAAAGGGCTGCAGGTTCGATTCCTACCACCGAGAAATAGATGTTTTTATGTTTATAGGTTTTATAAAACAGACCATAAATATCAGATTAAAACAAACATGATCAGCAACAAACCTTGTGGCGCAATGGTTAGCATGACCGACTATCGCTAGGGAGTCCTGGGTTCGAATCTCCTAAGTTTTTCTCCATTCAATTAAAGATTGAGTTCTTATTAAACCACTACTCTAGTGCTATAAAGGAATATTTCAACCAATTGTGTTGTACGCTGTTTCTTAGCCGAATGGTTAAGGTGCTGGCTAATAACTCAAATGGTTGCAGGTTCGATTCTTAACTCCGAGAAATAGGTTTTTTATCTATATAGTCCTTATAAAACAGACGATAAATATCAGATTAAAACAAATATCAGCAACGACGTTTGTGGCGCAATGGTTAGCGTGAACGACTGTCGCGAAGGAGTTCTGGGTTCGAATCTTCTCAAGTTTTTACTCTATTCAATTAAAGATTGAGTTCTTATTCCAACACTTCTCTAGCGCTATAAGAAGAATATTTTAACCAATTGTGTTGCAAGCTGATCCTTAGCCGAATGGCTAGGGTGGTGGCTAGTAACTCAAAGGGCTGCAGGTTCGATTCCTACCACCGAGAAATATATGTTTTTATGTTTATAGGTTTTATAAAACAGACCATAAATATCAGATTAAAACAAACATGATCAGCAACAAACCTTGTGGCGCAATGGTTAGCATGACCGACTATCGCTAGGGAGTCCTGGGTTCGAATCTCCTAAGTTTTTCTCCATTCAATTAAAGATTGAGTTCTTATTAAACCACTACTCTTGTGCTATAAAGGAATATTTCAACCAATTGTGTTGTACGCTGTTTCTTAGCCGAATGGTTAAGGTGCTGGCTGATAACTCAAAGGGTTGCAGGTTCGATTCCTACCACCGAGAAATAGGTTTTTTTATCTATATAGTCCTTATAAAACAGACGATAAATATCAGATTAAAACAAATATCAGCAATGACGGTTGTGGCGCAATGGTTAGCGTGAACGACTGTCGCGAAAGAGTCCTGGGTTCGAAATTGTTCAAGTTTCTTCTCTATTCGTTTAAAAATTGAGTTCTTATTCCAACACTACTCTGGCGCTATAAACGAATATTTCAACCGTTTGTGTTCTAAGCTGTTTCTTAGCCGAATGGTTAGAGTGCTGGCTAATAACTCAAATGGTTGCAGGTTCGATTCTTAACTCCGAGAAATAGGTTTTTTTATCTATATAGTCCTTATAAAACAGACGATAAATATCAGATTAAAACAGATATCAGCAACGCCGGTTGTGGCGCAATGGTTAGCGTGACCGACTGTCGCGAAGGGGTCCTGGGTTCGAATCTCCTCAAGTTTTTTCTCTATTCAATTAAAGACTGAGTTTTTATTCCAACCCTACTCTAGCGCTATAAGATGAATGATTTTATCAATGGTGTAGTAGCCGAATGGTTAGGGTGCTGGCTACGAACTCAAAGGGTTGCAGGTTCGATTCCTACCGCAAAAAAATAGCTTTTTATCTTTTAAAACAGACGATAAATATCAAATTAAAATATACGCTTATGCCGCAATGCCGACTGTCGCGCAGGAGTCCTGGGTTCGAATATCCTCAAGTTTTTTTCTACATTCAATTAAAGATTGAGTTTTTATTCCAACTCTACTACAGTAGCTGTCGCTGTAACTTGCCAACCTTTATTGTGTTTGGACGTCCGGAAGGATCTCAATATAATAGAAACGTAATGTTTCTCTGAGGCTCGAACCGGGGCCCTCGCACAAGAAAGCAATCGGCTTAACACTCGACTGTACTGTAGTTTAATTGAATAGAGAAAAATCTTGAGAAGATTCGAACCCAGGACTCCTGCGCGACAGTCGATCACTCTAACCATTGCGCCACAAGCGTTGTTGCTAGTTTCTCTTTTAATCTGATATTTATCGTCTGTTTTAAAAGAACTATGAAGATAAAAAACCTATTTCACGGCGGTAGGAGTCGAACCTACAACCCTTTGGGTTACAAGCCACCACCCTAACCATTTGGCTAAGGAATGGCTTCCTACACCAGCGCTAAAATGAATCCTCTTATAGCGCTAGAATAAAAACTCAATCTTTAATTGAATAGAGAAAAAACTTAAGAAGATTCGCAACCCAGGAGTCCTGCGCGACAGTCGATCACTCTAACCATTGCGCCACAAGCGTTGTTACTAGTTATTCTTTTGATCTGATATTTATTGTCTGTTTTAAAAGAACAATAAAGATAAAAATCCTATTTCTCGGAGGTAGGAATCGAACCTACAACCCTTTGGGTTATTAGCCACCACCCTAACCATTCAGCTAAGAAGCAGCTTACAATAGGATTGGTTAAAATATTCCTTTTGTAGCGCTAGAATAGTGTTGGAATTAAAACTCAATACTTAATTGAATAAAGAAAAAACTTGAGGATATTCGAACCCAGGACTCCTGTGCGACAGTCGGCATTGCGGCACAAGCGTCTCTTTTAATTCTATATTTATCGTCTGTTTTAAAAGATAAAAACCTACTTTTCGGCGGTAGGAATCGAACCTTCAACCCTTTGGGTTATTAGCCACTACCCTAACCATTCGGCTAAGGAATAGCTTAAAAATATTCCGCTTATAGCGCTAGAGTGGTGTTGGAATCAAAGCTCGATCGTTAGTTGAATAGAGAAAATGTATGAGCAGACTCGAACACAGGACTCCTGAGCGACAGTCGGTAGCTCTACCCGCTACGCCAGAAGCGTCGTTGCTTGCTTTTTCTTTTAATTTGATATTTATCGTCTGGTTTAAAGGCGCTGTAACGATAAAAATACCTATTTCTCGGCAGTAGGAATCGAACCTGCAACTCTTTGGTTTGTTAGTTACCACCTTAACCATTCGGCTAAGGAGCAGCTCAGAACAGACGTGGTAAAAATATTGTTCTTGTGTGCTCTGGAGGGTAAACTCGAAACAATCTATTATTCGTCACAACTACTATATATCTTTTTAAAAGTTTGAAACTTTGAGGTTTGACTTGAATTCATTTATAAATTGATTTTATTCATGTTAACAGATTTATCGTTAAACTTAACAGAGAAACTTGATAACTGCTACACCTGATATAAGGACAAACATGTGACGGTCTGCTTTAACTGCTGTATAGCCGAATGGATAAAAACGCTGGCTGGCGAGTGGAAGTTCCGCGTTCAATCCTGCTGCCTACCTTAAGATTTTTTCACTACCTACGTAATTCTCTGCTTAGACACGAAGTATTCACCGACTTGTTCCGCTTATTTTTGCTCTTTTTGCCTGCAACTGAATCACGTTTTACGTCATAGCGCCTTTATTAATTGAGATATCAAAAATCTAAGACCGGGACTGGATTCAGCTCGTCTTCAGCTTTCAGATGACACCTCTAACTCAAAATTTTTTTCGAAATCAAATGAATCACGTTTTACGTCATAGCGCCTTTATTAATTGAGACATCAAAAATCTAAGACCGGGACTGGATTCAGCTCGTCTTCAGCTTTCAGATGACACTTCTAACTCAAAATTTTTTTTCGAAATCCCAAAAACGCCCTTGCTTAAGACTTGAATTTTTGAGCTCTTTTCAAAACTTTAAATGTTAATAACTTTTGAACGAATAAAGATAGAGTCGCCCACATATTTTTCACCGAAAGCTAATTTTTTTGCCGATTTTTTGGTACCTTGAGATTTCAAAAATGTTGTTCAGAAACAGAGAAATTAATTATTTTATTTTTCAAAAAAAGGCCAAATCTGGCCTCCAGCCAGGAATTTTCGAAATTATCATCTCCGATTTTGATGAAATTTGGTATACTTATAGTTTAGAATCCCAGGATCACGAATCCGGTCTTAGTTTTTCAAAATTCCTATTTATTTTCGTTTTATGACGTGTCAAAGTTTACGACCGCTGACTTTAGAGAGCTGTAAGTTGACTACCAGTAGGGTTAGAACAAAAATTTAAACTAATTCGTGACCTGCAGAATCTAAAGAATGTCCCTGATGCAAAAATTTTGAAATCTACTTTGAAAATAAAAATTTATAAAAATAAAACCCCTTGTTGCGTATCGAACCCGGAACTCCTCATTGGGAAGTCCGTACGCTGACCACTCAGCCAAGAAAGCAAGTGACAAGTGTTTCAGCTGAGGAACAAATGCTACACTCGAGAGCCTTGTTGTCTTGAAAAAAAAATGTTTTCCTCTTATTCTTCTTCTTATAGTTTCGAATCCCAGGATCGTGAATCCGGTCTTAGTTTTTCAAAATTCCTATTTAGTTTCGTTTTATGACGTGTCAAAGTTTACGACTGCCGACTTTAGAGAGCTATAACTTGACTGCCAGTATGGTTAGAACAAACATTTAAACTAATTCGTGACCTGCAGAATCTAAAGAATGTCCCTGATGTAAAAATTTTGAAATCTATTTTGAAAATAAAAATTTATAAAAATAAAACCGCTTGTTGAGTATCGAACACGGAAATCCTCATTGAGAAGTCCGTACGCTGACCACTCAGCCAAGAAAGCAAGTGACAGAAGTGTTTCAGCTGAGGAACAAATACTACGCTCGAGAGCCTTGTTGCCTTGAAAAAAAAAAAATGTTTTCCTCTTATTCTTATTCTTATAGTTTCGAATCCCAGGATCATGAATCCGGTCTTAGTTTTTCAAAATTCCTATTTAGTTTCGTTTTATGACGTGTCAAAGTTTACGACTGCCGACTTTAGAGAGCTGTAACTTGACTGCCAGTAGGGTTAGAACAAAAATTTAAACTAATTCGTGACCTGCAGAATATAAAGAATGTCCCTGATGTAAAAATTTTGAAATCTATTTTGAAAATAAAAATTTATAAAAATAAAACCACTTGTTGCGTATCGAACCCGGAACTCCTCATTGAGAAGTCTGTACGCTGACCACTCAGCCAAGAAAGCAAGGGACAGAAACGTTTCAGCTGAGGAACAAATGCTACGCTCTAGAGCCTTGTTGCCTTGAAAAAAAGGTTTCTTCTTATTCTTCAGTTGCTGAACTGTTGTACATCTGTTTTTCTGGAAAAGTTTTGATTTTAAAATGCTGTGCCGAAGCACAGATTGTGTTTTTGTAGAAGAAAAAATCTCACAAAATAGGGCTCGAACAGAAAAAAAAGATATTCATCGATTTAAAGCAAATGCAATATGCTTTGTAACTTAGGGATATAAATCTCAATTTCGTTTGTCAAAATTAGAGTTTATTTTCTATTCATCTTTAAAGTTAGCAACAGCTTATTTTGTGCAACTTTATAACTGTACAAGCATTTCGTTTGATGCTTATTAGTGAGGGAAAAAAATTTAACGTTCAAGGCGTTAGCGCCAAGGAATTCAATTTCAAAAACACGAATTTCAAATTTAGAATAGATTTAGAGTCGATGTTTTTACTAGGTGTAAGATGATATTCGAGGCTTTGAATAGGGAAGAATCGTAAGTATGGTGATGCAAGTTTTGTTTGGAAGAAAGTGTAGAAAGTGGGTAGTTCATCTTCAGCTTACACTAGTGGATCTGTATTCAACGAATGCAATGAAATCAGAATAATAAACTGTATTTCCGTGCGTTGTGGATGTCGTGTTTGTTTTTTGTTTTTCAGACAACTAAGGAAAAATTGAACATCGGACTAAGCCATGCAAGAGGTGATCGATTGTCAAAGAGATTACAATATAGCCTCTTTAAAACTATCTTAGAGTAGGCGTTGTGTTTTTCTCTTACAAATTTTAACTTTATTGTTCTGCATGACCTGCTATATTGTAGAGATAATTCGACTCTTTGCAGATATTATTCACGTCTAACAGTAAAAGGCCTACTTTTCAGTAACAAAAGTATCGGGTAATGATGTGTTTTCTTTCTTGTGATGACGATTAAGGTAATTACGTTTTCACGCCCTCACAAAATAACAAAGTAACAACGATTTCATATTGTAGATGTCGTATGTTTTTTTTTTTCAGACAACTAAAGAAAAATCGAAAATCGGACTAAGCCACAGCACTAAGCCATATATGAGGTGATCGATCGTCAACGAGATTAAAATATAGCCTCTTTGACGTTATATAGAATAGGCCTTCCTGAAGAATAATGTGTTTTCGTCTGGCAAATTTTAACTTAAATCTTCTGCTTGACCTGGTATATTGACTCTGGTAGAGATAATTCGACTCTTTGCAGAGATTATTCATGTCTAACAGTAAAAGACCTACTTTTCAGTAACAAAAGTATCACGTAATAACGTGTTTTTATTCTTATGCGAGTGAATAAAAGTTTTTTTTTATTCTTTTTTGTTTTCTTTATTCAACTCAAATTACAACTAAGCTTTTTTTACAGCCTATCTAGTAATATTTCTTTCTTAAATGTTTAACTTTGTGTAGGTGACTCTTCCACTGAAGACCCCCAGAGCTTACAAGTCTTGCCGTCACACGTTAAACCCACTGGCTTAATCCTTTTCAGTCGTCGAATTACACTTGCTAAACACATCCTGCATTTCTTTATTTTCATGGTTTTGCACTCGTAAACGATGTTTCACTGCGAACTTTCTTATTTCTTCTCTGACAGTGTCAATCTTGAGATCTCTATGTATGTGATCATTTCGCACGTACCATGGTGCATTGACTATTGATCTTAAAACTTTATTTTGGAATGTCTGTATAAGCTTTATCTTAGTCAATTTGGAACAGCCCCATAGCTGTATCCCATAAGTCCAGACTGGTTTTAACACCTGCTTATATATTAATAGCTTATTATGCATGTCAAGTTCAGAATTCCTGCCAATGAACCAGTAAAGTTTATTGTATTTAATATTTAACTCTTTTGTGTTAGTTTCTATATGCTTTCTCCTAAGTACTTCACTTTTTGCACTCGAGGAACAGTTTCGTTGTTTATTTTTATTGGTAGTGACTTTATTCTCTTATTCGTAAAATGAATATGTAAAGATTTAGATTCATTTAAATTTACACGCCATTTTTTTGTCCACTCACTGACTTTATTGACAGCTTTCTGTAGCTTCTGTGTAGAGTGGCTACGAGTAATTACGTTTTCGGGACTTCACAAAATAACAAAGTAATGGAGATTTCATATAATATTCATTGATCCCCTCTGTGATGTCATCATGGAGTAATAACAGTCAATTTTGGTGTCAATGTAGTAGTGTCGGCGGGTGTGTCGGCGCTGCATGGCAGGATGATATGCTCCTGGTACTGATTGCCCAGGACAAGAAGGCACGATAGAGGAATGTACAACGTAATCACTTTTGCTGTATCCTCGGAGTGAATGCTCGCCTTCCAAGAATGACAAAGATGGAAGACTCGTTTAAAATACACAAGTATTGTCACATAACTCACCTATACATACCTATCGTTGCAACAAACATTAGATCTGGCAACATGGGTGACTCATATGTACTCTCATCCACTCATTTCCTAGTAAACAGATCTGTTACCGGAGCAGATCAGCAGTTAAAGCTCCTCTGCCCTTCATACCACTCTAGCCTTCTTGTCGTGGGCATACAGTAAATACTTCCTCCTCCCGTATGACAGTTTACGATCTCCGGGCCGACCTAGTGAGCCCTTTCCGGACCACGGCGGAAGGGATGTCATTTGTGCTGGTCTGCAGGGGAGTTTCCAATTCCTAGTAGGTACCCTGCCCTCAGCACTGTCGTGATTCCTTGGGTCGAGCACCCTCTATCTCCTCTCGTCTCATCCTTACTCCTGGGGATGCCCCACTTTGGGCTGAATCCCCTCCGTAGTAATTCTAAGTAACGCCCTAACCGAGATTCGAGCTCGGGACGTCTTAAATGTGGGGCAGAGCACACTACCCCCGTCTACAGACGTGGGCATTGCCTTTTTCTTTCCTTTTTAGTAGTTTTGTGTGCCTTTATTACTGTGGAGACTATATTGACGTTATTTAAATTGCTATTGATTTCCCAGATTGTCTTTATAGTGTCCTAATAGTTTTAATTAACTCTTTAAGAGTATTCTGTAACAAAATTTAGATGTCTCCAAAGAAATGCTAGACAACTGCAACCTAAAATCTAAATGTTGTGCAGACTTACTGTCAAGCTATTGACGTTTCAGCTGATAGGCTAATATAGTGCAAATCTAGGATACGGTTTTGAATTATTGAAATAAAATATAGTTTAGCTTATGAAAATAACACATGGATAATTATTTATTGGTTAATACAATAATGCTCGATTTCACCAACAGATGCTAAAATCGAGTTAACAAATGTACATTAACAATCGTCACAACGCTAACACTACTGTTAAATTTCTTGCATTTCACCAACCTGTTTTCTGAAAATGTGCACAAACATGTGCTAACGCCAAGAGACCTATAAATATTATAGCTATAGAAAGCTATGGACGAGTCGTAATATTTTCTGAACGTACTGCGATGCGCTTTTGTTTTCATTTTCGTCTAGACACAGCTGACAAAATGGCGGGTAAACAAAATCGTACACAAAAGTCGTGATACAAATTTCTCATCCATGTAGAAAGAATTGTTAATTGAATTGGTGACGAAGTACAAGGATATTGTGGAAAATAAGAGGACGGATGCGGTGAATGTAAAAGAGAAAGATGTCACGTGGGAAAATATTGGAAACGAATTTAATTCAAATGCATGTGTCACTACTACAAGCACCAAACAACTTGTCAGTATTACGTAAATTTAAAACGAGGTGCGAAGAACAAGTGCCTTAAACGTTTCAAGACGGGAGGTGAACAATGTATTATCCACATAATTTAGTGAATTATAAAATAGCAAAGTTATTAATACTTGAAGCAAAGGCCGAGATAGTCATATTCCTTTCGATGCATGTTCTAACTCAATATTACGTAAATTTAAAACGAGGAGCGAAGAAGGGTAAGTGACCTGAACGTTTCAAGACGGGAGGTGGACAGTGTATTATCCACATAATCCAGTGAATTATAAAATAGCAAAGTTATTAATACTAGTAGCAGTGGCGAGATCGGCATATTCATTTCGATACATGCTCTAACTCAGTATTACGTACATTTAA
This sequence comes from Mantis religiosa, assembly GCA_030765055.1. Lineage (NCBI taxonomy): Eukaryota > Metazoa > Arthropoda > Insecta > Mantodea > Mantidae > Mantis > Mantis religiosa. The sequence continues at coordinate 38,836,275 of CM060960.1, forward strand.
AACGAGGAGCGAATAAGGACAAGTGACTTGAACGTTTCAAGACGGGAGGTGGACAATGTATTATCCACATAATTTAGTTAATTATAAAATCGCAAAGTTATTAATATTTGAAGCAAAGGAGAGACCGGTATATTCCTTTCGATGCATGTTCCGACCTCTCTTGTACTTCCGCAGTAACCTTCATAGCAACATGTTTCGACAGTCTATACTTCCGTAAAACAATTTTCTTCTGATAGTTCCTCAAAATCATTTCTCCTCATAGGCCGTACTCTATTACGAATGCCATTTAGACGATCTTAAATATAGCAAATCTACACCAACAGCTGTGTTCACGCCCGCCATCTTGACTATTTACAATTGTTAAGGACTTAACAACGGAAGTTTGGCTTGTTAGTTTAACAAGAGATTTAACACAAGTGTTCAACTAACACTTGTTGGTGAAATGCAATGTTTGTTTTAACTATTGCTAAACTCGTATTAAGTCTTAACATCTGTTGGTGAAATGGGGCATTAATGTTTGTGAATTTATAAAAAAGTGTTCACTTTCAGTTTGGGAACACATTGGTATAATGTTGTAAAGTGGTATAGCGTTAGCCCTTAATGGATAAGGCAATCAGTTCTTCTCATTGCTCTAGAACCCTGCCGAGAATCGATGTCAAGATCGACTCACCTTTTCGTTATTCATTTTAGTCGACTCAGCAAAAGTGACGTGGCTGATGAAGCGATGACTTCGCCGAATTTCAGTGCCGGGAGGTGAAATACTCAGATTAGTTCTGCAATTTACTTGCCACCAGCTGAAGTGACATGCAGTTCCTCTTCTTAATTGTTGCACGTGGGAGGGGGGCTTTTATGAGTCAAAGTATAGAATGAGGAGTACAGTAGTGCTAGCCTGTCTTTTTTCCCCTGCGTTTATACCGCTCTCTCTCAAACCAACACTTTTTTTTTTGTAATTTACATCCTCCAACGTTAAGTCATATCGGACAATGAATGAAATGGGTGAAATGATGCTCAAATGAGCCCGGGGTTCGCGGAGCCTAGAGTTACCTGACATTCGTCAATCAGGATGAGGGAAAACCCCGGAAAAAACCTTATCCAGGTAACTCACCCTGACCGAGATTCGAACTCGGGACCTCTTGAACGTGAGTTAGACACGCTACCATCTACGCTACCGGGGCGGGCAATACACTGTTAATATTGTACATAAATATCTATAAATTAATTATAAAACTAATTTTTCAAATTATTTTAATTTCCTTATACATTTGGAAAATGGGAACACAAATATTGTGACTTTGTGGGTTCGTAAAATTGAAAGTCTAATTTTAAGAAATTTAGTAGTAAACGGTAATTTTGTACACCCCTTGCAGCAGTAAAAATGTCGTGACATACACAACAGCTGTCTTCAAGGTCGTCTCGTTCTCAGCTGCACGTAATCAAACGAAAGAAATCACTGCGGAACACTTCAAATATCCACTGTCGCAAAAACCATCACACAACTACACCACTAAAATCTCAATTAACAACTGACTCTTTGTGCGGCTTTTGTACCTCCAGTCATTGTTCTAGAATGCAATCGATCATTCGATAACAATCACGACGCAGCGAGAAAGACGGAACTATCCAGACATCACTGCATCTTTCTCTCTCGGCAAGCGTCCAATTCGCGCGCCACTATGTCTCTTTCTTTCCTACCCGCGCACCACTATCTGTCTCTTTCTCAGCTTGTCGCCGCTCCAACACAAAAAATGCGCTGGGTGACAATATACACAATTACGTTCACATATGAAGTAAGCTATATGGAACACCTATAACATGAAATACTTGCCACAGCTCCACTTAAACCATCTGATTTCTATAGATACGTGGACGACACTTTTGTAATTTGGACACATGGATCACACACTGCCTTGCTTTCTTGCGCATCTCAACAGCCTTCGACCTCAAATACAGTTTACCATGGAAGTGAAGAAGGATGGAACTCTTCCATTCCTGGATATTCTTGTTTCAAAAAACAGCAACGGTACACTGGGGCATGCTGTATATCGCAAGCCTACACACACCGATCTCTATCTGAACGCTCATAGTTTCCATCATAAGTCTCAACGACTGGGAGTTCTCAATACACTGGCCCACAGAGCTTTGTCCATCTCTGATCCCAGCCACTTAAAACAAGAATTAAAGCACCTGAGACTCACTTTCCGTCAAAACGGCTACCCCGAATATGACGTTGAAGCCTCGATCACCAAAGCTAAGAAAGGGAAACCTGTAATACAGCAAGCGTCAGATAAGCCTACCGTTACAGCCTGCATCCCGTTTACCGGCAATCTATCCGGCAGAATCAGCAGAATTCTCGCCAAATACAACATCAGGACCATCCACAAGCCATCTCCGAAGATTAAACATCTGTTGAGACCAGTGAAAGACAAACTGGACTTCCAAGTTCCGGGAGTGTACCGCATTCCCTGTGAATGTGGGACACCGTATATAGGACAAACCGGAAGGACCACCGCTACTAGAATAATCGAACATGAACGGAGCATTCGTTTAATGCAACCTGAGAAGTCTGGACTGGCAGAGCATTGTTTTGATAACGACCATAGAGCCAATTTTTGGGAGACGACCATCTTGGCAATATGCAACAGTTACTGGGAGCAGAGAATTAAGGAGGCTTTGGCGATTTCCTCTGAAAGGAGCATGCTTAATTGGAATGCTGGATTCCAGTTCAGCTCCTCTTGGAAACCGGCCTTAAAATAGAAATCCGTCGAATTAAGAAGCAAAGATCAATACAGTTTAATAATCAAGTTAAGTAGTTACGTTTCTTTGACACAATTTTCTATACTCACGCCATCTTCTGACCTGGCATTTAATTTACTGAAAACAGTCTTTTGTTCAGTAATGGGAATTGATAATGTTTTGTCTTTGTTTATAGTTGTGTTATATCCAGTATTTCATTTTGTGGTTGTAACATTTAATAAATATTCTGATGATGGGAGAAATGCACACTCCCGAAACGTTGATATCTAATCATCTTTTCACCTGGCTTGCTTCCCGAGAAGAAAGTGAATGAAGTAAGCTGACTGAATATTTTACGTAACTTAACTTTTAATTAAATAAATATTGCAGAGTGTTGCAAATTCATAAAACACTTAATTAATTTAAATGAAAGAATAATACTTCAATGGATACCAGCACATTGTGGAATACGTGGTAATGAAACAGCTGACTTTCTAGCCAAATAAAGGCAGTAAAATTACGTCAAATTGATTTGAGCCACTAAGTTATCACTCTATCAAAAGAATAATTATATCAACATAACCTTTCAGGATTGGTAAGAAACTAATTCTTTTAGTGCACGTCTTTACTCAGCTGCCGCATCAAGTTAATTGGAGTGTACTAACAGAGCAGGTAAACAGTTCAAACCCTTCTTCCCTTCATTTGTCTCTTGCCTTCTTGTGGTGGGTAGTTAGTAGATCTGTATCTCATGAACTGACACCTCAACATGCAGAACGTAGAGCGTATATCTGTCGTCAGCTTATCCGTAATCGCATAGATGACAGACTGGTCAGGAGAATTGTCACTTGTAATGACAAATGGGTATATTACCGAAACCCTGATGCCTGGAAACAATGACTTGATCCCCCCAACCTGGCAAAGTCATCGTTAAAAAAAGTCAGTTCGATCCCAAAGTAACTTTGTATGTCTGTTGGAATTTTGAAGGTGTGATTCACTGGGAGTTTGTTCCAAACGGGTGGGCAACTGATGAGGGTCTTTATTCCCAACAACTGGAACGACATATTTCAAATAATTGTATTTCTTAAAAAACTTATGAGACAAGTAGTATAATTGACAAGTAGTAATGAATACAATTATTATCCAAACATAACCCATCTTTTCTCGTGCCAAAAAAGAAACCATAAGGTAAAAATCAAAACATCTAAACATTCCACGCTAAGCGACTAACATGTCTTCTAATAATGAAAATATGTCGGTCGTGTGTGTCTAGTAGGCTAGGCGCTGGCCTGTGATCCCAAGATCAGAGGGTTCAGAATGGCGGTGTTTAAATGTGGTTAAAATGCACAATGCTCCTTGTACATTGATTATAGTATTAACTAATGTATACTGTACACGTAATGTGCATTTTAAGGATAGCAATAAATATACCTACTAAAATATCAACATGTAAATAAATCGTATTCTTTATTACAGTAATATAATGCATCATCTATACTAGAATATACCAAATATAATTATTAAAGAAAATGAGAGAACATTTTAGTGCGTTTTATACGAATCTTTAACGTTTAATTTCTAATATAAAGAGCAGAAACCATTGCTAATTCAGGTTACATTAAACCAGCTCGATCTTACACAGCGTTTTAAACTCCAATGGCAAAGTAATTTATTTTATACGCCACCATAAGGAAAAAACACATCATTACGAAATACTTTTGTTACTGAAAAATAGGCTTTTTACCGTTAAACATGAATAATCTCTGCAAAGAGTCGAATTATCTCTACCAGAGTCAATATAGCAAGTCAAACAGAAGAATAAAGTTGTTAAAATTTGCCAGACAAAAACACAAGAACGCCTACTCCAATATGTCAAAGATGTTACATTATAATCTCTTTGACTATCGATTACCTCGTAGTCCGATGTTCAATTTTTCTTTAGTTGCCTCGAAAACAAGAAACAAACATAGGTACGAAATCTACAGTGTACAGAAATATATTTTATTCTGCTTTCATTGCGTAATTAATAGTAAAGGTACAAGTTAAATTATTTCACTCCTAAGTCCCATAAATAACTATTATTTACTATCCTCCGTTCTTTATTCATATTCATATTTATTGCAACTTAATACAGTGTTTGAACACAATTAAGCCATGCCATTTGTAATACACACTCTCTCTTAAAAGCAAACGATTAGAAATGTTAAAAAAAATGTCATTCATCTTCTCTCTCTCTCTCTCTCTCTCTCTCTCTCTCTCTCTCTCTCTCTCTCTCTCTCTCTCTCTCTCTCTCTCTCTCTCTCACACACACATATACAAAACATAATTATTCAAAATCATCGAAGTTATCATCAAAATATTCATCTATACTGTAATAGGCTCTGCTTAACAAGAATTTAGTCAGTTTAGATATAATCTTAGCAGCTGAGACAGTATTTTTTTAGGCTTTCCGGAAGCTTATTAAGTAGTTTTGGACCAAAGTATTGGGGCTTATGTTCAAAAAAGTTTTAGCCTGTGACCTTTAACTATATAGTTATTCTTTCCCCTTGTTTCATATGTGTGGACATCGGAATTAGTTGAGGCTATATTTCTGTTATGTACAAAAGGTATTGTTCGCAGAATAAATATGCAGGGAAGAGTAAGTATGTTTAATTTTTTTTTTTAAATACGGCCTGCATGAACTCGTACGTGTTATTTTTGCCAGGTATCTGATAGCTCTTTTCTGTGGGAGAAAAATTCTGTTAAAGTTTAATTTGGAAGTGTGTCCCCACAGCTCGATGTCATAAGAAATGTGTGAATATATTAATGCAAAATATACTAACTTACTAGTATCTACTGAGAGAAAATTGACTAAATATCGCAACACAAAAAGTCCTGATCTTAATTTACTTTCTAGTTTTTCAATGTGGTTGTTCCAAGTTAACAAGGATTAAACCTAAATTATTTACACTTTTTACACACTGGACTAGACTACTGCCTATATTAAGCTGAGGTTCGAAAGAACGTTCTCTTAAAATCACATAGAATTAATTCGCTTTTTTGTGCATTAGTACACAGCCTGATATGATTAAAATACTGTGCCACGATATTGGAGGCCAAATTTGTATCGATTTCTAGATTTAGTAAGTTGCTGTTGCTGAAACCCAGTGTGGCATTGTCTGCATACAAACTTAAAGCTACATTGCCCTGTACCACAGTTTTTTATGTCGTTAATATAGAGAATAAACAATAAAGGTCCCAAAATAGACCCCTGGGGCACGCCAGACTGTACCTCTACAGGTTTTGAAATAAAGTCACATTGTTTACATTTCAGTTGTACATATTGTGTTCTGTTAGTCATGTAGGATTGTATCAGGTTATTACTTAGACCTCTGAGTCCAATGACATTACTGTTCAATGATTTAGCTTTTTATAGCAAATCTTCCGTTTATCACCTGCGATTTAATTTCATACATACCTGCCTATTCCTAATAATGGATGAAAAACCCCTTGATATTCATGCAAAACTCTATGAAACGTCGTCGGTACGTCTGAATTCCCTAACCTCACCCCGGTAGTCTTCTAAGTTATGGACGTGTTTTTTACAAGATCTTTCCTTAACCCGAGAAGATGAATGTCGTGTAAATTTTAGCCCTATCGTCCCCGGCATCATTTGAATATCATTTCATCTATTCCATTCATTCATCATCCTAATAATAGTAATTCTAATAATCATAATAACGATAATAATAATAATAATAATAATAATAATAATAATAATAATAATAATAATAATAATAATAATAATAATAATAATAATAATAATAATAATAATAATAATAATAATAATAATAATAATAATAATAATAATAATAATAATAATAATAATAATAATAATAATAATAATAATAATAATAATAATAATAATAATAATAATAATAATAATAATAATAATAATAATAATAATAATAATAATAATAATAATAATAATAATAATAATAATAATAATAATAATAATAATAATAATAATAATAATAATAATAATAATAATAATAATAATAATAATAATAATAATAATAATAATAATAATAATAATAATAATAATAATAATAATAATAATAATAATGCATTAAACTCTTCTAGATTACTCCTTTATCTATTTGGAAAGCAACTATACGTTCTTTAACATTTGTTATGTACAAAAATGCAACCACGCAACACAAAATAACAACTAACAGTAAATCATTTGTTTCAATATAATGTGTTAAGTATTTCATTTTTATTAACCACTTTCTTGTCTGTTGGATAAAATTTTGCTATAGATTTTAAACTCCCCTATGAGTTACAGATTTGAAGCTTTAAAGATAGCTCAGAGCTAGATGACAATGTAATAATGACTCGTTTTCGAGAAAATCCTTCCACACCAAAATACTTTTCCATGGATAAATTTTTAAAAAATGTTGATTTTCTCAAAACTGGCTCCAACGATTTAAATTAAATATAACTACATAAAATTCAGAAACACAAAATTTTGAAACAATCTCAATGGAGTCTGTATGGGGTTAGAAGAACGTAGTAATGTGTCTACCTCACGTTCAAGAGGTTCCGAGTTCGAATCTCTGACAGGGTGAGTTATCTGGATAAGGTTCCTTTTTTTCTGGAGTTTTCCCTTATCCTGAAAGAGGAATGTCTGGTAACTCTAAGCTCTGTGGACCATGGGCTCATTTGAGCATCATTTCACCCATGCCATTCATCGTCCCATATGCCTGCCTTGGTAGCATGGTGGTAGCACGTCTGCCTCACGTTCAAAGGTCCCGAGTTCGAATCTCGGTCAGGGTGAGTTAACTGGATAAGG